>JXCR01006186.1:325452-371355 GCA_002079205.1 Phalaenopsis hybrid cultivar
GAGAAACGCCGCCAGTGCCGCGGCATCGAGCTCATCGCCTCCGAGAACTTCACGTCCTTCGCCGTCATCGAGGCCCTTGGCAGCGCTCTAACCAACAAGTACTCCGAGGGCATGCCTGGTAACCGCTACTACGGGGGTAACGAGTTTATCGACGAGATCGAGAACCTCTGCCGCTCCCGCGCTCTCCAGGTCTTCCACCTTGATGCTGATAAATGGGGCGTCAATGTCCAACCCTATTCTGGCAGCCCCGCTAACTTCGCCGCTTACACCGCGCTTCTCAACCCTCATGATCGGATTATGGGGCTTGATCTGCCTTCTGGGGGCCATCTCACGCATGGATACTATACTGCTGGTGGGAAGAAGATTTCAGCCACTTCGATCTATTTCGAGAGTCTCCCTTATAAGGTGAATCCGACTACGGGTTTCTTGGACTATGATAGGCTTGAAGAGAAGGCTTTGGATTTCCGCCCCAAGCTCATTATCTGCGGTGGGAGCGCGTACCCGAGGGATTGGGATTATGGGCGGTTTAAGTCCATTGCGGACAAGTGCGGGGCGCTGCTACTCTGCGACATGGCTCACATCAGTGGCCTTGTCGCTGCCCAGGTACTTTGTTACCATGTTTCATTGGTTTTGTTGATTTCCACTGTTTTTATTGTGTTGTTTTTTGCTTGTTTTGACTAAAATTTCTGTCCAATTGGGATATTAGAGAATAATCTTTTTAAATTTACCAATTTATTAAATTTAAATTTTACAATTGAGCTGGAGATCTGATAATCTTGACTTGCGGTGGTGTTAACGGAAGAAATCATTTGTTCTTTCATAGTAAGTAACAGTTGTTATTGATAGGAATGCCTGCATGTTATAGAGAGAATGATCTTCGCGAATGATAATTTAAAATAAGATAGATCTGTCGTTCGGTTGACGTATTCTGCTCAATTTTGGTTTTTCTATTTCATCTTTTTTTTTGTCACCTATTGCAATTGGATATCCAGAATGGTTAGTTTGGAGAGATCTATGCTTGTTTTAACTTAATTGAAGTAAAAATAATTAAAATCTTTTGATTCATGTTGTTTTGTGTTATTGCGTTCTTTGTTAAATTTTTGATTCATGTTGTTAGCGATTGTCATGCATTATTCTTGTAGATATATAATACATATGACAATGTGTTGCCCTTTACTTATGGGCCGATTGATTCCTCCAGCGGAGACCTTCATTTAATCGTTGCTTATAGTTTTTTTTTTCTATTTTCTTGTTTCATTTTCTTATTTGATACAGGAAGCTAATAATCCCTTTGAATACTGTGATATTGTCACCACTACAACCCACAANCTAAGTATTGATTTTTATAATAATATCACCCAACTATTTTTTCACATCAAAAGGAGCGTCGAGGAAGATTCACCGTGTATCACACGGTAGTGTAGTTGCATTCAGACTGTTATTCGAACATGTGGTTCATCACATGTAATATTTTCTCCATTAAATGTTATGATACCTCAGCAAAAAGTTATTTTAATCATGCACGAATCTCATAGCATTTTGAGCAAGAAGCAATTACAAATAAGATTTTATGATCATTCAAACTTCGATTTCATCGAACCTATAATAGAGTTGAGTGTATCAACATGGCAAACTCAACAATGCTAAACTTTGTCCAACCTAGATCCTAGATCCAAGCAAGCTCATATCAAGTCATTTAAGCGTAATTTGAGATTTTTGATAGTCAGTTGAATGGTCAAATGAATTCAAATCTGACAATCTTATGGTCAAATCGAACGTCTAGACGAATCCAACAAGCTCAAGATTACTCATTTTTGACATCCTTAAGACACTTAAATATTTATAAAATATCATACTATCAAGAGAATCACTTTGGGTTATATGTTTGAATGGTCCAAATTTATGCAATATTTACGTAGGATGTCACTTCTGAAATCTATAAATAAATTCTCTCTTTTCATGAGGGAGGGCCTGCACCTAGAAGATAAAACTAATTAGCTCTAAGCTCGCGAGGGTTCCTGAGTTCCACCACCATTGAACCGTCGCCAACAACTGCTACCACCCTGGATCATTGTCATTGTTTATAGCCACCGTCAGACCACCACTGCCTAAACACCTACGTCAAACTACCACTGTTGTCAGACCACAGTTACTTAACCACCTTCGTCGAGCCATCGCCACTGCCAGATCACTGTTGCTCGACCACTGTCATCTGGTTGCCACCACTGTCGGACTACCAGACCACCACCGTCTAACCGCCACTGCCCGATCATTGTCGTATGACCGCCGCCATCACCGGACTCCCCACTGCTCGACCACCGCCGTCTGATTGACGCCACCACAGAACCACCGTTGCTCGCCCACAACCATCAAGTCGTCATCATCATCAATCCACCATTGGCCAACCACTGTCATTTGGCCACTACAACCACTGACACTACCAAACCATAATGACTACCACAGGACCACTACAGCTTGTCCGCCGCAGCCTCTAGACCACAATTGCCTAGCTCCACCACTGTTGACATTGGACCACCATTGTCGTCGTCAGACTATCGTTGTCGGTGTTGGACTACCGGTGCCGCCACAGGAGTTTCTCTGTCGTCGCAGGGGTACCGCTGTCACAGCTAGACAACTTCCGTCGCCATTGGACTATCGCCAGAATATCACTGTTGCCTCCACTGGACCGTTGTTTTTGGACCATTGTTGCCGCTACTGCCGTTAGTGACATCAAACTTTCTAGCACTCAACCTCTATCGTCGGCTTTTCTTCACTGCACATGGGTCACCACCACTTGCTCAACGTTTTCTATCACTTTCACAGTGAAAATCACATTTCAATAGGGCAATATTGCATCCCACCATTAAAAGCCATGTCAAGTTTTGTAACTTATATCAGCATAGTAGAATCACTCAACCAAGTTAGACCGCTTGGTTTTTGTCCCACGCCAATATAACATTCTACCGCACCGTGAATTTATAAGCACAGAATAAGTACCACTATTTTTAACTTTAAAAAAATGAAATACACATTTTCATGAATAGGCGAGTTCACATGTATGTGGTAATGGAAGTTTAGGTGTTAGACATGACATTCATAAGAATTAAGTGGTAGTATCTTATAATTTACGTTTTGCTTTTTGTGGCATTTAAATGCAGACCACCTAAGTCCTATGTATTTATAAATTTGTCGCCCAAACTTTATTGTTTTATGTTTATGTCAATCAAATCTTTCATATCACATAAAAAATATCATCATTGTAATTTTTAAAAACTAAAATACATGTGATCATCATGCATAGGTAAAGTTTTTTGTATATAAAAATTAAAATTTATGTGTTAGACATGTAATTACCTAGAAATTGAGTGATATGTATGTTAATTTTTTGTATTTTCAGAATATCTAAGAAGATCAAATTATAATAAGTCCATTTTCCTTTAAAATTAGCTCAAGCATGTCGGGACATAATCAGATAAAGAGCATTGTATAGAAAATGCACTCTCCAAGGTTGATTTTCTATCAACTCAAATTCCATTAAAATCTTTGTTCACTTCAGCAACTCACATTAGGTGTTTTATTCCGTCGTTGGTTCTCCTAAGGCTTCGTTTGAGAATGTTTGCTCTTTCATAAAAGCTCCTTTCAAAATATAAAATTTGAGTAATTAAAATTGATGATATATTTGACTATTTTTTTTTATATCACTAATCATAACTTATGGAACATAAAATAGTAAAATCTCCCTTCTATAGGAATAACAACATCAGAAGATAATCGAGAAAACTTCTCCACCGCAAACTGTTATTGATCAGAAAAGGTGGGACTAACTTCCCTGCATTTGTACAGATGGGCAAGCTACCTCCTTCAATGTGATCAGCTCCTCTTCCTTTATGCTCGTTCGAACCCCAACTTTCTCCTTCTATCATCTCCCAGACTCCTCGCCCGCTCCGGATACCACAAAACCCTGACCTCTCCTCTATAAAAGCCTTGCCAAGCCGAAGAAAGTGACTAAGAAGAAGATAGAATCAGGCAATGTTGCCACCGCTTTCGCCTCCACCACCGACGTTGTCCTCTTTCCCTCTCTTACCCTATTCTTTCACTATTTCACCCTCTCCAAAGCCCACCCTACTTATGGGACTCTGCAACAAAGCAGTAATCAGACTAATTCTGGCGAAGTCGATGCGAAGCCGTGATTTCAGACACCTGTCTGCACAACGTTCTCTAGGGAGAGGTTGAGGGTCATTTTGAACAAATTGACTTACGAAATAGCAGAATGGTTGGTCGATGTTGCAATCTGAAACAACGATAAAATGGCATTCCGTTCGACGGACTTTCAGCAATGTCGTTGTACCAAACGACTAAGTTCTATCAGAGTTCTCCCGCATTGTCAAACGAGGCATAAGAATAGCATCTCTGCTTTTTTAGATCCTCTCCCTTTGACATCAAAATTCTCATCTTTTCCTCTAGTTTATATGGCTCTTTTCTCTTTTCCTCTTCTCTTATCAAGCTTCTTGCTCCATATTTGTTAGTATCCTTATTCTTGAAATCACTCATCCTAATCTTATTTTTGTTATTACTCTATTGTTCCAAACTCTTTGAAGTTCCCATGCATCGTGCAACATTATTTTGTTTGTCGATGTCCTTACCAGTCAATCTCTTTATGGCTTTAGTCATCAAATTTGCTTTCAAAATTTGCTTAAGATGAGGTACATTTTTCTCCCCATGTTTAATTTGGCTTAAAATCCCAATCTCGATTTGAGAGACTAATAAAAAACTAGGTGTCATGTTTAAACTCTCAATCTTAATTAAAGAGTCTAATCAAAAAAGATTGAGAGACTAATTACAAAAGAGGTGATCAACTTAAACTCCCAATCTTGATTAGAGATATTAATAAAAAAAGAGATATTGAGCTTAAAATCTCAAACTGGTTTATGAAAAATTGGAAAGGAATGTTGGGCTCTAACTCCCAATCTCAATTATGAAAGATCAGAAAAGGATATCGAGCTCTAACTCCCAAACTTGGTTACAAAAGACCAAAAAAGAATGTCAAGCTTGAACTTCCAGGCTCTAACTAGGATGTTGCAAAAAATTCAACAGCATTAGGTAGTGTAAAGTGTACAACTAAAATGTTGATCGACAACGACATGCACTAGGGACAAACAAAGACATATCACCTAGAATACTATGAAAATAAGTACAATAAGTATAATAATATGTTACATGGGCGTGACAATGCTCGAAATCGACTTGACCATGCTGCTTAAGTGGGTGTGGCCACGTCAGTTTTGGGCATGCTACGCCGGTCTGGATTTTTCCAAAATATCTTGTTTTGCTCAGATTGTTGTGCTAGTCCTCATGTAACATACAAAATGCAATTCTAACCTTCCAAAAGTCTAAAATCATGTATTTGAAGTTGAAAATTGCTGGAATTAAAGCTTAAAAAGTTTTAAAATTTGGTGCATGTAACATAATAAAAGTAAAACACATGTTAAAGTCACATTTATCTATTACATTTTGTGTGGTTGAACTGCATTGCATGATGCAATCTTTTCACTGCTAGACACACATGCATCCACATGTACTTCATCAATCGCTCCAATACAATCTTAAAGCATTTGTCAAAGCTATTTGAACAATTGTGTTCAAGTAAATTCAAGAAAATATGAATGCATACATTTACCTTAAAATATGACATATAATGTTGGTTCTACAAAATATCTATGGGGGTCTTTTGGAATGTGGGGTCTTCGGGTTTGATAATTTCCGTTAATAAGCAGATCAAATCATTCAATATAATTGAAAAATAGTACTAAATATATCTGATGAGAGATGGAATCACTCCATGACTTCTTTCATAGATTCATTTTGCGTTAAAATGTAAAGGGTTATGACTAACACCTCTCTAGAAGTTATCTTGGAGGTTCAAGACTTTTGTGCAGTTCTTCTAATAGATTAATAAATATGGGTTGTTTCATATGAAATATATTTTTTAATCTTTTTGGGTGACCCACAAGGAACTCCGCAACCCACTTATTGCATATGTATGTTGATGTCATGCAAGGAGAAAACATTATATGAGTTGTAATACTCATATATTAAGCATAACACATCCACAGTTCCTCTTCTGTGTCTTTCTCTATCTTTGTTATTCATTGCTTATGCAACTACCACATATAAATAACACAAAATTAGCTAGAAAATGCATTAAACAAAAAGTAATGACAGTTAAAATTTGAAAAGCAATGAAGTGATTGTAGTGCTTATATATATGTCCTCATAAAAATCAAAGAAAAATTATCTATGAAATAAAACTCAAGCACATTGGAAGTAGAACAAATAATGTGCCCATAAAAATCAGACATAAAGTGTCCAACAAATAAAATAGCATTCATGCATCCCAGTTGTCATGGAAATAAAATAAGTAATTGGCCTCAGGGGTCAACTTAAAGAGCTCTCTCTGGATCGGGCCTTCAGGCAACTTCATAGAGAACAAGTAAATCATCATATTCTTTTAAATTTCTGGAGTTGCCTCCAGAATCCATATGACTTGTTGAACAGAAGGTGCTTGTGATATGCTAGGGTCATTGGTGCATGAAACAACTAACTGTGAAATTTGGCTTATAATAAAAATTGCACCATTTTTCTTCTTTTTCTCAACCTTGGGATATTTGAATGGACTAGTAGAATAAACTTCATTGATGTTAGGGTCGAGGCTTTCATTGGAGCATCAATTTGCTTGACATCTACATGCTCATCTATGCCAACAAAGCCTCTCTTGCTTAAGGCCCATGCATGATCACCCATTGGCACGACTCCACTAAACATATGATCTAACTTTTCTTTAAGCTCAGGGTCAATGTCGTCGAATTTAAATTTTTTGACATTTAGCACGACTTACAAATTAATGGATAAAATGACATGTTAATGTAATTGAAAAAAAAAAAATATGAATGATTCGATGTTTCATAAATTCTCATCTCCCACCATTCTTTTGAAGCATCGATGGATCGCTTTATTGGATTCCAACCCAAGCCCGTGGATCCTCAATTTAACTTTTTTCATATTTTGCAGTCATTTTCAACTACTCTCACTTATTTTTTAATTGCATTCTATCAGATTGTCTTTCTGTGCTTTCCTCGAACTTTTTTATTATATTATGTCATCATTCTTTATTAAAGTAGGTGGTTGAGTTGTCCCTAATTTCACCACTTTAAGACAAATATTGCAAAATATTAGCTTCACCTATTTATCCCACATGACCGACAAATTGATTGCTTTTGTCTTTATTATGATGACTATTAGAATGAAAAGAGTCAAGCAACATAAATGTGTGTATTGTAATATAAAGTTATCTCATAAAAACATAAAGTCCATTTAAAATTTCAAAACTCGAAAAGATAACAGAAAAAAAAAATCTGAAATCTATTAACACTTCACCAACAATACCATTACCAACATGCACCACCCCCATATCATCAATACAAACACACCAACACATCCGACTCAACACTCCACCACCTTCAACCCAACACCCCACCACCATCACTGTCATGTACACATACCACCACTGTCACATCAAGACACCACCACACATAACATGTACACATCACCACCCAACCACCACCATATCGTCACGACCAACACACTACCACCAACACCATCACCACCACCTCCAACCCAACACACCATCACACATACCACATATATCTCATAGCCCAACCACCACCACATCACCTAGACTAAACCACTACCACCACCTTCAACCCAACACACCACCACCACCACACAAATAAACCACCACTCCCATCTACCACACCAACAAACCACCACCACCACACCATCAACACACCACAAACACCACTCCTACGTACACAAACCACCAATACCACTCCCATGTACACAAACCACCATCACTACACCAACATACCACCACACAATGCTTCCCTTAGCATCCTTGAAGCATTTTAACACAATCTCATCACCTCCACAACATTACATGACCTCACGTGGCCTTCAAATCCAACTTGTGAGCACTTAATGACGTCCACACCCCCTTCCACTCAGTGAAATGTTGCCCCATTTCTTCCCCCATTTCTTCCAAGAACATCCACAAAACAATATTGAACAACTTCTCATAACCCCAAACCCAATTCACTACCTCCATTCCATCAATTTCTCAAAGCTGAAAACACTCAATTTTTTGTTTTGCATCAAAACTCCTCCAAACTCAAAATTGAACCTCCCAAAAGCTTCTTCAGCATACATGAAGCACTCCAGAACTCTTTTTTCCTTTATTCCAAATAAATTGAACATTTCATCCGAAAAAGAGGGCAACCTTCATCCGAAAAAGAGGGCAACCCACCCGTACCAACCAAAATAACAAATGAAACATAGACATATGACATAAATCAAAAAGAGCTCCAACCTCCAAAATTCACAGAGATAAGCATGTTCCAAGTCTAATCATTCCAGAAGCCACAAAATCCAACTCTAGTCATTCCAAAGGTCATAAATCTCAAATTTATTTATTCCAGTTACCACAAATAGAAAAAAGCAAGTCACAAAAGACCCTAAAACCACAAATAGAGTAGAACAAAGAGCATAAAAAAAAATGATAGAGGATACCAAAATCCCAAAAGCTAATCTTTATGATACTAGAATATTGATTTCACGGTAGAGCAAAGCAACAAATCGTACAAAGAAATCCACACAGTCCGAATCAACCTCAAACCACAAAGATAAATGATAGATGACATCGTGGGAGAGCGAGGGAAGAAGACTCCTTACGACAGAGATGCGAGAAAGGAGATGACCATATAGCAGAGATGCGTGAGAGGGTAGAGACACGAGAGAGGTAACACAAGAAAAACATAGAAGCAAGAGAGACAGAGACATGAAAGAGAAGAATGAAGCCCTACATCGGTGTCTGCCGGAGTCTTGAGAATTTGGTATTGCTTCACGCGGTCTCAGTCTCAGTAGGACAAGGAGTACCTTGCTCCGATATGAGTTGAGAAGTATCCGGGGAAGTCCCCTATAAGGCTAGTCCCGTTCCACTCTTCTCTCAATGTCAGTCTTTGGGGATCGGGTACAGTGAGATCACTTTTCAGCTTGTTAGTCTGATATGCATGAAAGCAAGGAGATAAGCTCTCTTTCTTACTCGGAAATCCGGTATAGGCTAAGGCATGGACATGAGGACATGGAGGGGAAAAATAGCTAAAAAAATGTGGACCGCATGACCGAACCCGCAACCTGCATTTACGAGTGTATCGTCGAAGACCCTGCCACATCGTCGGAACCAAATAAAAAAATAATAATAATAANACTTTTAAAAGTTAAAATGATGGTAATTTTTTGATGTGATATGAAATCTTTGGGTGGTATAAACATAAAAATTAAAGTTTATGTGTTGGATACGAGGAAAACTACAATCGATTGCTTCAGTAGGCGACAAACTGACAACTCTCTTATAATTCCTATTTTGCAGGGGCGCCTGCAATGACATCCAGGGGATTGCTCGAGAAGGACTTTGAGCAAATCGGAGAGTTTCTCCACCAAGCGGTGAGCATCACCCTCAGCATCCAGAAGGAACACGGTAAGCTCCTGAAAGACTTCAATAAGGGCTTAGTGAACAACAAAGACATCGATAACTTGAAGTCTGCTGTAGAGAAATTTTCTGCTTCATTCGATATGCCTGGATTTCATATTTCTGACATGAAATACAAGGACTAGGCTAATCTCTTCTACCTTTTTCTATTATAATAATATTCCAAGCCTATATTTTTTTGCCTCAATCTTATATTTAATCTTATATTTTAACGTTGTTTCTGCTTGAAGAAATGGCCTGGAAAGGAGAAAAAAAAAACATTCAGTACTGTATTGAGAAATGAAAATTGTTGTTTATGTTGTAGTACTTGATTGATTTCTTGAACATGAATTTGATTTATGTGATTTGGAGACATCTTCTCTTTTCTTGTGTTGCTTTGGGTTATATTTTGTCTCATGCCTCTACAGTATGTTTATATGATTCAAGAACTATTTGATTTCACCTTCGTCTGCTTCATGAACTTAGACGAAAGTTGTTTTTTTTTAATTCAAAGTTGTACTCTGATAGGTATATGCTGGAGCTTTATGTGAAATCATACTAGGTATTTTTATATTAATTAGATGCATTGCACTGGTAAGATTGCTTTTTACAAATTTAGCACCTAGGTGTTTTTTTGAGCTACTGAAGTCATTACAAATTTAATTAAGGATGAAAAATAGGGGTTGGGTTTTGCAGTGAATTTTGATGGTTGAGTGAGAATTTGAAGATTGGAGTGTTATATTTGTAATTGCTCCTAGTATATACCCTAAAATTGGAGTATTTACATTCATGCCACATTCATTCAACAGTTATCATCATTTTTATTCCAAACGATGTTGTATGTATAGAGTCAAAGCAGGAGGGTAGTGCAAGAGGTGCAACTTTTACTTGTAAAAGTGGAGGATGAGTGATGGAGGGATGGATCTCGAAGCTCTTCTTTAGAATTATTCAAACTCATGTTGAGTCTATAGCTTCAATCGAAGCAAATAAGGGGAGAGAAAGGAAGGTTATGGAGATGAGGATGATGAATGATAAGTCAAAAAGGACTTGTAAAGTCAAAATGGTGATATGAATGTAAACTTTGATAATGGTGGTGGTAAATCCAGTCAAACTTATCAATTAAGATTAGGAAATCGGTTGAGTGGTTAAACTAGCTCAAGCATAAGTCCACAAATACCTAATACATGGAATGACTTGCCACATGAGGCCCAAACACAAGGATGGCATAACTCAAAAAATCTAATACGACAAAGCTTCATCATAAATTATGTCAAAAATTAAAAAGTTAATTGGGCATGCCCTGATTAGATGAGAAGATTTAGGGACAATTATTGATGATGGCGGCTATCAAAGTGGTTGTGATGACTTAATTAAGCTGCTCAAGTTTGTTCATAAACTTTAAACATTACTGTTCATAAAAATAAATGAATTTAACAACAGTTTTTTAATAAGTTGTAGTTGCTCCAAACAGGCTTGTATTCGGGCCGTCTTCATCGCTGGACCATTGCCACCTCGTAATTGCCACCCATGGCAGAAACATTGTTGCCTGGCCGCCATGGTCGACCAATTGTCGTCGCCACTGCGGGAATGCCATAACTTGGCCTCCTCCGCGATCATCATTTCCATTGCCATAGAACTACGGTCACCCAATCAACGTTGGGCCACCATCGTCGTGCCAAATTGCCAAAATTGGGCCACCGCCGTCGTGCCAAACCACTGTTATCGGGTTACTACCATCATCGTCGGTCCACTATCATTGGTCCTCCGCCACGTCCGCTTCCGCAGTCCGATTACCATCACTAGACCATTAACTTTCGACTACAGCGTTGGTCTATGATCGCGAAAGACCATTGACTCCCAACTGATATTAAGCCACCACAGCCACTGCAGGCCGCCATCATCATACCACCAAAGGTAGGTTGGACCATTGTTATCAGGGTGTCATCGCCATAGAATCACCATCACACGGTCAACATAGAGCCATTTCCATGCTAGATTGATCGTCAGTCCACCATCATTGAGCCATCGTCAAGGCGTTGTCATTGGAACATCGATGTATTGTCATATAACCATCGTTAGGCCATTGTCGCAATTGAACCATCGAAATCAGACTAATATCAAGCCTCCACCACTGCAGTCAGGCCGCCATCACTTGGTTGTTGCCACTCTATCGAGCCCCCTTCAGTGAGCCATCGTGACCACTGAACCAACGAAAATCGACCAACGTTAAGCCACTGCCTCTGTCATCAAACCTCCATAGTTGTACTACCATTATTGTTTTGTACAACAGTTGCTAAGTACTGTTGCCATAAGACTACATTCACCCGATCGACATAGAGCCATCACTCAGACCACTATCACCGAGTCGTCATCACCATCATCAAGCTGTCATTACAGAAACACTACCATCATCATAAGAGTCTCAAGATCGTTCGCCTGACAACTACAAATATTGTGGTACGCTATCGCCATCATAAGATCATCATCTTCCGACTGACGTTATGATGAAACCTTCCCGACAGTCACCAGTGATGCGGTACACTGTCACTATCACCATATCACATCTCCAAGCCACCATTGTGCTCGATCATTGTCACTCTGTCATCGCAACTATTGTGGTACATCGTCACTGTTGTCATTTCATCATCTCCAGATTTCTGTCAAGCAGCCATCACAGGAACACTACCATCTTGGCTGAGTCATTATCTCTCGACCCTCACTATCATCAAGTTATATCCGCCTATCAGCCATTGGAGCACGATAAATTTTCGCTGCCACCATTGCTTGGCCTCAATCATAATTGTCGTCAGACCATCAGTGCACGACTAACGTCATTGCCACTGTTGGACCTCTAATGTCAAATCGTCATTGTCAGATCGTTGTTGTCAAGCTATTACTACTTATGTTGCTAGAACATTGTTTCCTACCTCCGTTCATCATCAGTGATAATTAATCCAAGTCATTATCATAGCCTCTGTCCTCAGTCTTCCTCAATCGCAAGCGGGTCACTGTCACTTCTCAATACTTTCTCCCTTTTGTAATACTATATTTTGTTGATTAAGGGTAGATTATGACTTATAACATACATATAAATTGTGAAATCATTTCAACTGGACTACGCCCCATTATATTTTCTCGTTTAGAATTTATATACAGAAACCTGCAATGTCCCCTCTATCAACTCTTCTTTTATCTTTGTATGTATTGAATTTTTGTACAATTCTAATACTTTAATCAATCTCTATCATCTCAAATTGTCCTAGCATGCAGCAAAGTCAGTGTTAAACTTTTAACCATTGCTTCTAATTTTGTAAAAAAAAAAAAATACAATCATGATTTAACCGACCACTCGCTCTAGCTCGTTCGATTGACATTTGAATCGGCTATATGGCTGCCTTTATTTATTTATTTATTGCTTGTATATATATATATATATATATATNAATGTAATTTTAAAGAGAAGTATTTATACAACTAACCCCCTGCCCACCCACACCGAAACCAAATCATGTGGTCGCTGCTCCACCCTCCGCTGCCCTCGCCGTCTATAAATCTCCCTCCATTCTCTCACCGTCCTCTTCGCGTCCTCCCGCTTTCCTCAGCTGTACCCTTTTCCTTTTCCTCCCNTGATAATCGTGACTTGCGGTGGTATTAACGGAAGAAATCATTTGTTCTTTCATAGTTATTGATAGGAATGGCTGCATGTTATAGAAAAGAATGATCTTCGCGAATGATAATTTAAAATAAGATAGATCTGTTTCTGGTTTTTCTATTTCATCTTTTTGTGTCACCTATTGCAATTGGATTTCCAGATGGTTAGTTTGGAGAGATCTATGCTTGTTTTAACTTAATTGAAGTAAAAACAATTAAAATCTTTTGATTCATGTTTTTTTGTGTTATTGCGTGTCTTTGTTAAATTTTTTATTCATGTTGTTAGCGATTGCCTTGCATTATTCTTGTAGATATATAATATATATGACAATGTGTCGCCCTTTACTTATGAGCCAACTGATTCTACCAGCGGAGACCTTCAGTTAATCCTTGCTCATAGTTTTTTTTTCTATTTTCTTGTTTCATTTTCTTATTCGATACAGGAAGCTAATAATCCCTTTGAATACTGTGATATTGTCACCACTACAACCCACAAAAGCCTTCGAGGTCCAAGATCTGGTATGATTTTCTACAGAAAAGGCCCTAAGCCTCCCAAGAAGGGTCAGCCTGAGGATGCCGTTTATGATTTTGAAGACAAGGTCAACTTTGCTGTGTTCCCATCCCTCCAAGGTGGCCCTCACAATCACCAGATTGCTGCATTGGCTGTAGCCTTAAAGCAGGCCACCTTGCCTGGATTTAAGGCTTATGCTAAGCAGGTAAAGGCCAATGCTGCTGCACTTGGAAATTATTTGATGAGCAAGGGATACAATATTGTTACGGGTGGGACCGAAAATCACTTGATTCTTTGGGATTTGAGACCACTTGGCTTAACTGGTATTGTCAAATTCCTCCTTTGGATGTTGTGGCTGTTTGATTTTGTGAGATTGAAGATAGATTCTTTCATAAATGCCTATTTTTCTTTTTTTTCGTTCTTACCAGGTAATAAGGTGGAGAAGCTCTGTGATCTTTGCAACATAACACTCAACAAAAATGCTGTTTTTGGTGACAGCAGTGCTCTGGCTCCTGGAGGTGTCCGGATTGGTATAAATTGTCAATTGCTTGTCTTCTCCGAATTCAACTGTTTTTGCACAATTATACATGAAATTTATAATATCAGTCTTTTTTTCCTTTAAAACTGAAACAATGCTTAAAAATCTAATTTTTATAATGGCGACCTAAGTTTTTTTTTCTTTTAGATTGGAAATGTTTGTATGTTTCAAAATGCATTTGCTTGTTGACAAAACTTATGTTCTTTTTTGCACTTTACTTTTTGCATGGGCAAAGCCATATGTCTATGTTTTGAAATATTGTTGTGATTTACATACATATCACTCAGTTCTTTTGTATTTTCATATCTAACACCTAAACTTCAATTTTGACATACATTCCACCTTAGAAAAAATATTACATCAGTACTACGCACGTAAAAATAACGTGCGTAGCCAATCAATTCACGCCACGACATCTCGCGTGACAGAGAAAAAAAAACGGCGCAGTAACACGGGAAATATTCCCTCCTGTGTTATTCATGTGTTATTGCGCATTATTCACGTGTTATTGCGTGTTATTCATGTGTTATTGATGTGTTATTGTGTTATTATAACACCAAGAATTTTAGGATACAATAACACATGAATAACACACAATAACACTTGAATAACACGCGAAATATTCCCGACACAATAACACATGAATAACACACAATAACACTTGAATAACATATGAAATATTTCCGACAGAAAAAAAACGGCGCAGTAACACGGGGGAATATTCTCTCCCGTGTTATTCTTGTGTAATTGTGTGTTATTCATGTGCTATTCATATGTTATTGTATTATTATAACACCAGGAATATTCCTAGGACACAATAACACATGAATAACACGGGGGAATATTCCCCGTTTTACTGCGCCGTTTTATTTTCTGTGTCGTGCGGGGTATCGTGGCGTGATTTCATTGGCTACGCACGTTACTCTACGTGCGTAATACTGATGTAATATTTTTTCTTCCACCTTATCTATGCATTAAAAGGTGTATCTCACTTTAAAAAGTTAAAATGATGGTATTTTTTTTTATGTGATATGAAATCTTTGGGTGGTGTAAATATAAAAATTAAAGTTTATGCGTTGGATACGAGGAAAATTGTCAATTGCTTCAGTAGGCGACAAACTGACAACTCTCTTATAATTCCTATTTCGCAGGAGCGCCTGCAATGACATCCAGGGGATTGCTCGAGAAGGACTTTGAGCAAATCGGAGAGTTTCTCCACCAAGCGGTGAGCATCACCCTCAGCATTCAGAAGGAACACGGTAAGCTCCTGAAAGACTTCAATAAGGGCTTAGCGAACAACGAAGACATCGATAACTTGAAGTCTGCTGTAGAGAAATTTTCTGCTTCATTCGATATGCCTGGATTTCATATTTCTGACATGAAATACAAGGACTAGGTTAATCACTTCTACTTTTTTCTATGATAATAATATTCCAAGCTTATATTTTTTTTGCCTCAATCTTATATTTAATCTTATATTTTAACGTTGTTTCTGCTTGAAGAAATGGCCTGGAAAGGAAAAAAAAAACATTCAGTACTGTATTGAGAAATGAAAATTGTTGTTTATGTTGTACTTGATTGATTTCTTGAAAATGAATTTGATTTATGTGATTTGGAGACATCTTCTCTTTTCTTGTGTTGCTTTGGGTTATATTTTGTCTGATGCCTCTACAGTATGTTTATATGATTCAAGAACTATTTGATTTCGCCTTTGTCTATTTCATGAACTTAGATGAATGATGTTTTTTTTTAAAAAATTCAAAATTGTACTCTGATAGGTATATGCTGGAGCTTTATGTGAAATTATACTATGTATTTTTGTATTAATTAGATGCATTGCACTGGTAAGATTGCTTTTTACAAATTTAGCACCTAGGTGTTTTTTTGAGCTACTGAAGTCATTACAAATTTAATTAAGGATGAAAAATAGGGGTTGGGTTTTGCAGTGAATTTTGATGGTTGAGTGAGAATTTGAAGATTGGAGTGTTATATTTGTAATTGCTCCTAGTATATACCCTAAAATTGGAGTATTTACATTCATGCCACATTCATTCAACAGTTATCATCATTTTTATTCCAAACGATATTGTATGTATAGAGTCAAAGCAGGAGGGTAGTGCAAGAGGTGCAATTTTTACTTGTAAAAGTGGAGGATGAGTGATGGAGGGATGGATCTCGAAGCTCATCTTTAGAATTATTCAAACTCATGTTGAGTCTATAGCTTCAATCGAAGCAAATAAGGGGAGAGAAAGGAAGGTTATGGAGATGAGGATGATGAATGATAAGTCAAAAAGGACTTGTAAAGTCAAAATGGTGATATGAATGTCAACTTTGATAATGGTGGTGGTAAATCCAGTCAAACTTATCAATTAAGATTAGGAAATAGGTTGACTGGTTAAACTAGCTCAAGCATAAGTCCACGCATACCTAATACATGGAATGGCTTTCCACATGAGGCCCAAACACAAGGATGGCATAACTCAAAAAATCTAATACAACAACGCTTCATAATAAATTATGTCAAAAATTAAAAAGTTAATTAGGCATGCCTTGATTAGATGAGAAGATTTAGGGACATAATTATTGATGATGGCGGCTATCAAAGTGGTTGTGATGACTTAATTAAGCTGCTAAAGTTTGTTCATAAACTTTAAACATTACTCTACATAAAAAAAATGAATTTAACATCAGCTTTTTAATAAGCTGTAGTTGCTCCAAACAGGCTTGTATTCGGGTTGTCGTCATCGTTAGATCATTGCCACCTCGTAGTTGTCACCCATGGCAGAAACACAGTTGCCTGGCTGCCATCGTCAACCAATTGCCGTCGCCACTGCCGAAATGCCATAACTTGGCCTCCTTCGCGATCATCGTTGCCACTGCCATAGAACTACGATCACCCAATCAACGTTGGGCCACCATTGTCGTGCCAAATTGCCAAAGTTGGGCCACCGTCGTCGTGCCAGACCTCTGTTATCGGGTTACCACCATCATCGTAGGTCCACTATCATTGGTCATTCGCCACGGCTGCTCCCGCAGTCAAGTTACCATCACTAGACCATTGACTCTCAGCCACAAGTTGTTCTATGATCGCGAAAGACCATTGACTCCCAACTGATGTTGAGCCACCACAGCCACTGCAGACCGCCGTCATCATACCACCAAAGGCAGGTTGGACCATTGTTATCAAGGTGTCATCGCCATAGGATCACCATCACACGGTCAACATAGATCCACTTCCATGCTAGATTGATCGTCAGTCTACCATCATTGAGCCATCGTCAAGGTGTTGTCATTGGAACATCGATGTATCGTCAGGTCACCATCGTTAGGCCATTGTCGCAACTGGACCACAAAATCAGACTGATATCAAGCCGCCACCACTGCAGTCAGCCGCCATCACTTGGTTGTTTCCACTTTATCAAGCCCCCTTTAGTGAGCCATTGTGACCACTGAACCGATGAAAATTGACCAACGCCAAGCCACTGCCTCTGTCATCAAACCTCCATCGTTGTACTACCATTATTGTTTTGTACAACAGCTGCTAAGTACTGTTGCCATAAGACTACATTCACCCGGTCGACATAGAGCCATCACTCAGACCACTATCAACGGGTCGTCATCACCATCATCAAGCCTTCATTACAGAAACACTAACATCATCATAAGAGTCTCAAGATCGTTCGCCTAACAACTACATATATTGTGGTACACTATCGCCATCCTAAGATCATCAACTTTCGACTGACGTTATGATGAAACCTTCCCAACAATCACCAGTGATGTGGTACACTGTCACTATCACCATTTCACATCTCCAAGCTGCCATTGTGCTCGATCATTGTCACTCTGTCATCGCAACTATTGTGGTACATCGTCACTGTTGTCATTTCATCATCTCCAGATTGTCGTCAAGCAGCCATCACAGGAACACTACCATCTTTACTGGGTCATTATCTCTCGACCCTCACTATTATCAAGTTATATCACTATTATCAAGTTATATCCGCCTATCAGTCATTGGAGCACGACAAATTTTCGTTGCCACCATTGCTTGGCCTCAATCATAGTTGTCGTCATACCATCAGTGCACGACTAACGTCATTGCCACTGTTTAGATCTCTAACGTCAAATCGTCATTGTCAGATCGCTGTTGTCAAGCTATTACTACTAATGTTGCTAGAACATTGTTTCCTAGCTCCAATCATCATCAGTGATAATTAATCCAAATCATTATCATAGCCACTGTCACTTCTCAATACTCTCTCCCTTTTGTAATACTATATTTTGTTGATTAAGGGTAGATAATGTCTTATAACATACATATAAATTGTGAAATCATTTCAACTGTACTATACCCCATTATATTTTCTCGTTTAAAGTTTATATACAGAAACCTGCAATGTCCCCTCTATCAACTCTTCTTTTATCTTTGTATGTATTAAATTTGTGTACAATTCTTATACTTTAATATATCTCTATCATCTCAAATTGTCCTAGCATGCAACAAAGTCAATGTTAAACTTTTAACCATTGCTTCTAATTTTGTAAAAAAAAATTACAATCATGATTTAACCAACCACTCGCTCCAGCTCGATCGATTGACATTTGAATCGGCTATATGGCTGCCTTTATTTATTTATTTATTGCTTGTATAATCCACTTACATTAAAAATAATAATAATAATAATTACGAGTCAATTAAAAAACTACTCCAAAAACATATAATTAAAATTATAGCTAAAATATCAAACATAAAAATCGTCAGACATAAAAATTCGTTCACAAATAGCTCATGTTTAATTCGTTCGTTAAGTAAATGTGACACACGAATAAAATTTTTTTAGCTCGATTTATAATTGAACGGAACAAAAACAAAAGTTTACTCGATCGTGTTCGGGTCAATTTAAATCGAATAAAAAAATAAATAAATAATATAAATATAATATTTATACATTTCATTTATATTTTGTAATATAAATTATATTAAATTATATTAAAATTTAAATGATTTTACCTAGTTCTGTAAATAAAAAACAAATTATTTATATATTNATAAGAAGAGGATAGAATTAAGCAATGTTTCCACCGACTTCGCCTCCACCACCGGCGATGTCCTCTTTCCCTCTCTTACCCCATTCTTTCACTATTTCGCCCTCTCTGAAGCCCACCCTACTTATGGGGCCCTACAAGAAAGCAGTAATCAGACTAATTCCAGTGAAGTCGATGCCAAACCGTGATTTCTAGACACCTGTCTGCACAGCGTTCGCTAGGGAGAGGTTGAGGGTCATTTTGAACAAATTGACTTACGAAACAACATAATGGTTGGTTGATGTTGCAATCTGAAACAACGATAAAATGGCATTCCCTTCTACGAACTTTCAGCAATGTCGTTGTACCAAATGGCTAAGTTCTATCAGAGTTCTCCCAAATTATCAAACAAGGCCTAAACATAACATCTCTGCTTTTTGAGAGCCTCTCCATTTGACATCAAAATTCTCAGCTTTTCCTTTAGTTTATAAGGCTCTTTTCTTTTTTCCTTGTCTCTTATCAAGCTTCTTGCTCCATATTTGTTAGTATCCTTATTCTTGAAATAACTCATCCTAATCTTATTTTTGTTATTACTCTGTTGTTCCAAACTCTTGGAATTTCCCATGCATCGCGCAACATTATTTTGTTTGTCGATATCCTTACTAGTTAATCTCTTTATGACTTTAGTCATCAAATTTGCTTTCAAAATTTGCTTAAGATGAGGTGCATTTTTCTCCCCATGTTTACTTGTGCTTAAAATCCCAATCTCAATATGAGAGACTAATAAAAAAATAGGTGTCATGTTTAAACTCTCATTCTTAATTAAAGAGACTAATCATAAAGGATTAAGATACTGATTAGAAAAGAGGTGATCAGCTTAAACTCCCAATCTTGATTAGATAGATTAATAAAAAAAGAGATATAGAGCTTCAATCCCAAACTCGATTATGAAAAATTGGAAAGGAATGTTGTGCTCTAACTCCCAATCTCAATTATGAAAGATTAGAAAATGATATCGAGCTCTAACTCTCAAACTTGGTTACAAAAGACCAAAAAATAATGTCAAACTTGAACTCCCAGGCTCTAACTAGGATGTTGCAAAAAATTTAACAACATTAGGTAGTGTAAAGTGTACAACTGAAATGTTGATCGACACCGACATGCACTAGGGACAAACAAAGACATATCACCTAGAATACTATGAAAATAAGTACAATAAGTATAATAATATGTTACATGGGTGTGACCATGCTCGAAATCGGCTTAACCATGCTGCTCAAGTGGTGTGGCCACGCCAGTTTGGGCATGGCTACGCCGGTCTGGATTTTTCCAAAATATATTGTTTTGCTCTGATTTTTGTGCTAGTCCTCATGTAACATACAAAATGCAATTCCAACCTTTCAAAAGCCTAAAATCATGTATTTGAAGTTGAAAATTACTAGAATTAAAGAATAAAAAGTTTTAAAATTTGGTGCATGTAACATAATAAAAGTAAAGCACATGTTAAAGTCTCATTTATCCACTACATTTTGTGTGGTTGAACTGCATTGCCTGATGCAATCTTTTCACTGTTCAACGCACATGCATCCATATGTGTTTCATCAATCGCTCCAATACAATTTTAAAACATTTATCAAAGCTATTTGAACAATTGTGTTCAAGTAAATTCAGGAAAATATGAATACATGCATTTACCTTAAAATTTGACATATAATGTTGGTCCTACAAAATATCTATGGGGGTCTTTTGGAATGTGGGGTCTTTGGGTTTGATAATTTCCGTTAATAAGCAGATCAAATCATTCAATCTAATTGAAAAATAGTACTAATTATTTCTGATGAGTATTGGAATCACTTCATGACTCCTCTCATAGATTCATTCTGTGTTAAAATGTAGAGGGTTATGGCTAACACCTCTCTAGAAGTTATCTTGAAGGTTCAAGATTTTTCTGCAGTTCTTCTAATAAATTAATAAATATGAGTTCTTTCATATGAAACATATTTTTTAAACTTTTTGGGTGATCCACAAGGAACTCCCCAACCTGCTTATTGCATATGTATGTTGATTTCATGCAAGGAGAGAACATTATATGAGTTGTAATACTCATATATTAAGCATAACACACCCACAGTTCCTCTTCTGCATCTTTCTTTATCCATATTATTCATTGTTTATGCAACTACCACATATAAATAACACTGAATTAGCTAGAAAATGCATTAAACAAAAAGTAATGACAACTAAAATTTGAAAAGCAATGAAGAGATTGTAGTGCTTGTATATATGTCCCCATAAAATCAAAGAAAAATTATCTATGAAATAAAACTCAAGCATATTGAAAGTAGAACAAATAATGTGCCCATAAAAATCAGACATAAAGTGTCCAACAAATAAAATAACATTCATGCATCCCAGTTGTCATGGAAATAAAGTAAGTAATTGGCCTCAGGGGTCAACATAAAAAACTATCTCTGGATCGGATCTTCAGGCAACTTCATAGAGAACAAGTAAAACACCATATTCTTTTAAATTTATGGAGTTGCCTCCAGAATCCATATGACTTATTGAACAGAAGTTGCTTGTGATATGCTAGGGTCATTGGTGCATGAAACAACTAACTGTGACATTTGGTTTATAATAAAAATTGCACCATTTTTCTTCTTTTTCTCAACCCTGGGATATTTGAATGCACTAGTAGAATAAACTTCATTGATGTTAGGGTCGAGCCTTTCATTGGAGTCAGCAGTTTGCTTGATATCTACATGCTCAGCTATGCCAACAAAGCCTCTCTTGCTTAGGGCCCATGCATGATCACCCATTGGCACGACTCCACTAAACATATGATCTAACTTTTCCTTAAGCTCAGGGTCAATGTTGTCGAATTTAATTTTTTTAACATTTAACACTACTTACAAATTAATGGATAAAATGACATGTTAATGTAATTGAAAAAAAAACATATGAATGATTCGACTTTTCATAAATTGTCATCGCCCACCATTCTTTTGAAGCATCAATGAATCACTTTAATGGATTCCAACTCAAGCCCGTGGATCCTCAATTTAACTTTTTTCATATTTTGCAGTCCTTTTCAACTACTCCCACTTATTTTTTAATTGCATTCTATCATATTCTCTTTCTGTGTTTTCCTTGAACTTTTTTATTATATTATGTCATCCTTATTAAAGTAGGCGGTTTAGTTGTTCCTAATTTCGCCACTTTAAGACAAATATTGCAAAATATTAGCTTCACCTGTTTATTCCACATGGATGACGAACTGATTTCTTTTGTCTTTACTATGATGACTATTAGAATGAAAATAGCCAACCAACATAAATGTGTGTATTGTAATATAAAGTTGTCCCATAAAAACATAAAGTCCATTTAAAATTTCAAAACTCGAAAAGATAACAGAAAAAAAATCTGAAATCTTTTAACACTTCACCAAAAATATCATTACCAACATGCACCACCACCATATCATCAATGAAAACACACCAACACCTCCAACTCAACAGTCCACCACCTTCAACCCAACACACCACCACCAACAACAACAACACACCACTGCCATCACTGCCATGTACACATACCACCACTATCACATCAAGACACCTCCACACATAACACATACACATCACCACCCAACCACCACCATATCATCACAACCAACACACTAACACCACCACCTCCAACCCAATACACCATCACACATACCGCCTATATCTCACAGCCCAACCACCACCACATCACCTAGAATCAACCACTACCACCACCTTCAACCCAACACACCACCACCACCACACAAACAAACCACCACTCCCATCTACCACACCAACAAACCACCACTACCACACCATCAACACACCACAAACACCACTCCTACGTACACAAACCACCAATACCACTCTCATGTACACAAACGGCCACCACTACACCAACATACCACCACACAATGCTTCCCTTAGCATCCTTGAAACATTTTAACACAATCTAATCACCTCCACAACATTTCATGGCCTCAAGTGGCCTTCAAATCCAACTTGAGAGCACTTAATGACGTCCACACCCTCTTCCACTCAGTGAAATGTTGCCCCATTTCTTCCCCCATTTCCTCCAAGAACAACCACAAAACAACATTGAACAATTTCTCATAACCCCAAACCCAATTCACTACCTCCATTCCATCAATTTCTCACAGCTGAAAACACTCATTTTTTAGCATCAAAACTCCTCCAAACTCAAAATTGAACTTCCCAAAAGCTTCTTCAACATACATGAGCACTCCAGAACTCTTTTTTCCTTTATTCCAAATAAATTGAACATTTCATCCGAAAAAGAGGGCAACCCACCAGTACCAACCAAAATAAGAAATGAAACATAGACATAGGACAACCAAAAAGAGCTCCAACCTCCAAAATTCACAGAGATACGTATGTTCCAAGTCTAATCATTCTAGAAGCCACAAAATCCAATTCTAGTCATTCCAAAGGTCACAAATCTCAAATTTATTTATTCCAGTTACTACAAATCGAAAAAAGCAAGTCACAAAAGACCCTAAAGCCACAAATTGAGTCGACCAAAGAGCACAAAAAAAAAAAAATTGATAGAGGATACCAAAATCCCAAAAATTGATCTTTATGATACTAGAATATTGATTTCACGGTAAAGCAAAGCAACAAATCGTACAGAGAAATCAACACAGTCCGAATCAACCTCAAACCACAAAAATAAATGATAGATGACATTGTGGGAGAGCGAGGGAAGAATACTCCTTACGACATAGACGCGAGAAAGGAGATGACCTTAGAGCAGAGATGCGTGAGAGGCAGCAGAGACACGTGAGAGGTAACACAAGAGAGACATAGAAACAAGAGAGACAGAGACATGAAAGATAGGCTAAGGCATGGACATGAGGGCATAGAGGGGAAAAATAGTTAAAAAATGCGGACCACATGGTCGAACATGCGACCCACATTTACGAGTGTGTCGTCGAAAACCCTGCCACACCGCCGGAACCAAAAAAAAAAACCTACGCGCCGCATATGCTAATATCTTTAAATATCTAAATATTTAATTATTAAATAAAAAAATAGAAAATATAGAATTATACGATGGTATGTAAATATCAAACTCCTTTGTTCACGTGTAGGGAACAGAAAAAAAGCTGCATACGCCGCCGTAAGGGGTTCATAATGTAATTTTAAAGAAGTATTTATACAACTAACCCCCAGCCCACCCACACCGAAACCAAATTATGTGGTCGCTGCTCCACCCTCCTCTGCCCTCGCCGTCTATAAATTTCCCTCCATTCTCTCACCGTCCTCTTCGCGTCCTCCCGCTTTCCTCAGCTGTACCCTTTTCCTTTTCCTCCCTCCGTCCTTTATCGGCTTCCTCTCCTGCCGTTGGAAGCCCTATCCTCTCCATTTCTACGACAATGGAG
This sequence comes from Phalaenopsis hybrid cultivar, assembly GCA_002079205.1. Taxonomy (NCBI): domain Eukaryota; kingdom Viridiplantae; phylum Streptophyta; class Magnoliopsida; order Asparagales; family Orchidaceae; genus Phalaenopsis; species Phalaenopsis hybrid cultivar. The sequence continues at coordinate 350,204 of JXCR01006186.1, forward strand.
TCCGTCGCCTCATGGGGCCTCACACCCCTCTCCTCAGTTGACCCCGAGATCCACGATCTCATCGAGAAGGAGAAACGCCGCCAGTGCCGCGGCATCGAGCTCATCGCCTCCGAGAACTTCACGTCCTTCGCCGTCATCGAGNATTCTGTATAAATAGTGAATCTCTTTCAGTTTTAAAATAATAATTAAATTTTATGATTAAAATAATAAATTATTATTTCAACCCGAATCATATATAGCTTAATTCGAACAAACAAATTTTAATCGTGTCAACCACGAACAAACAAATTCATGAACCATTTCAAACACGAGCCCAACACGAATAAAAAAAAAAAAAATCAAACGAGTCAAACACGAACAAACTTTAAGCTCGCTCAAATTTGACTCGTTTACACCCCTACTCCACATCTATACATAGCCTATATATTTTTTTTTCATGTACGCATAGCTCTTAATATTATTGCAGCTACTATTTATAAAATAGTACATTAAGGGTATGTTTGGAGCAGCTTATAAGTGCGGGCGACATTTCAAAACGCCGCCGTACCATTTTTTTCGTTTTTTTCGTCAGCTTATCTGAAACTATTTAGATTTTTACATTAAACGCAGGCCGCGAGTCGATCTCCGCAGCCGGCCCGCGGGCCGCATTTCAGGATCCTGAAACGCACAAGCTGCCCCAAACGGACACTAAGTTAAGCCTATATTAGCAATAAAATTCTATTAAACTGCACTCTAGAAGAATGCCCCTGTCTCTTCCATAATTCTAGTGTTCTATTGGCATTTACATACACGCCACACAATTCTCATATATTTACATATCTAACACCCAGACATTGATATTTACATGCATAAAAAACATATCGCTATCACCAACTTTTCAAAAATGAAATATACATTTTCATGCATTGATTTACAACACCAAAGTCTTGTAAATATAAATGTCAAAGACCTGTTGGATATGTAAATACATAAGAATTGTGTGGTAAATATGTAAATTACCCAAAAATTCTAAAGGAATCCATGCAATAAGTGAACATTCACCCCTACAATATACGGACCATAACACAAGAAGAATAAANCATTCAAACTCATGTTGAGTCTATAGCTTCAATCGAAGCAAATAAGGGGAGAAAAAGGAAGGTTATGGAGATGAGGATGATGAATGATAAGTCAAAAAGGACTTGTAAAGTCAAAATGGTGATATGAATGTCAACTTTGATAATGGTGGTGGTAAATCAAGTCAAACTTATCAATTAAGATTAGGAAATAGGTTGAGTGGTTAAACTAGCTCAAGCATTAAGTCCACGAATAGCTAATACATGGAATGACTTGCCACATGAGGCCCAAACACAAGGATGGCATAACTCAAAAAATCTAATACAACAAAGCTTCATCATAAATTATGTCAAAAATTAAAAAGTTAATTAGGCATGCCCTGATTAGATGAGAAGATTTAGGGACATAATTATTGATGATGGCGGCTATCAAAGTGGTTGTGATGACTTAATTAAGTTGCTCAAGTTTGTTCATAAACTTTAAACATTACTGTTCATAAAAAAAAAAAAAATGAATTTAACAACAGCTTTTTAATAAGCTATAAGCTGTAGTTCCTCCAAACAGACTTGTATTCGGGTTGTCGTCATCGTTAGACCATTGCCACCTCGTAGTTGCCACCCATGGCAGAAACACTGTTGCCTGGCTGTCATCGTCAACCAATTGCCGTCGCCAGTGCCGAAATGCCATAGCTTGGCCTCTTCCGCGATCATCGTTGCCACTGCCATAGAACTACGGTCACCCAATCAACGTTGGGCCACCATCGTCGTGCCAAATTGCCAAAGTTGGGCCATCGCCGTCGTGCCAGACCCCTGTTATCGGGTTACCACCATCATTGTCGGTCCACTATCGTTGGTCCTTCGCCACGGCTGCTCCCACAGTTAAGTTACCATCACTAGACCATTGACTCTCGGCCACAAGTTGTTCTATGATCGTGAAAGACCATTGACTCCCAACTGATGTTGAGCCACCACAACCACTGCAGACCGCTGTCATCATACCACCACAGGCAGGTTGGACCATTGTTATTAGGGTGTTATCGCCATAGGATCACCATCACACGGTCAACATAGATCCACTTCCATGCTAGATTGATCATCAGTCCACCATCATTGAGCCATTGTCAAGGTGTTGTCATTGGAACGTCAATGTATTGTCAGATCACACCATCATTAGGCCATTGTCGCAACTGGACCACCGAAATCAGACTGATATCAAGCCGCCGCCACTGCAGTCAGGCCATCATCACTTGGTTGTTTCCACTCTATCGAGCCCCCTTTAGTGAGCCATTGTGACCACTAAACTAGTGAAAATCGACCAACGCCAAGCCACTGCCTCTGTCATCAAACCTCCATCGTTATACTACCATTATCGTTTTGTACAGCAGTTGCCAAGTACTGTTGCCATAAGACTACATTCACCCGATCGACATAGAGCCATCACTCAGACCACTATCAATGGGTCGTCATCACCATCATCAAGCTGTCATTACAGAAACACTAACATCATCATAAGAGTCTCAAGATCGTTCGCCTAACAACTACATATATTGTGGTACACTATCGCCATCATAAGATCACATCTTCCGACTGACGTTATGATGAAACCTTCCCGACAATCACCAGTGATGTGGTACACTGTCACTATCACCATTTCACATCTCCAAGCCGCCGTTGTCCTCGATCATTGTCACTCTGTCATCCTAACTATTGTAGTACATCGTCACTGTTGTCATTTCATCATCTCCAGATTGTCGTCAAGCAGCCATCACAGGAACGCTACCATCTTCACTGGGTCATTATCTCTCGACCCTCACTATTATCAAGTTATATCCGCCTATCAGCCATTGGAGCACGATAAATTTTCATTGCCACCATTGCTTGGCCTCAATCATAGTTGTCGTCATACCATCAATGCACGACTAACATCATTGCCACTGTTAGATCTCTAATGTCAAATCGTCATTGTCTGATCGTTGTTGTCAAGCTATTACTACTAATGTTGCTAGAACATTGTTTCCTAGCTCCAATCATCATCAATGATAATTAATCCAAATCATTATCATAGCCACTGTCACTTCTCAATACTCTCTCTCTTTTGTAATACTATATTTTGTTGATTAAGGGTAGATAATGTCTTATAACATATATATAAATTGTGAAATCATTTCAACTCGACTATGCCTCATTATATTTTCTCATTTAGAATTTATATACAGAAACCTGCAATGTCCCCTCTATCAACTCTTCTTTTATCTTTGTATGTATTGAATTTTGGTACAATTCTAATACTTTACTATATCTCTATAATCTCAAATTGTCCTAGCATGCAACAAAGTCGATGTTAAACTTTTAACCATTGCTTCTAATTTTGAAAAAAAAAATATTACAATCATGATTTAACCAACCACTTGCTCTAGCTCGATCGATCGACATTTGAATTGGCTATATGGCTGCCTTTATTTATTTATTTATTTATTGTTTGTATAATCCACTTACATTAAAAATAATAATAATAATAATAATAATTACGAGTCAATTAAAAAACTACTCCAAAAACATATAATGAAAATTATAGCTAAAATATCAAACATAAAAATCGTCAGACATAAAAATTAGTTCACAAATAGCTCATGTTTAATTCGTTCGTTAAGTAAATGTGACACACGAATAAAATTTTTTAGCTCGATTTATAAATGAACGGAACAAAAACAAAAGTTTGCTCGATCGTGTTCGGGTCAATTTAAATTGAATAAAAAAAAATAAATAATATAAATATAATATTTATACATTTCATTTGTATTTTGTAATACAAAATATATTAAATTATATTAAAATTTAAATGATTTTACCTAGTTCTGTAAATAAAAAACAAATTATTTATATATTAGATATGTAAATGCATAAGAGTTAAATGGTATGCATACGCTAAGCGACCATCCTCACTAAATTCTATGCAAAATGGTAAACAAGCGGGCGCCCATCGGCCGCTGAAACCACCGTCGTTTAATCCCACAAGGCATAATTCTAAAAGGGAACTTCACCGATTCTGTATAAATAATGAATCTCTTTCATGTTGAAGGTAGCTTTAAAATAATAATTTAATTTTATAATTAAAATAATAAATTATTATTTCAACCCGAACCATATATAGCTTAATTCGAACAAATAAATTTAAATCGTGCCGACCACGAACAAACAAATTCATGAACCATTTCAAACACGAGCCCAACACGAATTAAAAAAAAAAATCAAATGAGTCAAACACGAGCAAACTTTAAGCTCCCTCAAATTTGACTTGTTTACACCCCTACTCCACATCTATACATAGCCTATATATATTTTTTTTCATGTACGCATAGCTCTTAATATTATTGCAGCTACTATTTATAAAATAGTACATTGTCTGTTTGGAGCAGCTTATAAGTGCGGGCGGCGTTTTCAAAACACTGCCGTACCGTTTGATTCGCATTTTTCGTCAGCTTATCTGAAACTGCGTTTAAATTTTTACATTAAACGCAGGCCGCGAGTCGATCTCTGCAGCCGGCTCGCGGGCCGCGTTTCAGGATAAGCAACTTATCCTAAAACGCACAAGCTGCCCCAAACGGAGACTAAGTTAAGCCTATATTAGCAATAAAATTCTATTAAACTGCACTAGAAGAATGCCCCCGTCTCTTCCATAATTCTAGCGTTCTAGTGGCATTTACATACACGCCACACAATTCTCATATATTTACATATCTAACACCCAGACATTGATATTTACATGCATAAAAAACATATCGCTATTACCAACTTTTCAAAAATGAAATACACATTTTCATGCATAGATTTATAACACCAAAGTCTTGTAAATATAAATGTCAAAAACCTGTTGGATATGTAAATACATAAGAATTGTGTGGTAAATATGTAAATTACCCAAAATTTCTAAACGAATCCATGCAATAAGTGAACATTCACCCCTACAATATACGGAGCATAACACAATAAGAATAAAATAAAAAAATAAAAAAATCCTCTTACACTCTTCGCTTGATCACCAGCTACAATCTCAATAAGTTAGTTTATACAACAAATGCCTATCAATATTTCATGCACGGCCTTTGATAGACTTCAAAACTAATTGTGATATAATCTTCATATATCCTAAGAGCTAAGAACTGCAATAACAATATATAACCATAGTAGAGGCCACTGAAAACTTACTATCTCCTGCTGTTTGCAGTTTTAGCTTTGCTGAGACTGGCAAGTTCTTCAATTAGCTTCTTCTCTTCGCCACTCAACCTTTTTGGAATCTCTACCTGCACCCGGACCAACTCATCCCCCCGAGTGTTCGGCTTGCCCAAATAAGGAACCCCCTTCTTTGACATCACCAGCGTCGTTCCCGGCTGAGTCCCCGCCGGGATCTTCAAATCGACCGTCCCGTCGACCGTTGGAACATTGATCGTGGTTCCAAGAATGGCATCGATGTAGGATACCTTGCACGTATATAGAATGTTGTTGCCATCCCTCTTTAGCACGGGGTCAGAGAGAACCTCGATGAAGACGTAAAGATCGCCGGGCGGACCGCCCCTTCGTCCGGCATTTCCCTCGGACCGTACTCTGAGTCGGCTACCGGAGTCAACTCCGGCCGGAACTTTCAAACTGATTCGCTTGCTCTTTCTCACGCGTCCGTCGCCGCCACAAGTACCGCATGGGGTAGAGGATTCGCCAGTACCGCTGCATGTGGAACAAGTCATGACCTGCTGGAAAACACCGAGAGGTGTCCTTGCGGAAGAGATGACCTGGCCTTGACCGCCACAAGTGCTGCACTTGGATGGCTTCGTGCCCGGTTTCGCTCCTGATCCGTCGCAGGTACCACAGCTCTCAAGCCGCGTTATCTCGATCTCCTTCTCGACACCAAAGATGGCTTCTTTGAAGTTCAGGACGATATTATAGCTCTCATCGTCCCCTTGTGTAGGACGATTGCGCGAAGCCCTGCTTCCCATGCCACCCATTCCACCCATACCTTCGAATAATGACTCGAATAGATCGAATGGGTTGCTGAAATCCTGCATTCAAGGAGACAAATAGGCTTATGAAGAAGGAAAATGAATTAAAGAGATAGATAAAGATAATTATAATTTATTTTATCAGAGGAACTCACCCCCATGCCTGCACCAGCACCTTTAAGACCAGCTTCTCCATATTTGTCATAAATAGATCGTTTCTCATCATCTGACAAAACCTGAAAAGTAGGATTATGTTATAAAAGAAATTCTGAGAGCACAGAATTAATACAATGGAATTTGCTTGAACTAAAGCTGAGACGTGAGACGGACCTCATATGCATTGCTAATCTCCTTGAACTTCTGTTCCGCAATTGGTTCTCTAAGCAAAGATGGCAATAGAAAAAGTTAGTCGTAATGAAGTTCCAATGTGAACAGTTTGTGTGAGGTTTTTTGTTGTGATGGGAAAGAGCAGATAACACAAACATATATTGTTAGAAATTAGAATGAAATTCAATTTGCTTGGGGGCTGTTTGTGATCATTTTTGTTTAATGTTTTCTATTTTTTATTTTTATTTTATTTTACTTATATTTTGATTTCCAATAAAAATGTTTTGCATAATTGATTAAGATATGGTTATTTTTTGAAAACATTCAAAATACTTCAAAGTTATTTTGAGTATTTCCAAAAAAATATTAATTTATTTTTAGAAACAAAAAATTTTAACATATAAAAAACACACTAAACAAATGTGTTCTTAAAAACAAAAGAGAAAATGTAAACAAAAAATAAAGTAAAATTGGTCCCAAAAAAGGTCTTCATCATTAACAAATCTTGATTTCAAATAACTCAAACTGAAGCACTCTCAAAGAGTACGGTCGAGCTTATACATGACTTCTGATGCTTCAAATGGCCATTCATATTTTGTTTCATCTGTATTTTTTGCTAATATCTTCTTTCAATCCTTTGCATTGTCATGAGAAAATTTTCTTCAAGAAACAGATAGATAATTCTTCTTTTTTTATGACAAATTAAAAAATAGCAATAGCAACGGCCAGATTACCTTCGACCAGAGAATGGCACTGCTTTTGGCATTGAAATTTATGGTTTTATTAAGCATAATATACACATTTGTAATGTCATCAAAGCTCTATTTCTAGTTCACAATTCCATTAACAGCGACTTTTGATGAAATGTATCATAATGGATCACAATTCTTCATTAGCATGCTAAAACGTTTAAAAATAAACATATAAAGAATACATCGAGAAGTATATCAAAAAAGTTTATCATGGAGCATCTGAGTGGCCGCAAACAATCACTATGGATATTGTTACTATCACAAGCACTCATGTCAATGATTTTTACCAAAATCATTCGTATTTACTAATATGAAGCATGCAGCTACCATAAAATCATTCTTATTTACTGCATATAATTCTGTCTAGCCTATTTCGAGGTTCAATGGTTGAGACTCATCCACTTCTGAATAGATGCATGTCTTCTAACCATGATGCATGATAAATAATAAGAATGATGAATTTTGGAAAAATCAGTAGAAAATTGAATCAAATCTTTATTCAAATCGAGCTCGCAAAGTAGATAATATAATTAACCAGTCAAATCGAGCTCTAATCAAACTTAAAGGGGTCAACCCTAAATTGAATTAGAATGTAAATGTATGCATAATACATATAAATATGTAGGTTTATATGTATTTGAACTTAAATTTATGTATATATGCAACAATAATTTTATACAGACTAATCTATTGATCTTGGGTTGAGATATAGAAGATTTTTGCAAGAGTTGTCTGTGACAAGAATTTAGACATTCTATGAAGGAATTTAGTGTTCTTGGGTTCTTCTCCTAACCCATCCAAAAAGGAGATTGGTGGGGGTGGTGGGAGAGCGAGAGACACGGCAACTTTGCCTTTTTAACCCGCATTCTAGGATTTTTTGGGCTTGTATGATAAGCCAAAGAGAAGGAACGAGGATTAAGAAAAGTCACTTTGGCATGAATGTGTTATGTAATACACACACACATACATGTATATGTATGTGTATGTATGCATATGTATACATATGTACGTATGCGGGTACGTACATGTATATACATATCTATATATACATAAATAAAATTATATATATATATATATATATATATATATATATATAGAGAGAGAGANAAAAAGGGATTTAAAGTGATGTTCATGGAGAAGGCCTGCGTGATAGAGGATGCCACGGGCCAAAAGATGTTTGAAGTTAAGATGACAGTGAGGAGTTTTTCACTCAATCCAATGCATGAGGAACAAATTGAAAGCACTATGAAGATTCAATCAGCAATTGAGATGGTTGAGCATGTGAAAGTTGATGCAGGGCTGAAAGAATTAGAACTAGAGTCAACCTTATAGAAAACAAATGCAGAACTTTTAGAGTTGAAAGCTCGCCTTTTGAGTATGGAAACAGAACTCCCAGCCATGTAGCGAATGAATGACGNTTTTTGTTGTGATGGGAAAGAGCAGATAACACAAACATATATTGTTAGAAATTAGAATGAAATTCAATTTGCTTGGGGGCTGTTTGTGATCATTTTTGTTTAATGTTTTCTATTTTTTATTTTTATTTTATTTTACTTATATTTTGATTTCCAATAAAAATGTTTTGCATAATTGATTAAGATATGGTTATTTTTTGAAAACATTCAAAATACTTCAAAGTTATTTTGAGTATTTCCAAAAAAATATTAATTTATTTTTAGAAACAAAAAATTTTAACATATAAAAAACACACTAAACAAATGTGTTCTTAAAAACAAAAGAGAAAATGTAAACAAAAAATAAAGTAAAATTGGTCCCAAAAAAGGTCTTCATCATTAACAAATCTTGATTTCAAATAACTCAAACTGAAGCACTCTCAAAGAGTACGGTCGAGCTTATACATGACTTCTGATGCTTCAAATGGCCATTCATATTTTGTTTCATCTGTATTTTTTGCTAATATCTTCTTTCAATCCTTTGCATTGTCATGAGAAAATTTTCTTCAAGAAACAGATAGATAATTCTTCTTTTTTTATGACAAATTAAAAAATAGCAATAGCAACGGCCAGATTACCTTCGACCAGAGAATGGCACTGCTTTTGGCATTGAAATTTATGGTTTTATTAAGCATAATATACACATTTGTAATGTCATCAAAGCTCTATTTCTAGTTCACAATTCCATTAACAGCGACTTTTGATGAAATGTATCATAATGGATCACAATTCTTCATTAGCATGCTAAAACGTTTAAAAATAAACATATAAAGAATACATCGAGAAGTATATCAAAAAAGTTTATCATGGAGCATCTGAGTGGCCGCAAACAATCACTATGGATATTGTTACTATCACAAGCACTCATGTCAATGATTTTTACCAAAATCATTCGTATTTACTAATATGAAGCATGCAGCTACCATAAAATCATTCTTATTTACTGCATATAATTCTGTCTAGCCTATTTCGAGGTTCAATGGTTGAGACTCATCCACTTCTGAATAGATGCATGTCTTCTAACCATGATGCATGATAAATAATAAGAATGATGAATTTTGGAAAAATCAGTAGAAAATTGAATCAAATCTTTATTCAAATCGAGCTCGCAAAGTAGATAATATAATTAACCAGTCAAATCGAGCTCTAATCAAACTTAAAGGGGTCAACCCTAAATTGAATTAGAATGTAAATGTATGCATAATACATATAAATATGTAGGTTTATATGTATTTGAACTTAAATTTATGTATATATGCAACAATAATTTTATACAGACTAATCTATTGATCTTGGGTTGAGATATAGAAGATTTTTGCAAGAGTTGTCTGTGACAAGAATTTAGACATTCTATGAAGGAATTTAGTGTTCTTGGGTTCTNCAAACGTACCTGGAAGCTTTAAATCTCTGGGAAGCAGTGGAAGAAAACTATGATATTCCTCTTCTCCCTGAAAATCCCACCATAACACAAATTAAAGCACCAAAGAAGAAGAAAACAAAGAAGTCCAAGGCAAAAGCTTGCCTGTTTGCTGCAGTTTCCTCCACGATCTTCACTCGTATCATGTCATTGAAAACGCCAAAAAGGATTTGGGATTATCTCAAAGCCGAGTATGAAGGAGATGAAAGAATTTGAGGGATGCAAGTGCTAAACTTGGTTTGTGACTTTGAACTGCAAAGATGAAGGAGACAAAAACCATAAAAGAGTACTTTGACAGACTACTCAACATAGCAAATCATGTCAAATTATTGGGTTCTTCTCTGAAAGTTTCAAGGATTGTTTCGAAAATCTTGTAACAGTGCCTGAAAGATTTGAGGCTACCATCACCACCTTAGAAAACACGAAGGATCTGTCAAAGATTACTTTGACAGAACTCTTAAGTGCTTTACAAGCACAAGAGCAGAGGCGTGTAATGAGAGAAGGAGCCGTCTAAGGAGCACTACCAGTCAAGTATCAAGATAATGAAGAAGGAGCCGTCGAAGGAGCTCTACCAGTCAAGCATCAAGATGATGAAAAGAATAGGTGGCCCAAGAACAAGAAGTTTCAAGCTATAAGTGGACAAAGCTCTGCACCTGAGAACAGAAACAAAACTGAAATAAAAGATTAGAAGTAAAGAAAGATTACCTTCCATGTCAACATTGTGGCAAGAAAGATCATCCTCCTTTCAAATGTTGGAGAAGGCCATATGCAAAGTGTTGCAAGTGCAATCAAATGAGACATGAAGCTGTCATTTGCAAGAATAAAGATTAACAACAAGGAGATGAAGCACAAGTAACAGATCAATAAGAAGATGACCAACTTTTCGTTGCAACTTGTTTCACGAATTATGAAACAAGTGAAAATTGGCTCATCGATAGTGGTTGCTCAAATCATATGACACCTGACAAGGAGTTATTCAAGGAATTGAAGAGCTCTGAGTCCAAGAAGGTCAGAATTTGGAATGGTGGATATATTGCAGTGAAAGGAAAAGACACCGTAGCCATTGCAAGCTGTTTAGGAACCAAGTTGATCACTGATGTTCTCTATGTACCAGATATTGATCAAAATTTGCTCAGTGTTGGTCAATTAATTGAAAAGGGATTTAAAGTGATGTTCATGGAGAAGGCATGTGTGATAGAGGATGCCACGGGCCAAAAGATGTTTGAAGTTAAGATGACAGTGAGGAGTTTTTCACTCAATCCAATGCATGAGGAATAAATTGAAAGCACTATGAAGATTCAATCAGCAATTCAAATGGTTGAACATGTGAAAGTTGATGCAGGGATGAAAGAATTAGAACTAGAGTCAACCTTACAGAAAACAAATGCAAAACTTTTAGAGTTGAAAGCTCGCCTTTTGAGTATGGAAACAGAACTCCCAGCCATGTAGCGAATGAATGACGAATTGAAATATGAAATGGATAAGGCAATGTCAAACCAATTTGATTCGGAAATGAGGCTGATAAAGGCTACTACATAAGTCATAGAACTGAAAGCAAACCTCTTAGATAAGAAGACACAGCTGCAAAGCATTATGGATAAGAATGAACAACTAAAATCTGAGCTGAGGAGGCTTAGGGTGCAGTCATATCAATGGAGAAAGACAGCTGAAGTAGCTGCAGCAGTTCTCACACCATGGAACATTGGCATAATAGTTGAGAGGACGGACTCTCTTAAATCAGACTTTAATTCGCTGCTCCCTAGGAAGCTGCTAAGCTCCCCTTTCTCCGACGACTTGGATGATGATTCTACCAAGAGGAAGAATGGCAATATGCTAAGGAAAATTTTAATGGATCTCAATCTAGAGCAGAAAGAAAGCACTGAATTTTTTGTTGACAACCAAGCTGCCATTTCCATTTCCCATAATTCCGTGTTTNGGAGGAAGAATGACAGTATGCTAAGGAAAATTTTAATGGATCTCAATCTGGAGCAGAAAGAAAGCACTGAATTTTTTGTTGACAACCAAGCTGCCATTTCCATTTCCCATAATTCCGTGTTTCATCGGAAAACTGAGCATTTCAACATCAAGTTATTTTTCTAAGGGAAGTGCAGAAAGAAGAATTTGTGACTCTTGTTTACTGCAAATATGAAGATCAATTGGCAGATTTGTTTATAAAGTCACTTCCAATCAGCAAATTTGAGTTTGTAAAGCAGAAATTTGGTGTTCGTAGCTCTTAAAGCAAGGAGTGTTGGAATACATGCTTAGGATTGCTTATTGAGTCAAGTTTGTTTCTTAATCTTAGGAGTTAGTTACTATTTTTCTTGATTTATTTTATTGTTATTTTCTTGGCTGATTTTTAGGTCTTTTTCTTCGAAGTTTGTTATTAGCTCCAAATTTAAATATTGTAAGACTACACAAAATGTGTGGTTCTAATTTTCCCTTCAATCTACAACAATTCTCTTAAGTTTTCTCTTCTTTCTCATTTCAAGAAACCAACAATGCTAAACATATTTGGATATAACAAAAATGTTCGCATACAAATAAAGATAAATAGCACCATCAGTTATTATTATCTGTTAATAGAATTCTGTACAATATCAATTTAATTGCACGTGAATTGGGATTTAAAAATTAATAAAAAGAAAAAAATACATAATTAAACGATACTTTACTTATAAAATCTCTCTTAAATTATCTAAAAATAAGACCTGCAAAATGAATTAATAGGCACATATTGATTTTTTTTAATACAACACGAAGATGAGTTTATCCTACTATGTGGGGTTGGATACATGAATCATTTTTCTTTATTATGTCCTATTGAATGTTATATTTTCATTTAACTCTAAAAAATTAATATCATTATTTATATAACATGCCCAAGTTTTTTTTAGGTATGTCTACCTTTCTTAATATTATTCAAATCTAGAACATCTACTCTCCTGGGCAGGTCATCAGATGATCATTTTTTAATATGAACAAACCATCCAAGGTGACTCTCTCTAACCCTACTTGCAGCTGAAGCTACTCCAACCCTTTCACAGACATTTGATTCGTATTTTATCTTTAAGTATACAACCATATGAGCATTCTCATCTCAGCAAAGCTTAATTTTATCTTACCATAACATTTTGATTTTTTTAATGCAAATTAAAATTATAAATTAAAACCACTGAATAGTGTTTACTATAAAATTTCAATTATATTTATATGCATATATGTATAAGTGTGTGTGTGTGTGTGTTATATAGTTTATGAGTGTCAAGCGTTCTAGTTAATAAAAGTGCCACTCCGTATTACGCTTTGTACTTTGAAATTAATAATTTTGGGTCTCTAGAGCTTTGTCCATGTGTTATAACTTNGGTTTACTGCAAATATAAAGATCAATTGGCAGATTTGTTTATAAAGTCACTTCCAATCAACAAATTTGAGTTTGTAAAGCAGAAATTTGGTGTTCGCAGCTCTTAAAGCAAGGAGTGTTGGAATACATGCTTAGGATTGCTTATTGAGTCAAGTTTGTTTCTTAATCTTAGGAGTTAGTTACTATTTTTCTTGATTTATTTTATTGTTATTTTCTTGGCTGATTTTTAGGTCTTTTTCTTCGAAGTTTGTTATTAGCTCCAAATTTAAATATTGTAAAACTACACAAAATGTGTGGTTCTAATTTTCCCTTCAATCTACCACAAATATTTGGATATAACAAAAATGTTCGCATACAAATAAAGATAAATAGCACCATCAATTATTATTACCTGTTAATAGAATTCTGTACAATATCAATTTAATTGCGCGTGAATTGGGATTTAAAAATTAATAAAAAGAAAAAAATACATAATTAAACGATACTTTACTTTTAAAATCTCTCTTAAATTATCTAAAAATAAGACCTGCAAAATGAATGAATAGACACATAATGATTTTTTTTAATACAACACGAGGATGAGTTTATCCTACTAAGTGGGGTTGGATACATGAATCATTTTTCTTTATTATGTCCTATTGAATGTTATATTTTCATTTAACTCTAAAAAATTAATATCATTATTTATATAACATGCCCAAGTTTTTTTAGGTATGTCTACCTTTCTTAATATTATTCAAATCTAGAACATCTACTCTCCTGGGCAAGTCATCAGATGGTCATTTTTTAATATGAACAAACCATCCAAGGTGACTCTCTCTAACCCTACTTGCAGTTGAAGTTACTCCAACCCTTTCACAGACATTTGATTCGTATTTTATCTTTAAGTATACAACCATATGAGCATTCTCATCTCAGCAAAGCTTAATTTTATCTTACCATAACATTTTGATTTTTTTAATGCAAATTAAAATTATAAATTAAAACCATTGAATAGTGTTTACTATAAAATTTCAATTATATTTATATGCATACATGTATAAGTGTGTGTGTGTGTGTGTGTGTGTTATATAGGTTATGAGTGTCAAGCGTTCTAGTTAATAAAAGTGCCGCTCCGTATTACGCTTTGTACTTTGAAATTAATAATTTTGGGTCTCTAGAGCTTTGTCCATGTGTTATAACTTCTAAGTGATAAAATACTATTTTCATTGAGGTATGTTTAACTGCATTTTAAAGACGTTTAATATCCATCTACTCTTACCAATTAGATGGCTTCTGTGAATTTTAATGACTTAAAAAATGATTAATACGAATTTTCCTTTTTCTCATTATATGGTATAGCTCAGATCTACTCTTCAACACAGCCATTGCCGCGTCCCAAGTATTGTATATGAAAAGTGAAGGGTTGAACTAGTCGGTCGTCAACCAACATAAAATTTGTCGANTATTATTTGGTATAGCTCAGATCTACTCTTCAACACAGCCATTGCTGCGTCCCAAGTATTGTATATGAAAAGTGAAGGGTTGAACTAGTCGGTCGTCAACCAACATAAAATTTGTCAAAAAATCATGACATGAATCATTCAAGGGTGTGTTTGAAGTGGCGGTGTGATGCCGCACCGCGGTTTTTTCTTTATGGCAAAATGCATTATCAAAAAACTACAACTTAAAGCTATGTTTTCTCACCAGACCTGGCTACCTACGGTGTCTTCTAGAAAGCTACAACATGACTTTTTGAAAAATAAAAAAAATTGTGATAGCCACCACAGATTTTTGAATAGCGGCTTTGCAACTATTTTTTCAAACAGTTGCAGTTGCTCTAATTAGGCCTTAAATCTTTGTGTAAATGCCCCATGGAATCAACGCCTTGTATGACCTAAATACAGTGAAAGTGTGTGAGCCTCTACACCGACGTCCGAGTGTGGTGTTAAATAAGCAAAAGTTCTCATATTACAGATAGAAGCAAATAAAAAAATTAGTCCATGAAACTAATTTTAGAATAGGAACTCAAATACAGATACTCTCACAGGTAAATTAATGAAAATAGTTAATATTATGGTTCATAGAAAAATAAATAACTTATGTATTCAAGAAACTAAATGAGTTGAGAAAAGGTTAACGAAATTGATTGCTTGTTTAAACTTTGGTATTTTAGTAAGAGTCGCACCAGAATAGTATATGCGTAATTATAGATAAGTATTTGAAAGATATATCATAAAAATTAATAGAATTGAAAATAGAATTATAACTGTTAAGATTGTTGTTGATACTAAGATTTTTAATGTTATAAGTGCTTATGCTCCTCAAGTAGGTTTAAATATAAGTTCTAAAGAAAAATTCTGGAATGACCTAGAAGAATTAATACAAATGATATATCTTGATGAAAGAATTTTATTTGGAGGAAACTTAAATGAATATGTTGGTAAATTCATGAATGATTTAAGAAATAATCATGGTGGCTTTGATTTTTGAATGATTAATGAGAAGATAGAATCATATTAAATGTTGTTTTAACAAATGATTTTGTTATTGTTAATCATGACATGAATCTTTTAAATTTTTGTGTAAATACTAGGACGTCCCCTAGAAGCGACGCGATGTATGACCTGGATATAGTGAAAAGTGTGTAAGGGTCACTACACCGGCGCCCGGGTATAGTGTCAAATAAGNTAGCCAAATAAAGAGAAAAAAGGAGAAAAAAAGTAAATATTTAATTCAAATAAAGTGTATTAAAGATGAAAAACAAGAAATTAACATAGATGACTGAAATATTTTGATAAACGTGTCAATAAAGTTTATAAAAATATGAACGATCTTAGTTATCTTAATATCGTTAATAATACGAAAAATATTTCATTTTTACAGTCGCATTAGCAAAAAAGAAATCGATGAGGCTTTAAAAAAAATCAATGATGAAAAATCAGTAGCACTTGATGAAATCCCAATTGAAGTGTGAAAACATTTAAGAGATTTAAGAGTTTCTTGGCTTAATAAACTCTTTAATATTATTTTATGAACTAAAAAGATTCGTAAGGAATGAAGGAAGAGTATTTTGGTCCTCATTTTTAAGAATAAAGGGGATGCACAAGAGTATGCAAATTATAAAAGAATTAAATTGATGTACCATACTTCAAAATTATGGGAGAGGGTAATTAAATGTAGGTTAAAACCTGATACAAAGATTTCTCATAATCAGTTTGGATTTATGACGGGTAGTTCTACTATGGAAGCTATACATTTATTGAGAGGTTTGAAGAAGTATAGGAGAATAAGGAGGATTTGCGTATAATTTTTGTTGATTTAAAAAAAAACTTACGATAAGGTTCCAAGAGAAGTCCTTTGAAGAGTTTTAGAAAAAAAAAAAGTGTTGATATGACGTATATTTGAGCATTAAAGATTGTATGCTAAAGTTGTTACTTTTGTTCGAACATAAGGAGGACTGTCCAACTATTTTCCTATTTCAGTTGGATTACATTAGGGATCGACAACCCATATCCTTTTGCTTTAATTATGGATGCTCTTACTCGACATTCACAGGAGGATGTAACTTGGTTTATGCATTTGACTGATGATATCCTTCTTGTGGATAAGAATAAAAAAAGAGTTTGGGAAAAAATTGAATTATAGATGTCTACATTGGAATGTAATTTTAGTAGCAGTAGCTCTAATAGCAGAGTTGTAACTATGGGTGATTAAATCATTAAAAGGTGCAAACATTTGAGATATTTCGGGTTTATTGTTTAAAGTGATGGTGATATAGATGGCGATGCTATTAATAGAATTCAAATTGGTTGGTTGAAATGGAGGAATGCATTGGGCCTATTGTGTGGTAGAAAAGTATCACTTACATTGAAAGGAAAATTTTATAAGATGGTGAAACCTGCAATGCACTGTGGAGTAGAATGTTGATGTTTAAAAGAGAAGGATTAAACAAAGTTAAGTGTTGTTGAGATAAAAATAATGGTGGATGAGTGGTTTGACACTTAGAGACAAAATGTGAAATGAATATATCCATGATAGGGTTGGTGTAGCTCCAATGACAAACAAGATTAGAGAGAATCATTTTAGATGGTTTGGTCACATTAAATGTTGATCATCTGATGATCGGGTTAGGAGATTAGATGTTTTAGATTCGACTTATACTAAGAAAGAAATAAAAATCATACTACTTAAGTTGTTAATTATAATAATAACAATGATAATAACAATTAAAATTTCAAACAAATGAATATAAATGTTTCAAATTAGATAATACATTAGAGTTAATAGAAAATAATATATAATTGAATGAACTATCAAGCACAATTAAATGTTAGAATGGCTAAATAGATTTGAAAATATTCTATCAAAAACATCGAAGAAATCAATAAGACAAAGCTCCTCCAAGTACAACTCCAATTATATAGTCATAGGATGGCGCAGTAGCAATATAGAAGTTTAAAATTAGAAAAAACAAGGGTAGTGGAATTTTGAAGTAGCAGAAGATTAAGCAACTAACAAGTAGGACCGCAAACAAACTAAGTGGGGTCAACGTCTATTTGAGCTCGTGCTCGCTTATTAAGAGCATGTTCAAGCTCGTCTCAAGTTTGATTCCATCTTTTAANGAGTACAACTCCAATTATATAGTCATAGGATGGCGCAGTAGCAATATAGAAGTTTAAAGTTAGAAAAAACAAGGGTAGTGGAATTTTGAAGTAGCAGAAGGGTAAGCAACTAACAAGTAGGGCCGCAAACAAACTAAGTGGGGTCAGCGTCTATTTGAGCTCGTGCTCGCTTATTAAGAGCATGTTCAAGCTCGTCTCAAGTTTGATTCCATCTTTTAAGACTCAAGTTCATTTATAAATAAATTGGCTCGAGCTTCATTTGAACTTGAGCTAAGAGATTATCAAGCTTATTATTAAGGAACTCGTTTAATAAAATAAATGGATCATAATTGATTTTGATCAAGCCTTATTGGAGTTTTATACAAACAACTTGTTGGGAAAAATAAACAAGTCATATCTCATAATGCTTGATACTATCAACAAGTGCAATGAGGTATTCAAAGACCCATTAACTTACGTAAATTTTGACTTAACTAAGATCTCTTAGTTCTTATCCTTATAAATTGATCAATGAAATGAAGTTCAAATATTTCAACTATAGAATCGAGTAGTATATTTTCGGTAAAAGGACAACCTAAATAGAATATAGTTGGATTCGAAAATTCAGAATAATAAAAAGCAATATTTTTATAAAGTACTAAATTGAAAGATGAATACAAGTTAATAATTGTAACCATAAAACTTTTNTACAACCTAAATAGAATATAGTTGGATTCGAAAATTCAGAATAATGAAAAGCAATATTTTTATAAAGTACTAAATTGAAAGATGAATACAAGTTAATAATTGTAACCATAAAACTTTTTTTTTAACTTAGCTTATCATACAAGTTATTTAGTATTTTACAAATTATAGCTTACCAAAATAACATATTAAATAATAATATTATAAGCTTAGTGAGGAAGGAACTTATAAGAATGAATCTAATAAAACACAAATTGATTATTTTCTTGTGAGAAGAATTGATCGCGGAGATGATAAAGATTGTAAGGCCATTCTAAGTAAAAGTTTAGGTTTTCAACATCGATTATTGATTTTGTATTTTATGATAAAGAGCCAGAGGATGAAAAATACAGCAAAATATTAACATAAAATTATATGAGAGCACTTAAAAATAAATAAAATTATTTTTAAGTGTAAACTTCAAGGTCTTAAGATTTGGGTTGTACATGAATAAAAGTTGCAAAAGATGTACTTGGAGAATAAAAAAAAATATTTTATAAATAAAAATAGTTTGTCGTGGAATAATAATATGAAAAAAAAAATAAAACTTAAGAAATTTTATTATAAAAACTGGTTTAAATGTAAGAAACTTAAAGAATTGAGAAAAAATTAAGGTGGTCCTTGGAGAGTATGAAAGAGCAATTTGTGATGCTAAAAATTCTATTTTTAGTGATCATTATAATAGATTATATACTAAATAGAACAAAAGATATACGTAAAAACTAGACAAAAAAAGAAATAAAAAAAGGAAAGAATTAGGGTTCGTTTGGGGGAACTTTGAAGTTGTTACAAAAAAAACCGTTGATAAAAAATCTGCGATGATTATTACAAATTTATTTTAATTTCAAAAAGCATACCACACTTTAATAGGTAAGGTTGAAAGACAGTTTTATACAACAAAAATTTTTAGAAAGCAGCAAGAAAGCTGATTTTCAAATTGAATTGTTGTGGCAGTCTGAAAAGCAAAGCAACCAAAAAATTATTCCAAACGGACCCTTAGTTCAAGTAAAGTGATTAAAGATGAAAATTGAAATACTTTTCTTAGACGTGGAGATTCAACATGAGTGAAATATTTTGAAAAACTTTTCAATGAAGATTTTGGAAATATCAATTTTAGTGATCTTAATATCGTTAATAATAATAAAACTTTTCATTTTCATAATCGTATTAGTAAAACTGAGGTTGAAGAAGCTTTAATGAAAATGATATGTGGAAAATCATTAGGATATAATGGTATTCCACCAAAACGGTAGAAATATTTAGGAGACTTGAGAATTTCTTGGCTTACTAAACTTTTTTATATTATTTTAAAAACTAAAAATTTGTCTGAGTAGAGGATGAGTATTTTGATCCCTATTTAAAAAAAAAAAGAGGATGCACAAGAGTGCAATTTATAGAGGAAATAAATTAATGTGTCATACTTTAAAATTATGAAACATAGTAATTGAACATAGGTTAAGACGTAATACAAAGATTTATCAAAAGTAGCTTGGATTTATGTCAGGCAAGTCTACAATGGAAGCAGGACTGTGAATTTAACTCAAAAACTGTTAATCAATCAAAAATTGATTCGAATTTTGGCTCGAATCAAGAACAAAACAACATAAATGAGCAAAGATACGAGCTCAATTTTGGATCGAATTTTTTTCGAGCCGGTTTCAAGCCCACCACAACTCGGCTCGAAATTAAATCATTAACAACCTTAGTGATATTAGGGCTGTGAATTTAGCAAATTTAACTCGAAGATTGTTAATCGCACAAAAATTGATTCAAATTTTGAGATCAGATTGAAATAAATGAGCCAAGCTACAAGCCAAAATTTTGGATCAAATTTTTTTAGACAATTTTGAGAAACTTTAGCTAGGCTCGAAATCGGATCGTTAACGACCCTAAAAGGAAGCTATACATTTATTGAGAGGTTTGATAAAGAGGTAGAGTAGACTGGAGAAAGAGTTTAGAAAAACTTGAATTATGGAGATCAATATTAGAGTCTAAAGGATTTTGTTTGACTAGATCTAAAATTGAATACATGGAATGTAATTTTAATAGTAATAGAAATACATGGATTTATGGAGATCAAGTCATTAAAAGGAGTAAACATTTTAAATATCTCAGTTCTATTGTTTAAAGCATTGTTAATATAGATGGGGATGTTATTAGTAGAATTGAAGTTGGATGGTTGAAGTGAAGGAATGTATCAGGCCTATTGTGTGAAGAAAAGTACCACTTAGACTTAAAAAGGAAAATTTTATAAGATGGTGGTGAGACCTACAATGTTTTATGGCACAGAATGTTGGCCTATAAAAGAAAATCATAAAACAAAGTTAAGTGTTGCTAAAATTAGAATGCTTATGTGAATGAGTGGATTTACAGTTAAAGACAAATAACAAACGAATATATCCTTGAAAGGGTTGGTGTAGCTCTAGTGGCAGAAAAGATTAAACAGTTATCTTAGAAGGTTCAATCAC
>JXCR01006186.1:374077-396642 GCA_002079205.1 Phalaenopsis hybrid cultivar
CTCTTTGTTCGCTTGTGTTCGGCTCGTTTTAGCTCAAAATAAAAAATATATATAATTATTTATATAATAGTATATTACATATATTATTTATATAATAATATATTATATATATTTATATCTAAATTTAAATCATAACATCTCGTGTGGTAATGTGGTCAATACCATCTTTTGTATACATTTGATTCAGATTCGAGTCACACACTTTACATATATTTTTTTTCAATTTAATTATTACCAGTCTATTTCGAGCCGAACACGAGTCGAATACGAACACGAATATTTAAGTCGAGCTGAACATGAACACGCTGTTCACGAGCCAATTCGAACACGAGATATTTCGAACGAGCCGAACACGAACCAAGCCCGAGCTCGCTCAAGCTCGGCTCGTTTACAGCCCTAATCCCAAATATATTCAAATTGTGAGAGCATGTTATTGAAAATGTATATCCTTAGAGCGCATTATAGGTCTTGATTGTTGCATCTGAGAGCAAATCTCATTGTGTCAATATGAGTTCTAAATCTCCTTTTGGTTGAGATTACCATTGTTCTTGCGATTAATTTCTTTAGTGGTTGATAAGTGCGCATAATTAAAGTTTTGTCGAGTACTATCTCTTGCATTACATTTTGCAGTGTGAATCTTGATTGTTGTAAAAATTTTATATGTGCATACTATTTTCTTGTTACATTTTAGGTTTCTACAACCGTTATATTATCAAGTGAAGTAAAAGAATTGTGTTGTTGCTTATGCATTTAAGATGAATTATGTTTGCTAAAGTTAAAATTTGGTACTACGGATAAGGATTTTTGTTTGTTTCTAATATAAATATAATCTTAAATAGTATTAATAAATCTGAGACCCTTCAACATAATATATAAGTTGATGAACTGGTACAAGTACACGACAACAAAAAATTACTAAAGAGATGGTGCAAATGAGGAAAGAGTAAGGTAGATGGAAAGANCACCACCACTACACCAACATACCACCACACAATGCTTCCCTTAGCATCCTTGAAGCATTTTAACACAATCTCATCACCTCCACAACATTTCATGGCCTCACGTGGCCTTCAAATCCAACTTGAGAGCACTTAATGACGTCCACACCCTCTTCTACTCAGTGAAATGTTGCCCCATTTCTTCCCCCATTTCCTCCAAGAACATCCACAAAACAACATTGAACAATTTCTCATAACCCCAAACCCAATTCACTACCTCCATTCCATCAATTTCTCAAACCTGAAAACTCTTATTTTTTTTGTTTTGCATCAAAACTCCTCCAAACTCAAAATTGAACCTCTTAAAAGCTTCTTTAGCCTACATGAAGCACTCCATAACTCTTTTTTCCTTTATCCAAAATAAATTGAACATTTCATCCGAAAAAGATGGCAACCCACACGTACCAACCAAAATAAGAAATGAAACATAGACATATGACATAAACCAAAAAGAACTCCAACCTCTAAAATTCACAGAGATTAGCATGTTCTAAGTCTACTCATTCCAGAAGCCACAAAATCCAACTCTAGTCATTCCAAAGGTCATAAATCTCAAATTCATTTATTCCAGTTACCACAAATCGAAAAAAACAAGTCACAAAAGACCCTAAAACCACAAATTGAGTAGAACAAAGCACAAAAAAAAAATGATAGAGGATACCAAAATCCCAAAAACTAATCTTTATGATACTAGAATATTAATTTTACGGTAGAGCAAAGTAACAAATCGTACAGAGAAATCCACACAGTCCGAATCAACCTCAAACCACAAAGATAAATGATAGATGACATCGTGGGAGAGCGAGGGAAGAAGACTCCTTACGACAGAGATGCGAGAAAGGAGATGACCTTAGAGTTGAGATGCGTGAAAGACAGTAGATACACGAGAGAGGTAACACAAGAGAGACAAAGACATAAAAGATAGGCTAAGGCATGGACATGAGGGCATGGAGGTGAAAAATAGCTAAAAAATGTGGAGCACATGTCCGAACCCGCTACCCGCATTTACGAGCGTGTAGTCGAAGACGCTTATCTTTAAATATCTAAATATGTAATTATTAAATAAAAACATAGAAAATATAGAATTATAGGACGGTATGTAAATATCAAACTCCTTTGTTCATTTGTAGGGAACAGAATAAAAGCGGCATACGCCGCCGTAAGGGGTTCATAATGTAATTTAAAAGACAAGTATTCATACAACTAACCCCCAGCCCACCAACACCGAAACCAAATCATGTGGTCGCTGCTCCACCCTCCTCTGCCCTCGCCGTCTATAAATCTCCCTCCATTCTCTCACCGTCCTCTTCCGGTCCTCCCGCTTTCCTCGGCTGTACCCTTATCCTTTTCCTCCCTCCGTCCTCTATCGGCTTCATCTTCTGCCGTCGGAAGCCCCATCCTCTCCATTCCTCCGACCATGGAGTCCGTCGGCTCATGGGGCCTCACACCCCTCTCCTCTGTCGACCCCGAGATCCACGATCTCATCGAGAAAGAGAAACGCCGCCAGTGCCGCGGCATCGAGCTCATCGCCTCCGAGAACTTCACGTCCTTCGCCGTCATCGAGGCCCTTGGCAGCGCTCTAACCAACAAGTACTCCGAGGGCATGCCTGGTAACCGCTACTACGGGGGTAACGAGTTTATCGACGAGATCGAGAACCTCTGCCGCTCCCGCGCTCTCCAGGTCTTCCACCTTGATGCTGATAAATGGGGCGTCAATGTCCAACCCTATTCTGGCAGCCCCGCTAACTTCGCCGCTTACACCGCGCTTCTCAACCCTCATGATCGGATTATGGGGCTTGATCTGCCTTCTGGGGGCCATCTCACGCATGGATACTATACTGCTGGTGGGAAGAAGATTTCAGCCACTTCGATCTATTTCGAGAGTCTCCCTTATAAGGTGAATCCAACTACGGGTTTCTTGGACTATGATAGGCTTGAAGAGAAGGCTTTGGATTTCCGCCCCAAGCTCATTATCTGCGGTGGGAGCGCGTACCCGAGGGATTGGGATTATGGGCGGTTTAAGTCCATTGCGGACAAGTGCGGGGCGCTGCTACTCTGCGACATGGCTCACATCAGTGGCCTTGTCGCTGCCCAGGTATTGTGTTACCATGTTTCATTGGTTTTGTTGATTTCCACTGTTTTAATTGTGTTGTTTTTTGCTTGTTTTGACTAAAATTTCTGTCCAATTGGGATATTGGAGAATAATCTCTTTAAANTATTGTGTTGTTTTTTGCTTGTTTTGACTAAAATTTCTGTCCAATTGGGATATTGGAGAATAATCTCTTTAAATTCACCAATTTATTAAATTTAAATTCCACAATTGAGCTGGAGATCGGATAATCGTGACTTGCGGTGGTGTTAACGGAAGAAATCATTTGTTCTTTCATAGTAAGTAACAGTTGTTATTGATAGGAATGCCTGCATGTTATAGAGAGAATGATCTTCGCGAATGGTAATTTAAAATAAGATATATCTGTCGTTCGGTTGACGTATTCTGCTCAATTTTGGTTTTTCTATTTCATCTTTTTTTTTTTGTCACCTATTGCAATTGGATATCCAGAGGGTTAGTTTGGAGAGATCTATGCTTGTTTTAACTTAATTGATGTAAAAACAATTAAAATTTTTTGATTCATGTTGTTTTGTGTCATTGCGTGTCTTTGTTAAATTTTTATTCATGTTGTTAGCGATTGTCATGCATTATTCTTGTAGATATATAATATATATGACAGTGTGTCGCCCTTTACTTATGAGCCGACTGATTACACCAGCGGAGACCTTCAGTTAATCCTTGCTCATAGTTTTTTTTTTTTTCTATTTTCTTGTTTTATTTTCTTATTTGATACAGGAAGCTAATAATCCCTTTGAATACTGTGATATTGTCACCACTACAACCCACAANATTGAAGTTAATGAGCCATACCAAAATCAATAAGATTATATCCAGCAAGCTTTTAATCACCTTTGAGTTAAAATCAAATTAAATAGTTTTGAAGCAATTTTAAGCTGAAAAATGATCAACTCAAAATCTAATCATTAACTGACCTAATTAATGACAACAATTTCTAAGAAAGCTCACTCCATATCAGGGCTGTTAAAAAAATTCGTTCACAAACAGCTCGTGTTCAATTCATTCGTCAAGTAAATGTGACAAACATTAATAAATTTTTTTAGCTCGATTTATAAATGTGCGGAACAAAAACAAAAGTTTATTCGTTCATGTTCGGGTCAATTTAAATTGAATAAAAAATAAATAATATAAATACTAAAAAAAATACAATGCATTTATATTTTGTAATATAAAATATATTAACTTATATTAAAATTTAAATGATTTTACCTAGTTCTGTAAATAAAAAACAAATTATTTATATATCAGATATGTAAATGCATAAAAATTAAATGGTACGCATGAAAATACTCAAAAGAATTACTCTCAAATCTAAACCATACGCTAAGCAACCATCCTCACTAAAAGCACCGTCGTTTAATCCCACAAGGCACAATTCTAAAAAGGAACTTCACCTATTCTGTATAAAAAATTAATCTCTTCCATGCAAAGCCACTTCAAGTTGAAGGTAGTTTTTGAATAATAATTTAATTATATAATTAAAATAATAAATTATTATTTCAAGCCAAACCAAATATAGCTTAATTCGAACAAACAAATTTTAATCGAGCCGACCACGAACAAACAAATTCATGAACCATTTCAAACACGAGCCCAACACGAATAAAGAAAAAAAAAAAATCAAACGAGTCAAACACGAGCAAACTTTAAGCTCCCTCAAATTCGACTCATTTACACCCCTACTTTACATCTATACATAGCTTATATATATATATATATTTTTCATATAAGCATAGCAGTTAAAATAGTACATTAAGTTACGCCCATATTAGCAATAAAATTCTATTAAACTGCACTCTAGAAGAATGCCCTCCGTCTGGTGGCATTCACATACACGCCACACAATTCTCATATATTTACATATCTAACACCCAGACATTGATATTTACATGCATAAAAAACATATCGCTATTACCAACTTTTCAAAAATGAAATACACATTTACATGCATAGGTTTATAACACCAAAGTCTTGTAAATATAAATGTCAAAGACCTGTTGGATATGTGAATACATAAGAATTGTGTGGTAAATATGTAAATTACCCAAAATTTCTAAAGGAATCCATGCAATAAGTGAACATTCACCCCTACAATATACGGACCATAACACAAGAAGAATAAAATTAAAAAATAAAAAAATCCTCTTACACTCTTCGCTTGATCACCAGCTACAATCTCAATAAGTTAGTTTATACAACAAATACCTATCAATATTTCATGCACGGCCTTTGATAGACTTCAAAACTAATTGTGATATAATCTTCATATATCCTAAGAGCTAAGAACTGCAATAGCAATATATAACCATGGTAAAGGCCTCCGAAAACTTACTATCTCCTGCTGTTTGCAGTTTTAGCTTTGCTGAGACTGGCAAGTTCTTCAATTAGCTTCTTCTCTTCGCCACTCAACCTTTTTGGAATCTCTACCTGCACCCGGACCAACTCATCCCCCCGAGTGTTCGGCTTGCCCAAATAAGGAACCCCCTTCTTTGACATCACCAGCGTTGTTCCTGGCTGAGTCCCCGCCGGAATCTTCAGATCGACAGTCCCGTCGACCGTCGGAACATTGATCGTAGTTCCAAGAATGGCATCGATGTACGATACCTTGCACGTATATAGAATGTTGTTGCCATCCCTCTTTAGCACGGGGTCAGAGAGANGATCTTCAAATCGACCGTCCCGTCGACCGTTGGAACATTGATCGTGGTTCCAAGAATGGCATCGATGTAGGATACCTTGCACGTATATAGAATGTTGTTGCCATCCCTCTTTAGCACGGGGTCAGAGAGAACCTCGATGAAGACGTAAAGATCGCCGGGCGGACCGCCCCTTCGTCCGGCATTTCCCTCGGACCGTACTCTGAGTCGGCTACCGNAATCTTCAGATCGACAGTCCCGTCGACCGCTGGAACATTGATCGTGGTTCCAAGAATAGCATCGATGTACGATACCTTGCACGTATATAGAATGTTGTTGCCATCCCTCTTTAGCACGGGGTCAGAGAGAACCTCAATGAAGACGTAAAGATCACCGGGCGGACCGCCCCTTCGTCCGGCATTTCCCTCGGACCGTACTCTGAGTCGGCTACCGGAGTCTACTCCGNAGGTTTCGCTCCTGATCCGTCGCAGGTGCCACAGCTCTCAAGCCGGGTTATCTCAATCTCCTTCTCGACACCAAAGATGGCTTCTTTGAAGTTCAGGACGATATTATAGCTCTCATCGTCCCCTTGTNGTCAACTCCGGCCGGAACTTTCAAACTGATTCGCTTGCTCTTTCTCACGCGTCCGTCGCCGCCACAAGTACCGCATGGGGTAGAGGATTCGCCAGTACCGCTGCATGTGGAACAAGTCATGACCTGCTGGAAAACACCGAGAGGTGTCCTTGCGGAAGAGATGACCTGGCCTTGACCGCCACAAGTGCTGCACTTGGATGGCTTCGTGCCCGGTTTCGCTCCTGATCCGTCGCAGGTACCACAGCTCTCAAGCCGCGTTATCTCGATCTCCTTCTCGACACCAAAGATGGCTTCTTTGAAGTTCAGGACGATATTATAGCTCTCATCGTCCCCTTGTGTAGGACGATTGCGTGAAGCCCTGCTTCCCATGCCACCCATTCCACCCATACCTTCGAATAATGACTCGAATAGANGGGTTTCGCTCCTGATCCGTCGCAGGTGCCACAACTCTCAAGCCGCGTTATCTCGATCTCCTTCTCGACACCAAAGATGGCTTCTTTGAAGTTTAGGACGATATTATAGCTCTCATCGTCCCCTTGTGTGGGACGATTGCGTGAAGCCCTGCTTCCCATGCCACCCATTCCACCCATACCTTCGAATAATGACTCGAATAGATCGAATGGGTTGCTGAAATCCTGCATTCAAGGAGACAAATAGGCTTATGAAGAAGGAAAATGAATTAAAGAGATAGATAAAGATAATTATAATTTATTTTATCAGAGGAACTCACCCCCATGCCTGCACCAGCACCTTTAAGACCAGCTTCTCCATATTTGTCATAAATAGATCGTTTCTCATCATCTGACAAAACCTGAAAAGTAGGATTATGTTATAAAAGAAATTCTGAGAGCACAGAATTAATACAATGGAATTTGCTTGAACTAAAGCTGAGACGTGAGACGGACCTCATATGCATTGCTAATCTCCTTGAACTTCTGTTCCGCAATTGGTTCTCTAAGCAAAGATGGCAATAGAAAAAGTTAGTCGTAATGAAGTTCCAATGTGAACAGTTTGTGTGAGGTCTTTTGTTGTGATGGGAAAGAGCAGATAACACAAACATATATTGTTAGAAATTAGATTGAAATTCAATTTGCTTGGAGGCTGTTTGTGATCATTTTTGTTTCATGTTTTCTATTTTTTATTTTTATTTTATTTTACTTATATTTTGATTTCCAATAAAAATGTTTGGCATAATTGATTAAGATACGGTTGTTTTTTTAAAACATTCAAAATACTTCAAAGTTATTTTTAGTATTTCCAAAAATATACTAATTTACTTTTAGAAACAAAAAATTATAACATATAAAAAACAAATTAAACAAACGTGTTCTTAACAACAAAAGAGAAAATGTAAACAAAAAATAAAATAAATTGGTCCCAAAAAAGGCCTTCGTGATTAACAAATCTTGATTTCAAATAACTCAAACTGAAGCACTCTCAAAGAGTATAGTCGAGCTTATACATGACTTCTGATGCTTCAAATGGCCATTCATATTTTGTTTCATCTGTATTTTTTGCTAATATCTTCTTTCAATCCTTTGCATTGTCATGAGAAAATTTTCTTAAAGAACAGATAGATAATTCTTCTTTTTTTTATGACAAATTGAAAAATAGCAATAGCAACGGCCAGATTACCTTCGACCAGAGAATGGTACTGCTTTTGGCATTGAAATTTATGGTTTTATTAAACATAATATACACATTTGTAATGTCATCAAAGCTCTATTTCTAGTTCACAAATCCATTAACAGCGACTTTTGATGAAATATATCATAATGGATCACAATTCTTCATTAGCATGCTAAAACGTTTAAAAATATTCATATAAAGAATACATCGAGAAGTATATCAAAAAAGTTTATCATGGAGCATCTGAGTGACCGCAAACAATCACTATGGATATTGTTACTATCACAAGCACTCATGTCAATGATTTTTACCAAAATCATTCGTATTTACTAATATGAAGCATGCATCTACAATAAAATCATTCTTATTTACTGACATATAATTCTGTCTTGCCTCTTTCGAGGTTCAATGGTTGAGACTCATCCACTTCTGAATATATGCATGTCTTCTAACCATGATGCATGATAAATAATAAGAATGATGAATTTTGAAAAAATCAGTAGAAAATTGAATCAAATTTTTATTCAAATCGAGCTAGCAAAGTAGATAATATAATTAACCAGTCAAATCTAGCTCTAATCAAACTTAAACGGGTCAACCCTAAATTGAATTAGAATGTAAATGAATATAAATGTATGCATAATACATATAAATATGTAGGTTTATATGTATTTGGATTTAAATTTATGTATATATGCAACAATAATTTTATATAGACTAATCTATTGATCTTGGGTTGAGATATAGAAGATTTTTGCAAGAGTTGTCTGTGACAAAAATTTAGACTATTCTATGAAGGAATTAAGTGTTCTTGGGTTCTTCTCCTAACCCATCCAAAAAGGAGATTGGTGTGGGTGGTGGGAGAGCGAGAGACACGGCAACTTTGCCTTTTTAACCCGCATTCTAGGATTTTTTGGGCTTGTATGATAAGCCAAAGAGAAGGAACGAGGATTAAGAAAAGTCACTTTGGCGTGAATGTGTGTGTGTGAATGTGTGTGTTATGTAATACACACACACATACATGTATGTATGTGTATGTATGCATATGTATACATATGTAAGTATGCAGGTATGTATATGTATATACATACCTATGTATATACATAAATAAAATATGTATACATAGTAGGAGTTGCACTATAATAGTATACGCGTAATTATAGATAAGTATTTGAAAGATAATATCATAAAAATTAATAGAATTGAAAATAAAATTATAACTGTTACGATTGTTGTTGATACTAAGATTTTTAATGTTATAAGTGCTTATGCTCCTCAAATAAGTTTAAATATAAGTTCTAAAAGAAAATTCTGGAATGACCTAAAAAAATTAATACAAATGATACATCTTGATGAAAGAATTTTTATTAAAGGAGATTTAAATGAATATGTTGGTAAATTGATGGAAGATTTAAAAAATAATCACGGTGGCTTTGGTTTTTGAATGATTAATGAAGAAGATAGAATCATATTAAATTTTGTTTTAACATATGATTTTGTTATTGTTAATCATGACATGAATCTTTTAAATCTTTGTGTAAATACTAGTACATCCCCTAGAAGTGACGCGATGTATTACCTGGATATAGTGAAAAGTGTGCAAGAGTCACTACACCGGCGCCCGGGTATAGTGTCAAAGAAGCAAAGGTTCTCATAATATGGACAGATGCAGGTAAAAAAGTCAGCATGTGAAACTAATATTAGGACAAGAGCTTGGAATATATGAACTCTCAAAGAAAAATTAATGAAATTTGTTGATATTATGATTCATAAGAAAATAAATATCTTATGTTGTCAAGAAACTAAATGAATTGGGGAAAAGACTAAAAAGAAAGATAACATGGGTTTTAAACTTGTATTCTAATAGGAGTCGCATTAGAAATGGTGTAGGCGTAATTATAGATAAAAATTTAAAAGATAATATTATAAAAATTAATAGAATAAGATATAATTATAGCCTTTAAGATTGTTGTTGATACTAAAATTTTTAATATTATAAGTGCTGCTTTTCCTCTAGTAGATTTGAATATGGGTTCTTAAGAAAATTATGGAAAGATCTAGAAGAATAAATACAAATGATATCTCTTAATGAAATAATTTTTATTGAAAAAGATTTAAATGGACATGTTGGAAAAGAGATGAAAAATTTTAAAAATATTCATTGTGATTACTGTTTTGGAGTGATTAATGAAGAAGAAAAATTCATATTAGATTTTGTTTTAGCTTATGGTTTTGTTATTGTTAATACTTTATTTAAGAAAAGAGGAGCATATTATTAGTTATAAGAATTGATCTAATAAAACATAAATTAATTATTTTCTTATGACAAAAATAGATCATCGAAAATATAAATATTGTAAAGTCATTCTAAGAGAAAATTTAAGTACTCAACATCGATTATTAGTTCAAGATTTTAAGATGAATAGTTGTAAGATAAAATAATAGAGATCATTGTCATAGAGTTAGATGGGGGCACCTAAAAGACAAATAAAATTATTTTTATAAAACTTTAAGATTTCAAGTTTTGAGATCTTCATAAAGAAGTAAATTATATGTGGGATAAAGTAACAAATACTATTAAATAAGTGACAAAAAAAGTACTTGAAAAATCAAAACAAAAAGTTTATATAACTAAAAATAGTTAGTGAAATAATAATGTGCAAGAAAAGAAAAAATATAAGAAGTGATATAAAAATTGATTTAAATGTAAAGCTCAGATGATGAGAAAAATATAAGATGAACTGTAGGGAATCTAAGAGAACAATTTGTGAAGCTAAAAATTTTAGTTTTAGTAATCTTTATAAGAGATTACATACTAAAGAAAATGATATATAAATATATATATATATATGTGTGTGTGTGTGTGTGTGTGTGTGTGTGTGTGTGTGTGNAGTTCCAATATGAACAGTTTGTGTGAGGTCTTTTGTTGTGATGGGAAAGAGCAGATAACACAAACATATGCTGTTATAAATTAGAATGAAATTCAATTTGCTTTGAGGCTGTTTGTGATCATTTTTGTTTAATGTTTTTCTATTTTTTATTTTTATTTTATTTTACTTATATTTTGATTTCCAATAAAAATGTTTTGCATAATTGATTAAGATATGGTTGTTTTTTGAAAACATTCAAAATACTTCAAAGTTATTTTGAGTATTTCCAAAAATATATTAATTTATTTTTAGAAACAAAAAATTATAACATATAAAAAACACACTAAACAAATGTGTTCTTAAAAACAAAAGAGAAAATGTAAACAAAAAATAAAGTAAAATTGGTCCCAAAAAAGGTCTTCATCATTAACAAATCTTGATTTCAAATAACTCAAACTGAAGCACTCTCAAAGAGTACGGTCGAGCTTATGGATATTGTTACTATCACAAGCACTCATGTAAATGATTTTTACCAAAATCATTCGTATTTACTAATATAAAGCATGCATCTACCATAAAATCATTCTTATTTACTGACATATAATTCTGAATATATGCATGTCTTCTAACCATGATGCATGATAAATAATAAGAATGATGAATTTTGGAAAAATCANAAACTAGCCAAACAAAGAGAAAAAAAAGTAAATATTTAATTCAAATAAAGTGTATTAAAGATGAAAAATAAAAAAATATTTTTTTAGAAAAATATATTCAACATAGATGACTGAAATAGTTTGATAAACGTGTCAATAAAGTTTATAAAAATATGAACGATCTTAGTTATCTTAATATCGTTAATAATACAAAAATGCTTCATTTTTACATTCGCATTAGCAAAAAAGAAGTCGATGAGGCTTTAAAAAAATCAATGATGAAAAATAAATAGCACTTGATGATATCCCAATTGAAGTGTGAAAATATTTAAGAGATTTAAGAGTTTCTTGGCTTAATAAACTCTTTAATATTATTTTATACACTAAAAAGATTCGTAAAGAATGAAGGAAGAGTATTTTGGTCCACATTTTTAAGAATAAAGGGGATGCACAAGAGTATGCAAATTACAAAAAAATTAAACTGATGTGTCATACTTCAAAATTATGGGAGAGGGTAATTAAATGTAGGTTAAGACTTGATACAAAGATTTCTCATAATCAGTTTGGATTTATGATGGATAGTTCTACTATGGAAGCTATACATTTATTGAGAGGTTTGAAGAAGTATAGGAGAATAAGGAGGATCTGTGTATAATTTTTATTGATTTTAAAAAAAACTTACGATAAGGTTCCAAGAGAAGTCCTTTGAAGAGTTAGAAAAAAAAGGTGTTGAGATGACATATATTTGAGTAATTAAAGATTGTATGCTAAAGTTGTTACTTTTGTTCGAACATAAGGACTGTCCAACTATTTTCCTATTTCAGTTGAATTACAATAGGGATCGACAACCCATATCCTTTTGCTTTAATTATGGATGCTCTTACTCGACATTCACAGGAGGATGTAACTTGGTGCATTTGGCTGATGATATCCTTCTTGTGGATAAGAATAGAGAAAGAGTTTGGGAAAAAATTGAATTATAGATGTCTACATTGAAGTTTAAAGGCCTCTGCTTGAGTAGAACTTAACTGAATGCATGGAATGTAATTTTAGTAGCAGTAGTTCTAGCAGCAGAGTTGTAACTATGGGTGATTAAATCATTAAAAGGTGCAAACATTTGAGATATCTTGGTTTATTGTTCAAAGTGATGGTGATATAAATGGTGATGCTATTAATAGAATTCAAATTGGTTGGTTGAAATGGAGGAATGCATTGGGCTTATCGTGTGATAGAAAAGTATCGCTTACCTTGAAAGAAAAATTTTATAAGATGGTGGTGAAACCTGCAATGCTCTGTGGAGCAGAATGTTGGTGTTTAAAAGAGAATGATTAAACAAAGTTAAGTGTCGTTGAGATAAGAATGCTTAGGTGGATGAGTGGTTTGACACTTAGAGACAAAATGTGAAATGAATATATCCATGATAGGGTTGGTGTAGCTCCAATGACAGAGAAGATTAGAGAGAATCATCTTAGATGGTTTGGTCACATTGAATGTCGATCATCTGATGATCAGGTTAGGAGATTAGATGTTTTAGATTCGACTTATACTAAGAAAGAAATAAAAATCATACTACTTAAGTTGTTAATTATAATAATAACAATGATAATAGTAATTAAAATTTCAAACAAATGAATATAAATGTTTCAAGTTAGATAATACATTACAGTTAATAGAAAATAATATATAATTGAATGAACTATCAAGCACAATTAAATGTTAGAATGGCTAAATAAATTTGAAAATATTCTATCAAAAACATCGAAGAAATTGATAAGACAAAGCTCCTTTAAGTACAACTCCAATTATATAGTCATAGGATGGCGCAACAGCAATATAGAAGTTTAAAATTAGAAAAAACAAGGGTAGTGGAATTTTGAAATAGTAGAGGGGTAAGCAACTAACAAGTAGGGCCGCAAACAAACTAAGCGGGGTCAGCGTTTATTAAGAGCACGTTCAAGCTCGTCTCAAGCTTGATTCGATCTTTTAAGACACAAGCTCGTTTATAATAAATTGGCTCGAGCTTCATTTGAACTTGAGCTAAGAGATAATCAAGCTTATTAATAAGCAACTCGTTTAATAAAATAAATGGATCATAATTGATTTTAATCAAGCCTTATTCGAGTTTTATACAAACAACTTGTTGGGAAAAATAAACAAGTCATATCTCATAATGCTCGATACTATCAACAAGTGCGACGAGATTTTCAAAGACCCATTCTTAAGTAAATTTTGACTTAACTAAGATCACTTAGTTCTTAATCTTATAAATTGATCAATGAAATGAAGTTTAAATATTTCAACTATAGAATCGAGTAGTATATTTTCGGTAAAAGGACAACCTAAATAGAATATAGTTGGATTCGAAAATTCAGAACAATAAAAAGCAATATTTTTATAAAGTACTAAATTGGAAGATGAATACAAGTTAATAATTGTAACCATAAAACATTTTTTTTTAACTTAGCTTATCATACAAGTTATTTAGTATTTTACAAATTATAGCTTACAAAAATAACATATTAAATAATAATATTATAAGCTTAGTGAGGAAGGAACTTATAAGAATGAATCTAATAAAACACAAATTGATTATTTTCTTGTGAGAAGAATTGATCGTAGAGATGATAAAGATTGTAAGGTCATTCTAAGTAAAAGTTTAGGTATTCAACATCGATTATTGATTTTGTATTTTATGATAAAGAGCCAGAGGATGAAAATACAACAAAATATTAGCATAAAATTATATGAGAGCACTTAAAAATAAATAAATTTTTTATGTGTAAACTTCAAGATCCTAAGATTTGGGTTGTTCGAGAAGAAAAGTTACAAAAGATGTACTTGGAGAATCAAAAGAAAATATTTTATAAATAAAAATAGTTGGTGGTGGAATAATAATGTGAAAAAAAACATAAAACTTAACAAATTTTATTATAAAAACTGGTTTAAATGTAAAAAACTTAAAGAATTGAGAAAAAATTAAGATGGTCCTTGGAGAGTATAAAAGAGCAATTTGTGATGCTAAAAATTCTATTTTTAGTAATCATTATAATAGATTAGATATTAAATGGAGCCAAAGATATATGTATAAACTAGCCAAACAAAGAAATAAAAAAAGGAAAGATTTAGGGTCCGTTTGGGGCAACTTTGAAGTTGTTACAAAAAAAAAAACCGTTGATATATGTGATGATTATTACAAATTTATTTTAATTTCAAAATGCAGACCACACTTTAACAGGTAAGGTTGAAAGACAGATTTATACCACAAAAATTTCTAGAAAGTAGCAAGAAAACAAATCTTCAAATAAAATTGTTGTGGCGGTTTGAAAAGCAAAACAACCAAAAAACTGTTCCAAACGGAATTGTTCCAAACGGACCCTTAGTTCAAGTAAAGTGATTAAAGATGAAAATTGAAATAGTTTTCTTAGACGTGGAGATTCAACATGAGTGAAGTATTTTGAAAAACTTTTCAATGAAGATTTTGGAAATACGATCAATTTTAGTGATCTTAATATCGTTAATAATAATAAAATTTTTCATTTTCATAATTGTATTAGTAAAACTGAGGTTGAAGAAGCTTTAATGAAAATGATATGCGGAAAATCATTAGGATATAATGGTATTCCACCAAAACCGTAGAAATATTTAGAAGACTTGAGAATTTCTTGGCTTACTAAATTTTTTTATATTATTTTAAAAACTAAAAATTTGCCAGAGGAGTAGAGGATGAGTATTTTGATCCCTATTTAATAATAAAAAAAGAGGATGCACAAGAGTGTGCAAATTATAGAGGAATTAAATTAATGTGTCATACTTTAAAATTATGAGACATAGTAATTGAAATCGGACGTTAACGACCCTAAAAGGAAGCTATACATTTATTGAGAGGTTTGATGAAGAGGTAGAGTAAGAAATATCTACATATGACTTTTATTGATTTTTTAAAAAAAATTATGATAAGGTTCTAAGAGAAGTGCTTTGGAAAGTTCTAAAAAACAAGTGTTGATATAAATTATATTCAAGTCATTAAAGATATTTATATTAGAGTTTTTACATGTGTTAGATCGTTAACGACCCTAAAAGGAAGCTATACATTTATTGAGAGGTTTGATGAAGAGGTAGAGTAAGAAATATCTANTTTATTGAGTTTAGATTTAATTGAGTCAAGTTTGTTCCTTATCTTAGGTGTTGGTCGATATTTTTCTTGATTTTGTTTCTTGTTATTTTATTGGCTGATTTTTAGGTCTTTTTCTTGGAAGTTTGTTATTAGCTCTAAGTTTAAATATTGTAATGTTACACAGAATATGTGTGGTTCTAATTTTCCCTTCAATCTATAGCAATTCTCTTTAGTTTTCTCTTCTTTCTCATTTCAAGAAACCAACAATTTGGTATCAAAGCTCTCTTCTTAAGGGATCTGTGCATGAGTTTGAGCGGCAATGGAGATCGAAGCCAGTTTTTCCTCAGTTGCTCCACCAGTGTTTGACGGAGACAACTAGCGGATCTGGGCAGTCCGCATGGAGACGTACCTGGAAGCTTTAAATCTCTGGGAAGCAGTGGAAGAAAACTATGATATTCCTCTTCTCCCTGAAAATCCCACCATAACACAAATTAAAGCACAAAAGAAGAAAACAAAGAATTCCAAGCCAAAAGCTTGCCTGTTTGCTGCAGTTTCCTCCACGATCTTCACTCGTATCATGTCATTGAAAACGCCAAAAAGGATTTAGGATTGTGTCAAAGCCGAGTATGAAGGAGATGAAAGAATTTGAGGGATGCAGGTGCTAAACTTGGTTTGTGACTTTGAACTGCAAAGATGAAGGAGACAAAAACCATAAAGGAGTACTCTGACAGACTACTCAACATAGCAAATCATGTCAAATTATTGGGTTCTTCTCTGAAAGTTTCAAAGATTGTTTCGAAAATCTTATAACAGTGCCTGAAAGATATGAGGCTACCATCACCACCTTAGAAAACACGAAGGATTTGTCAAAGATTACTTTGACAGAACTCTTAAGAGCTTTACAAGCACAAGAGCAGAGGCGTGTAATGAGAGGAGCCGTCTAAGGAGCACTACCAGTCAAGTATCAAGATAATGAAGAAGGAGCCGTCGAAGGAGCTCTACCAGTCAAGCATCAAGATGATGAAAAGAATAGGTGGCCCAAGAACAAGAAGTTTCAAGCTATAAATGGACAAAGCTCTGCACCTGAGAACAGAAACAAAATTGAAATAAAAGATTAGAAGTAAAGAAAGATTACCCTCCATGTCAACATTGTGGCAAGAAAGGTCATCCTCCTTTCAAATGTTGGAGAAAGCCAGATGCAAAGTGTTGCAAGTGCAATCAAATGAGACATGAAGCTGTCATTTGCAAGAATAAAGATTAACAACAAGGAGATGAAGCACAAGTAACAGATCAAGAAGAAGATGACCAACTTTTCATTGCAACTTGTTTCACGAATTATGAAACAAGTGAAAACTGGCTCATCGATAGTGGTTGCTCAAATCATATGACACCTGACAAGGAGTTATTCAAGGAATTGAAGAGCACCGAGTCCAAGAAGGTCAGAATTTGGAATAGTGGATATATTGCAGTGAAAGGAAAAGACACCGTAGCCATTGCAAGCTGTTTAGGAACCAAGTTGATCACTGATGTTCTCTATGTACCAGATATTGATCAAAATTTGCTCAGTGTTGGTCAATTAATTAAAAAGGGATTTAAAGTGATGTTCATGGAGAAGGCCTGCGTGATAGAGGATGCCACGGGCCAAAAGATGTTTGAAGTTAAGATGACAGTGAGGAGTTTTTCACTCAATCCAATGCATGAGGAACAAATTGAAAGCACTATGAAGATTCAATCAGCAATTGAGATGGTTGAGCATGTGAAAGTTGATGCAGGGCTGAAAGAATTAGAACTAGAGTCAACCTTATAGAAAACAAATGCAGAACTTTTAGAGTTGAAAGCTCGCCTTTTGAGTATGGAAACAGAACTCCCAGCCATGTAGCGAATGAATGACGAATTGAAATATGAAATGGATAAGGCAATGTCAAACCAATTTGATTCGGAAATGAGGCTGATAAAGGCTACTACATAAGTCATAGAACTGAAAGCAAACCTCTTAGATAAGAAGACGCAGCTGCAAAGCATTATAGATAAGAATGAACAACTAAAATCTGAGCTGAGGAGGCTTAGGGTGCAGTCATATCAATGGAGAAAGACAGCTGAAGTAGCTGCAGCAGTTCTCACACCATGGAACATTGGCATAATAGTTGAGAGGACGGACTCTCTTAAATCAGACTTTAATTCGCTGCTCCCTAGGAAGCTGCTAAGCTCCCCTTTCTCCGACGACTTGGATGATGATTCTACCAGGAGGAAGAATGACAGTATGCTAAGGAAAATTTTAATGGATCTCAATCTGGAGCAGAAAGAAAGCACTGAATTTTTTGTTGACAACCAAGCTGCCATTTCCATTTCCCATAATTCTGTGTTTCATCGGAAAACTGAGCATTTCAACATCAAGTTATTTTTCTAAGGGAAGTGCAGAAAGAAGAATTTGTGACTCTGGTTTACTGCAAATATAAAGATCAATTGGCAGATTTGTTTATAAAGTCACTTCCAATCAACAAATTTGAGTTTGTAAAGCAGAAATTTGGTGTTCGCAGCTCTTAAAGCAAGGAGTGTTGGAATACATGCTTAGGATTGCTTATTGAGTCAAGTTTGTTTCTTAATCTTAGGAGTTAGTTACTATTTTTCTTGATTTAGTTTATTGTTATTTTCTTGGCTGATTTTTAGGTCTTTTTCTTCGAAGTTTGTTATTAGCTCCAAATTTAAATATTGTAAAACTACACAAAATGTGTGGTTCTAATTTTCCCTTCAATCTACCACAAATATTTGGATATAACAAAAATGTTCGCATACAAATAAAGATAAATAGCACCATCAATTATTATTATCTGTTAATAGAATTCTGTACAATATCAATTTAATTGCGCGTGAATTGGGATTTAAAAATTAATAAAAAGAAAAAAATACATAATTAAACGATACTTTACTTTTAAAATCTCTCTTAAATTATCTAAAAATAAGACCTGCAAAATGAATGAATAGACACATAATGATTTTTTTTAATACAACACGAGGATGAGTTTATCCTACTAAGTGGGGTTGGATACATGAATCATTTTTCTTTATTATGTCCTATTGAATGTTATATTTTCATTTAACTCTAAAAAATTAATATCATTATTTATATAACATGCCCAAGTTTTTTTAGGTATGTCTACCTTTCTTAATATTATTCAAATCTAGAACATCTACTCTCCTGGGCAAGTCATCAGATGGTCATTTTTTAATATGAACAAACCATCCAAGGTGACTCTCTCTAACCCTACTTGCAGTTGAAGTTACTCCAACCCTTTCACAGACATTTGATTCGTATTTTATCTTTAAGTATACAACCATATGAGCATTCTCATCTCAGCAAAGCTTAATTTTATCTTACCATAACATTTTGATTTTTTTAATGCAAATTAAAATTATAAATTAAAACCACTGAATAGTGTTTACTATAAAATTTCAATTATATTTATATGCATATATGTATAAGTGTGTGTGTGTGTGTGTTATATAGTTTATGAGTGTCAAGCGTTCTAGTTAATAAAAGTGCCACTCCGTATTACGCTTTGTACTTTGAAATTAATAATTTTGGGTCTCTAGAGCTTTGTCCATGTGTTATAACTTCTAAGTGATAAAATACTATTTTCATTGAGGTATGTTTAACTGCATTTTAAAGACGTTTAATATCCATCTACTCTTACCAATTAGATGGCTTCTGTGAATTTTAATGACTTAAAAAATGATTAATACGAATTTTCCTTTTTCTTATTATTTGGTATAGCTCAGATCTACTCTTCAACACAGCCATTGCTGCGTCCCAAGTATTGTATATGAAAAGTGAAGGGTTGAACTAGTCGGTCGTCAACCAACATAAAATTTGTCAAAAAATCATGACATGAATCATTCAAGGGTGTGTTTGAAGTGGCGGTGTGATGCCGCACCGCGGTTTTTTCTTTATGGCAAAATGCATTATCAAAAAACTACAACTTAAAGCTATGTTTTCTCACCAGACCTGGCTACCTACGGTGTCTGCTAGAAAGCTACAACATGACTTTTTGAAAAATAAAAAAAATTGTGATAGCCACCACAGATTTTTGAATAGCGGCTTCACAACTATTTTTTCAAACAGTTGCAGTTGCTCTAAACAGGCCTTAAATCTTTGTGTAAATGCCCCTGGAATCAACGCGTTGTATGACCTAAATACAGTGAAAGTGTGTGAGAGCCGCTATACCGACGCCCGAGTGTGGTGTTAAATAAGCAAAAATTCTCATATTACAGATAGATGCAAATAAAAAAATTAGTCCATGAAACTAATTTTAGAATAGGAACTCGAATACAGATACTCTCACAGGTAAATTAATGAAAATAGTTAATATTATGGTTCATAGAAAAATAAATAACTTATGTATTCAAGAAACTAAATGAGTTGAGAAAAGGTTAAAGAAATTGATTGCTTGTTTAAACTTTGGTATTTTAGTAAGAGTCGCACTAGAATAGTATATGCGTAATTATAGATAAGTATTTGAAAGATATATCATAAAAATTAACAGAATTGAAAATAGAATTATAACTGTTAAGATTGTTGTTGATACTAAGATTTTTAATGTTATAAGTGCTTATGCTCCTCAAGTAGGTTTAAATATAAGTTCTAAAGAAAAATTCTGGAATGACCTAAAAGAATTAATACAAATGATATATCTTGATGAAAGAATTTTTATTGGAGGAAACTTAAATGAATATGTTGGTAAATTGATGAAAGATTTAAGAAATAATCATGGTGGCTTTGATTTTTGAATGATTAATGAGAAGATAGAATCATATTAAATGTTGTTTTAACATATGATTTTGTTATTGTTAATCATGACATGAATCTTTTAAATTTTTGTGTAAATACTAGGACGTCCCCTAGAAGCGACGCGATGTATGACCTGGATATAGTGAAAAGTGTGTAAGGGTCACTATACCGGCGCCCGGGCATAGTGTCAAATAAGCTAAGGTTCTCATATTATAGAGAGATACAGGTAAAAATGTCGGCCCGTAAAACTAATATTAAGACGAGCTTGGAATATATGAACTCTCATAGAAAAATTAATGAAATTGGTTGATATTATGGTTCATAAGAAAATAAATATCTTATGTTTTCAAGAAACTAANCACCGGCGCCCGGGTATAGTGTCAAATAAGCTAAGGTTTTCATATTATAGACAGATACAAGTATAAATGTCAGCCCGTAAAACTAATATTAAGACAAGAGCTTGGAATATATGAACTCTCACAGAAAAATTAATGAAATTGGTTGATATTATGGTTCATAAGAAAATAAATATCTTATGTTTTCAAGAAACTAAATGGATTGGGGAAAAAGCTAAAAAGAAAGATAACTTGGGTTTTAAACGTGTATTCTAATAGGAGTCGCATTAGAAATGGTGTAGGCGTAATTTAGATAAAAAATTAAAAGATAATATTATAAAACTTAATAGAATAAGATATAATTATAGCCTTTAAGATTGTTGTTGATACTAAAATTTTTAATGTTATAAGTGATGCTTTCCCCCAAGTAGATTTGAATACGGGTTCTTAAGAAAATTATGGAAAGATCTAGAAGAATAAATACAAATGATGTCTCTTAATGAAAGAATTTTTATTGAAAAAGATTTAAATGAACATGTTGGTAAAGAGATGAAAATTTTTAAAAATATTCATCGTGATTATTATTTTGGAGTGATTAATGAAGAAGGTAAATTCATATTAGATTTTGTTTTAGCTTATGGTTTTGTTATTGTTAATACTTTATTTAAGAAAAGAGATGAGNCAGATAAAAATTTAAAAGATAATATTATAAAACTTAATAGAATAAGATATAATTATAGCCTTTAAGATTGCTGTTGATACTAAAATTTTTAATGTTATAAGTGATGCTTTCCCCCAAGTAGATTTGAATATGAGTTCTTAAGAAAATTATGGAAAGATCTAGAAGAATAAATACAAATGATCTCTTAATGAAAGAATTTTTATTGAAAAAGATTTAAATGGACATGTTGGTAAAGAGATTAAAATTTTTAAAAATATTCATCGTGATTACTGTTTTGGAGTGATTAATGAAGAAGGTAAATTCATATTAGATTTTGTTTTAGCTTATGATTTTGTTATTGTTAATATTTTATTTAAGAAAAGAGATGAGCATATTATTAGTTATAAGAATTGATCTAATAAAACACAAATTAATTATTTTCTTATGAGAAAAATCGATCATCGAAAATATAAATATTGTAAAGTCATTCTAAGAGAAAATTTAAGTACTCAACATCGATTATTAGTTCAAGATTTTAATATGAATAGTTGTAAGATAAAATAATAAAGATCATTGTAATAGAGTTAGATGGGGGCACCTAAAAGACAAATAAAATTATTTTTATAAAACTTTAAGATTTCAAGTTTTGANAATGAATAGCTGTGAGATAAAATAATAAAAATCGTTGTAATAGAGTTAGATGGGGGCAAAGACAAATAAAATTATTTTTATAAAACTTTAAGATTTCAAGTTCAAGAAATAAAAATCATACTACTTAAGTTGTTAATTATAATAATAACAATGATAATAACAATTAAAATTTCAANGCAAACACTAGTAAATAAGTGACAAAAAAAGTACTTGAAAAATCAAAAGAAAAAGTTTATATAACTAAAAATAGTTGGTGAAATAATAATGTGAAGAAAAAATAAAATATAAGAAGTTGTGTTATAAAAATTGATTTAAATGTAAAGCTTAGAGAATGAGAAAAATATAAGATGAACTGTAGGAATTCTAAGAGAATAATTTGTGAAGCTAAAAATTCTATTTTTAGTAATCTTTATAAGAGATTACATACTAAAAAAAATGATAT
Source organism: Phalaenopsis hybrid cultivar (assembly GCA_002079205.1). Classification (NCBI taxonomy): domain Eukaryota; kingdom Viridiplantae; phylum Streptophyta; class Magnoliopsida; order Asparagales; family Orchidaceae; genus Phalaenopsis; species Phalaenopsis hybrid cultivar. Next base: position 396,578 of record JXCR01006186.1, read on the forward strand.
ATAAATATATATATATATATATGTATATATATATATATATATATATATATATATATATGTATATA
>JXCR01006186.1:399454-466714 GCA_002079205.1 Phalaenopsis hybrid cultivar
AACCAAAAAACTGTTCCAAACGGACCCTTAGTTCAAGTAAAGTGATTAAAGATGAAAATTGAAATACTTTTCTTAGACGTGGAGATTCAACATGAGTGAAATATTTTGAAAAACTTTTCAATGAAGATTTTGGAAATATCAATTTTAGTGATCTTAATATCATTAATAATAATAAAACTTTTCATTTTCATAATCGTATTAGTAAAACTGAGGTTGAAGAAGCTTTAATGAAAATGATATGTGGAAAATCATTAGTATATAATGGTATTCCACCAAAACCGTAGAAATATTTAGGAGACTTAAGAATTTCTTGGCCTACTAAACTTTTTTATATTATTTTAAAAACTAAAAATTTGTCTGAGTAGAGATGAGTATTTTGATCCCTATTTAAATAAAAAAAGAGGATGCACAAGAGTGCAATTTATAGAGGAAATAAATTAATGTGTCATACTTTAAAATTATGAAACATAGTAATTGAACATAGGTTAAGCGTAATACAAAGATTTATCAAAAGTAGCTTGGATTTATGTCAGGCAAGTCTAAAATGGAAGCAGGACTGTGAATTTAACTCAAAGACTGTTAATCAATCAAAAATTGATTCGAATTTTGGCTCGAATCAAGAACAGAACAACATAAATGAGCCAAGATACGAGCTCAATTTTGGATCGAATTTTTTCGAGCCGGTTTCAAGCCCACCACAACTCGGCTCGAAATTAAATCATTAACAAATTAGGGCTGTGAATTTAGCAAATTTAACTCGAAGATTGTTAATCGCACAAAAATTGATTCAAATTTTGAGATCAGATTGAAATAAATGAGCCAAGCTACAAACCAAAATTTTGGATCAAATTTTTTTAGACAATTTTGAGAAACTTTAGCTAGGCTTGAAATCGGATCGTTAACGACCCTAAAAGGAAGCTATACATTTATTGAGAGGTTTGATAAAGAGGTAGAGTAGACTGGAGAAAGAGTGTAGAAGAACTTGAATTATGGAGATCAACATTAGAGTCTAAAGGATTTTGTTTGACTTGATCTAAAATTGAATACATGGAATGTAATTTTAATAGTAATAGAAATACATGGATTTATGGAGATCAAGTCATTAAAAGGAGTAAACATTTTAGAAATCTCAGTTCTATTGTTTAAAGCATTGTTAATATAGATGGGGATGTTATTAGTAGAATTCAAGTTGGATGGTTGAAGTGAAGGAATGTATCAGGCCTATTGTGTGAAGAAAAGTACCACTTAGACTTAAAAAGAAAATTTTATAAGATGGTGGTGAGACCTACAATGTTTTATGGCACAGAATGTTAGCCTATAAAAGAAAATCATAAAACAAAGTTAAGTGTTGCTAAAATTAGAATGCTTATGTGAATGAGTGGATTNAGGAAGATCAACCAAACATTTTTCTATTAAAGTTGGATTACATAAGGGATCGGCTTTCAAGCCCATATCTTTTTGCTTTAGTTATGGATGTTCTTACTAGACATTTACATGAGGATGTACCTTTGCGCATATTTTCCACTGATGGTATCCTTCTTGTGGATAAGACTGGAGAAAGAGTTCAGGAAAAATTGAATTATGGAGATCAACATTAGAGTCTAAAAGATTTTTTTTGACTAGATCTCAAATTGAATACATGGAATGTAATTTTAATAGTAATAGAAATACATTGATTTACGGAGATCAAGTCATTAAAAGGAATAAACATTTTAGATATCTCAGTTCTATTGTTTAAAGCATTGTTGATATAGATGGGGATGTTATTAGTAGAATTCAAGTTGGATGGTTGAAGTGGAGGAATGTATCAGGCCTATTGTGTGAAGAAAAGTACCGCTTAGACTTAAAAGGAAAATTTTATAAGATGGTGGTGAGACCTACAATGTTTTACTGCACAGAATGTTGGCCTATAAAAGAAAGCATAAAACAAAGTTAAGTGTTGCTAAAATGAGAATGCTTACGTGAATGAGTGGATTTACAGTTAAAGACAAATGACAAATGAATATATCCTTGAAAGGGTTGGTGTAGCTCTAGTGGCAGACAAGATTAGAGAGTTATCTTAGAAAGTTCAGTCAAATTAAATGTTAATCATCTTATGATACAATTAGATGAGTAAATGTTTTAGATTTGACTTATGTTAAGAGAGGCAGAGATAGACTAAAAAAACTTGGGCATGTTGTACAAAAAATAATCTTAATTTATTAGAATTAAATGAAAATATGACACTCAATAGAACACAATGGAGTAAATGGATTCATGTAGTCGACCCCACTTAGTGGGATAAAGGCTTGTTATTGTTGAGCCTAAAAATAAACATTTTAATAATATTTTTCATGAATGAGTTATAATTAAGATCTAATCAAGCCTTAATGCGCTTGTTCAAGAACTTTAAATAATATTATTCATGAGCATAAATTGACCTGATAACAAGTTATTCAAACTTGTTCATTTAGTGATTAAGTAATTATGAAAGGGTTCAAGCTTGTTTGACTAGTTAATCAAACGATCATGAACGAGCTTTAATTGAGTCGAGCTGAGTAGCTTGTCTAATGCTCAATTCATTTGCGGCCATACTAATATTAAATGTAAATAGTATTTTCATTGTTATGTGATGAAAAAATTTGAAGAATAAGCATAAAATACATTTTAAGGGATCAAAACAAACAAGATTTTGGATAGTATTTTGACCTTTAACCATACATTGAAGATTCGATCAATAGAAAAATTTGAACACACCATTCTTAAAATAGTGGGAAATTCAAAAAAACAAGTAAAATTACTGAACAAAATATCACAAGCACCCAAAACACATGGATCAAAATGCAATTTTCCAAGTAGGCATGATCTATTTGTTAACCTTAATATGATGCATTCTATTTTTAATTATAGTTTACAGCATCTCTCTTTTGTAAATGTGTTAAAATTCATCAGGGTCAGGCTTAAACTGAATTTTTAACCGCATCTAACAAGGAGAAAATTGAACTCTTCAAATANAACATGGATCAAGATGCAATTTTCTAAGAAGGCATGATCTATTTGTTAACCTTAATATGATGCATTCTATTTTTAATTATAGTTTACGGCATCTCTCTTTTGTAAATGTGTTAAAATTCATCAGGGTCAGGATTAAACTGAATTTTTAACCGCATCTAACAAGGAGAAAATTGAACTCTTCAAATAATAAGTCCATGGTCTACAATGGAACTCTATTTTAAATTTATATATACTGTTTGCTACACGAAGTAGCTTCAGAACAAGCAGGTTACCAAAGAGGGCTATTTTCATGTAGATATATAAGCAAATGTCAAAAGGACAAGCATAGTTTTCTCGGGAAAAATATAGCAAGTGNTCTTCAAATAATAAGTTCATGGTCTCTATTTTAAATTTATATATACTGTTTGCTACACGAAGTAGCTTCAGAACAAGCACGTTATTTTCATGTAGATATATAAGCAAATGCCAAAAGGACAAGCATAGTTTTCTCGGGAAAAATATAGCAAGTGCAGATAAAGTAAAAATTACAAAACCCTTTTGAGGATGGAGAATGCTAACTATCTAGCTAAGCAACAAAAAAATTCACATAAACTCAAATTTGACTTACTTGTTCACATCAGGATGATAGTTCCTGGCTAACTTCCGATATGCTGCACACCCAAAAAAAACAAAGGTGAATATTGAGATCAGGATACATGCATGATAGTCTATAGCCAGCATAATCAACAAGCAAAAACAGACTATTAAAACTAGCCATGAATCATTTTTTTTTTTAAAATTGATTTTGTAAGCCTCCCAAAAGGGCCAGGATCAATATTACAATGACATTAATAATGAAACCCATCAATGAAACTTGAATTTCTAAGTTTGCTCGANACAAAGGTGAATATTGATATCAGGATACATGCATGATAGTTTATAGCCAGCATAATCAACAAGCAAAAACAGACTATTAAAACTAGCCATGAATCATTTTTAAAAAAAAATTGATTTTGTAAGCCTCCCAAAAGGGCCAGGATCAATATTACAAAGACATTAATAATGAAACCCATCAATGAAACTTGAATTTCTAAGTTTGCTCGAATATGAAAGTGGGTAAATCATCTACATTAATTTTTAAGTCATTTAACCTGGCATTCATTAAGGAGGTTGTTCATCCACATGATCATTTTAAATTTTTATGGCTTGTATGTTTTCAATTTTCTTCATCATCTCATCATACAAAAGTAGGTTATAAAATCCCTATAAATATCCATTAGAATACATACTGACATTTTAGTAATTTCATTACTTGTTACACATCATTTGCAAGATTTGCACAATTTATTTAATTACCATAAAGTGATCAGTAAATTAATTTATACANCGTTACACATCATTTGCAAGATTTGCACAATTTATTTAATTACCATAAAGTGATCAGTAAATTAATTTATACAATTAAAAATCTGTTGATGGTGTGAAAAGAGTCATATGGAATTCAAAATAAGAGATAAAGTAATGGTACCTAAATCCTAAAAGGCTTATTACAGAAACCATTAAGATATTAGCTGGTAAGAAAGATGGGGCCATACAAAATCATACAATACACTAGGACAAATACTCGTGAAATGAAAATTTAGAGAAGCTCTAGAAGCATTCTAAAATTAAATATATCTAAATTGACTTAATTTCATGAACATATTGCTAATATTGTAGATTCCTCTAATTTCAACCCTTAAGTGTGCATTCACATGCACCAACTCAACAGACGAATCCAGTCATCTTATTCCAAAAATTATCATGTGTCTAAAATTGATGGTAAATATCATAGCTTTCTTATAACTTGAGATAAAAATTTTACTTGTGATGATTTATGATTTACTAGTAGGAGGCACAAGTTTGCCCTTATTTACATTACAAATATCAAATATTTAAAGCAAGATTGAATGATACAAATTAGAAATTATGACATCTAATTCTCAGAAATTTTCTGAAAGCCATTAATTCGTGCCGTTTAGGAAACTCAGAAGTCAGCTAATTAATAGTCCCAGAATTTCAAAAGGAATTCGTCGATTGCTACAATCTCAAAGCCACACTAAGAAATCGATTATTGCTACAATCCCAGTAGCCTTGACATGCAAAACTTGCATACAATGAATTGTGGAAACTTTAGTTTTATATTTGATGATATAAATGGTGAGCAAAATTGGAAAATAAGAATTGATTCCTCTATTTGATGCTAGAATAATTGGTACGTATTGTTTTATTACATTTAAAAGGATTCTGAGCAATTTCTTATTTTGAACCTTCATGGGCTATGTACAAGAGCTCCAAGGCATGTGAAAATCAACAAACATTGAGCAATCAATTAAAATCCCAAGTAGAGCTGTCAAAAAAGCTCGTTGTTCGCGAACAACTCATGTTTGGCTCGTTCATTAAGTAAATGAATCGACCACGAACAAATTTTTAAAGCTCGAATGGTAGACGAGCCGAACACGAACAGCTCTTTGTTCGCTTGTGTTCGGCTCGTTTTAGCTCAAAATAAAAAATATATATAATTATTTATATAATAGTATATTACATATATTATTTATATAATAATATATTATATATATTTATATCTAAATTTAAATCATAACATCTCGTGTGGTAATGTGGTCAATACCATCTTTTGTATACATTTGATTCAGGTTCGAGTCACACACTTTACATATATTTTTTTTCAATTTAATTATTACCAGCCTATTTCGAGCCGAACACGAGTCGAACACGAACACAAATATTTAAATCGAGCTGAACATGAACACGCTGTTCACGAGCAAATTTCGAACACGAGCCGAACACGAGCTCGCTCAAGCTCGGCTCGTTTACAGCCCTAATCCCAAATATCTTCAAATTGTGAGAGCATGTTATTGAAAATGTATATCCTTAGAGCGCATTATAGGTCTTGATTGTTGCATCTGAGAGCAAATCTCATTGTGTCAATATGAGTTCTAATTCTCCTTTTGGTTGAGATTACCATTGTTCTTGCGATTAATTTCTTTAGAGGTTGATAAGTGCGCATAATTAATGTTTTGTCAAGTACTATCTCTTGCATTACATTTTGCAGTGTGAATCTTGATTGTTGTAAAAATTTTATGTGCATGCTATTTTCTTGTTACATTTTAGGTTTCTACAACCGCTATATTATCAAGTGAAGTAAGAGAATTGTGTTGTTGCTTATGCATTTAAGATGAATTATGTTTGCTAAAGTTAAAATTTGGTACTACGGATAAGGATTTTTGTTTGTTTCCAATATAAATATAATCTTAAATAGTATTAATAAATCCGAGACCCTTCAACATAATATATAAGTTGATGAACTGTTACAAGTACACGACAACAAAAAATTACTAAAGAGATGGTGCAAATGAGGAAAGAGTAAGGTAGATGGAAAGAAAAGCGACAGAGGATGGGTAAATGAAAAAGTGTACAAGTTAAATCAAAGAACTTGAAATTCCCAACCATGCTCCACCATATCTGAAGGATTTCCCTCCCACTCTCCTTTTCCTTAAAAAAAGAGAGCAATATAATATGTTGGTGGCACACACTTAACCATATCCACCAGCATCCCCTTTCAAGTATTTATTTATTAATGTGAATTCTATGAAATAATTAAAAGCCAGTCACATTAAAAATCCAAATTAGTGCTAAGAAAATAAATTGTGATCTATAAAGCACAACGCCATACTCACAATGTTAAAAAGATTATAAAGAGTTAGTATAAGAGCAAGAAACTCTAAAATCTATTTTAGATGAAACCTTAATAAAATGGTATATGACTAGTCCTGTTCTATTCCAAAAGCGACTATTTGGTCTTTGAAACGTAATCTTAATCTGGAATAAAATTTCCTTTACATGTGAAAAGTGTCGAGGCTTATCAAAATAAAAAAATAGCCAAATGCTCGAAAAGTTACTGCTTAAGATATGGAGTGCCCGAAAGTCAATATTTCAAAGTTCAAAAAGAGAATGTCATGATCAAAAGAATATAATGAATACAGAATTAAGTCCAATAAATTTTTCTATAGTTTGTGTCATGCTAAAAAATCTGAATATTGGCTGGAGCTTATAAAAAATTGGAGAAATTGGGCCTATGAATCATGATTTTAAAAATCAAACCGGAATAAAAAGATTTAATTGATTCAATTGTGAAACAATTCTCTAGCTAGTTTGTTCTCGGTCTAAATCTATTTTTGCACATAACTGGCTAATGAACCATTGAACCAGCCAAGTTTTCAAAAAATCATCTGATTCTAATATTGATCAAATTTTTAAATTTTGAATTGATCGAATGACTCAAAAAAAGATTTAGATTAAAAATAAAGAAAATGATTTATCAAATCTCGAAATTTTGATATGATTTAATCTTTTAAAACTTAGCTATGAATCCCAATCTGCTTACCTAAAGAAAAGTAACTGTTGATGCCAAAAAATTATTCATAGTTCAAAAAGTGTTAAGATAGTTTCCATGTTAAACTAAACTTTTGCAGTGGTGCTGTGTGCGATAAAAATGCCATATTTGAATTTTGAAGTAGTGACATCAGATACAAGGATTAAAAAAAAAGGAAAAAGAAAGATCATATGGAAGATTTTGATGCAAAGGAGAGAACCAGGTGATAATAATGTTGGAAGTTTAACATGCAGATTTGCCACTTGGCTGCCTTTTTGTCAACATGGAATTACAGGTTTCTACACTTACCATTTTCTTTTTTTCTGCAGCTGATATTTTCCGTAAATAACTAGATTCTGCTGCAGTGTTTACTTCCTGGATTGTAATGCATAATTTTTCTCTTATTTCCAGCACACGTAGGGTGTCCAGCTACAATTAATAGTGTCCTCTTTAACTTCTTTACATTCTAGTTTATTTCATAAACTAACTCAGGTCGAAAAAAAGCAGCATCAAACATTTTTTTCGCAATTTGTATGAGTAAATTTTAATTTAGGTGTATTTGAAGAATTTCCTTTCTTGTTGTATTTCTCTAACATTATATACATTTATGTACCAGTTTATTGATGAATAAAGCAAAAAAGAATTGTTCTCCTCCCTCTGTCTCAGATTCTCTTCAAGGACTAAGAACCTTCTTTCCTTCTTTTTCATGGCGTCATGGTAAGGTTGTTCTCACCTTATGTTCAAACATTTGTAGAACCAAATACGTTATGGAATCTGGAGAGAAATCCTCCACGTCGATAGTCACCTCTCAAATGCGTTGGCAGCTTAATCAGGATCATGGGTCACAAGTTAAAAGGCCAGAATTATCGTCAATGATCATAATGTTGTATCACAAGTTGTCAGATCCCTCATTCTCAGCAGCCATGTTCCCAAATATTTTTTAGCTTGTGGTTGTACTGACTACAGCCTTTCTCAAAAATAGAATGCCCTCTTGTATTCTCAACTTCTCAAACCTATTTCCAGCCTCTAAAAAGTCCATCTGAAAACAGAATTCATCTCCAGTCTTCTCCTAAAAATCATTGGATACTCATCCTATGCCTACATTCGTCCAAATAATAAAAGCAAGCTGGATATCAAAACTATCAAATTCATTTTTGTTGGGCATTCCAAACAAAAAGCTACAAATACTACTGTTGTACAACTAAATACTCCATGCATATAACCTTCCTTGAACAACAACCACTACTTCCCGAACTTGATATTCACAAGGGGGATCTTACCAAAGAGAGTCAATTTAAAAATCTTATTACTGAAATTCCTATCACTAATTCCTTTCGACATATTCACAAGAAACCACAAAAAATCCTGTTAACGATTTGTCTTCCCTTCTTTCCACTCAATAACATGACACAGGCTCTAGAAGGAAGCAATAACATGGTCATCCTGCATACCAAAGCAACACAGAGTCAGAACTTGATCCAATCTCAGTTGGAACAACACAAGATGACAGGGATATTGAACCCCTCAATGATGAACCCTTTGTGAAGGCCTTGAAAAATCTATTGCATTAAGAATACGTGAAAGTAGTTACACCAATTATCCTATCCACACTTTCATCTCCTATGCTAATCTCTCACCTACAATTTAAGCTTTCATCAGCTATCTCGCTAAAGAACAAGTTCCTAATTCATCCATGATTCCATCAACATTCCTAAATGGAAAACAGTTTTCATGCAGGCTCCAAAGAAAAACAAAANTTGATCCAATCTCAGTTGGAACAACACAAGATGACAGGGATATTGAACCCCTCAATGATGAACCCTTTGTGAAGGCCTTGAAAAATCTATTGCATTAAGAATACGTGAAAGTAGTTACACCAATTATCCTATCCACACTTTCATCTCCTATGCTAATCTCTCACCTACAATTTAAGCTTTCACCAGCTATCTCGCTAAAGAACAAGTTCCTAAATTCATCCATGATTCCATCAACATTCCTAAATGGAAAACAGTTTTCATGCAGGCTCCAAAGAAAAACAAAATTTGGGAAAGCTCAAATCTACACCCAACAAAGAAACCAGTTGGATGTTGATGGTTATTTATTAGGGTTTAGGGTTTAGGGTTAAGCTCAAATCTAACCCTAAACCCTAACCCTAAACCCTAAACCCAAACCCTAAACCCTCAACCCTAAACCCTAAATTATTTTTTGCCATCTCCCAAAAAATACAAATTGTGCTTGTCCAATTATGTTGCCTCCATGTGACCACAACGAGCAACTACCCAACAAACCCTACCATGCCCGTGATAATATGCATACAATTTAAAATTCAAAAATCAATATAAAATTGTTTAGTTCTCCAAATATGACCATGTAAAAATTTCAAATCAATTTGCAATTCAATAATGACAATTTCATATCTTATACAATAATACATATATCACAAGAGCACCATCTAAAATATATTATTGATGTTACTTCAATATCAATATGATTTTTTAGTTTATGCGCACGAGTACCTTAGCATCTCCAACTAGTATAATAATGAGTTGAACTCTATCATCAACATGCACATATAAGTATTCATATAGATCATTTTATTTGCATTTCAAATATCATTCCAAATCTTTCTATAATTAATTTTATATAGTGTAAGACAAGTAGTTGAAAACATAACAAGAAATTCATCTTGTTCACTTCAACATAATCAATCTATTTCATAGCAAAAATGAATCATAAACAATTTCTCAACAACAGTTAACTAGATAACTAGCAATATTCATTCATGCATTTGATCTAGAAGATGTAATAAAATTATCATAACTTAGAAACTTGATTGCTCATCTCAATATCCGACAATTTGATTTTTCGTCATTTTATTCTTTAGACTCTGTTTCCTTCAATTTGACACATAATAATGTAAAGGATAATTTATTTTAGTTATACATTTTTTCTTTTATTATAAGTTGATTCCCTTTGTTCAAAATAAGTACCCTTCTTTTATTTAATTATATAAATAATCATTATGTTTTGAATCATCTATTTTCATTATAAACATAGTATTATTATTAACTTACAAAAAGTGACATTATACTACTAAAGTCATATATAATTTTATATTTATAGATAATAGCATACCCTACTATATATATGTATATNATTTCCTTCAATTTGACACATAATAATGTAAAGGATAATTTATTTTAGTTATACATATTTTCTTTTATTATAAGTTGATTCCCTTTGTTCAAAATAAGTACCCTTCTATTATTTAATTATATAAATAATCATTATGTTTTGAATCATCTATTTTCTTTATAAACATAGTATTATTATTAACTTACAAAAAGTGGCATTATACTACTAAAGTCATATATAATTTTATATTTATAGATAATAGCATACCCTACTATATATATGTATATGCATTGCATTAATTAATCTATATTATATTTAATAAAAAATTTATTACTCTAGTTTAAAATTTCAATATTTTACATTTTATCAGGTATAATAATTATAGGATTTCTCTTACTAAAATGTCTTGAAATATAATTTAAAATTTATCAATTATTTGCTTAAATTTAATAATTTCTATTAGTAACCTAGAGGTGCAAAAANTAATATTTTACATTTTATCAGGTATAATAATTATAGGATTTATCTTACTAAAATGTCTTGCAATATAATTTAAAATTTATCAATTATTTGCTTAAATTTAATAATTTCTATTAGTAACCTAGAGGTGCAAAAACTTAAATTTAAGTTTATCTTCATATCTTCTTATTTATTTGTTAATCAGTTTATTTTAATTTTATTTAAAATATTATTAACCATTTAATATTAATTTTATTTTTTTAGGTTATAATATATATACATTTTATTTATTTATTATTATTTTTCTTCATCCTCACCAATAAAATTAATAACTTATGTAAGAAATCACACACAAATTAAACTGTTAACCTTATTTTATTTAGGCTGCTCAAATTGGATTGAATAGCTCGCAAGTGATCTCCTTGGACCTTTCAGTGAATTATTTCACAGTTTAACCATAGAAATTTATATGTATATAAGAAGCTTCAAATCATATGGCGAAACAACTGGGTGATTTTGTAGACCTCTAGCTCCTATAGACCAGTCTATCATCTCAACATCAAGATGGTTTAGAGTTTGTTTTAGACCATCTCTAAAATCTCGACATCAAACTATAGTTGGAGTCAATGACTCAATTGCTTAAATAAAGCTGCGAACCATATAAATAGATGCTGGAATAAAAATGAATTTGTAGAAAATTTGCAAAAAAAAAAAAATTGAACTTACCGCTTTTTATTTCAGATTTTGAGGCATTCTTGGACACTCCAAGTACAGAGTAGTAATCCTACATAAAGAAAAGTCATCAGCATTTTGAAAAACCCCCAAATATCATTTTTTAGTTTTCTGTAACCAATTCTTATGAAGTAACTTTTTATTTCAGATATTAATTTTGGCTTAGTGTACATTTTTTCATACTACTCGGCCACAAAATTGTAGTTTTTTTTTCTTACCTAAATATTTCCTTTTCAAATCATCTCAGTTATTCTCTATCACTTGCACAAAGATGAACTAACTAAATTTTTTTCTTTAATATAGCTATTTAGCATACTATCCAAATTATTTACCTTTTTACACCATTTTAAATACAAACTCCATTCTTTATTTGGATTACCCTATGATAAACATTATTGAAATTCTATAATTACTATCCTTCTGAATCTCTCAAGCAAAACTTGTAAGAACTTATCCGTCCTTAGTGGAAATCATGTCTTTCGCTCCGCAAAAACTCCATAGTCAATACCAGTTCTCCTTATCCTATGTTATAACCATCCTGCATATCTCTTTCCATGAGTCTTTGAAATTACTACCTAGACTACGAATTATCTAGAAATACTAAGTAAAACTTTATGTAGTTTAATTACAGACTGCCCGACAAATTATTAAGTATCACAAATTTATAAAAGCGCATGAACAAGAATTAATATGAGATGAATAATAGAAGAACATGGAGTATGAATGGCACTCACTGCATCGGCTCTAACAGTAAGCCTGGCACCTCTTCGTTGGCAATTATTTTGCAACAGTCCATTGTTAAATAGAGAAGAAGGTACTTTGGCGATGAAATCTGAAAAAGTTGATGCAAAATAGTTTTTCTTGGCCAAGGCGCTGCACATGTAGCATAGCAAGTAAAAAAAAGGAAATAATTTACAAAAAAATTTAGTATGGCAAATCCTTTCCAAACCTATTAACTAGGAGGATAAGTTACATCGGTAATCATTTCATTTGAATTTCCTAATGACCACCTGAGCAAATTTAATTAGCATAAAGTTCAAAGCAATCTTAAAAATCTTAACTTTATTAACTAAGTTCTTTGAAGACTTGCATAAAAAAGGCATAATTAAGGTTGGAGCTAAGAAAATGGTTACCTAGGAATATAAAAGCAAAACAACAGATTACTGCACTATCACAGGATGGGCTGCAATTACACATAAGAAAACAAAAGATTTTATAACATTGAATTATATCACCATTGACAGATTCACTTCAAAAGTAAGTTGCCAATGCTGCAAAAAAAAGGAACACAAGAACCCATAGCACAGGGTTTACCATATTGTTACAACCACTAACATATGAGTTTAAAGAACAAACAATTTTAATGCTTTATATATTCCGGGTTGCCCTAGCCATACTTGCATCTATGATTCATCACAAAATTTACAACCCTAACTATATGCATACTCTTTAATCAAACAAATCAATAGATCAACCGAACTCCTATTAACTACCTAAATTTGTCCATCAATTTGAAGATGATAATAAATTCAAACTTCTAGTTATGTTCACCTCTTTTTCACTGAATTTCCCTAACATAACACATAAATTTTACATCCTTATCAAAAATAATTTTAGACAATCCATAGAGTTTAAAAACTTCTTTAAAATATAATTTTGCAGCATTAGATGCATCAATAATTTTATAATATGAAATACAAAGAGCCACATTTTAGAAAGACAATCAAACTCTACAAATGTTTTTTTTTTTTATGTACAAGATAAATATGTAGAAAAGTCCATGATAATACTCACAAAGCTTAAATATGTAAAGAATAACGAAATCAAATACTATTTTATTTTCTTTTATCTATCGATAAGTACTATTTTGGATAGTAATTCTAACAACATCTTTAGACTTGATCAATAGTATCTATTCTTAGTCATAAACATAGTTTTTACATCAGCCAAAACGTTATTTTTACCACGCATCTAACTCTAAAATTATATAACAAAAAAAAAAAAAAAACATTCAAAAGTAAATCAAGAATGCATAGAAATGTCCTCATAAAAGAAAAATCATGCTTAAATATTAATTTTTTTGCTAAACACATATAACTTATTATTTAAGAAGTATATGTTTCATTTAAATATTTAAACTAGCTATGGTCTTCATTAATGTGATTAAAGCCAGTTAATTTATTTTTAATTTTGTTTAAAAACAGCAAACCTGCTCAATTAAGGCATTATTGTTTTATATTTAGAACAGTTTACTTGAGCTAACCTTACCAACACATTTTTCCTTTTCAGTTGTTTTATTTCTCAATTCATATCTACCAAATCTATTTGTATAAAATGCGTTCCAAGAAGACTTGTACTTTTTGCTTTGAATTAAAAATTTAATGATATTAATGTAAGTTTAAGATTAACTTATACTTTATTTGAATATAGTATAATGAAAAATATAATTGTATGTACTTGATCAATCAATAGGCTTAACAAAATATTTATCCTAAGAATTTATCAATTTTGTTAATTTATTATTCAATTATTTCTATAACAACATTAAAATCTAAAAAACGAACTCACATGCCAAAAACTATTACCCTCGTTAAACTTTGAATCTATACTGACTAGATATTTTATTAATATAAAATTCGGATAAAAAAATATAATGACACTATTAATTTTTTTTAGTTGACAAAAAAAATTAATTTCATTGTATAATTTCATATTATATGTGCTTCATCAAGTTTTACACTTTTTATAATTATTATTTTTTATCTCCAAAAATTCATAATACTATGAAAATGCATATCCATGATCACAGCCTAGCATCACAAATGGAACCTTGCTTACACTTCATGCAGCAATAAATTTTGGCCATCATTGTGATGTTTCAATGGTACACATTCTTATGCAACGCATTAGAGAGCATATGTAAGTTAGAATATTATATATGTTGTGTATGTTAGCATAGTTTATCATGGATTATATGTATGTTATGCGAACGTTTATTATGTTGCTTGTATGTTGCCACATTACATATGTTCTATATGTTAGTATATTACATATGTGCGCATGTTTGCAGTGTGTATGCTATACATTATGCATGTTGACGTAACAATGTATACTATGCATGATATGTTTATATTATGTGCAGGTTAATCGTACATTCTACATGTTAGCATATCACACACACACACACACACACAGATATATATATATATATATATATATATATATATATATATATATAATATATAATATATGTTAGAAGTTATTAGTATTTGTTTTTTTCCTTTTCGGATATTTCCTAGTTTATGTATTTACTTATTTGTGTATTTCCTAGTTTATGACTTCCATTTTATCGCTAGGCGGTTATTAGGAATTAGTTTAATCCTAGAGATTTGGGTGTTTTGTCTTTCTTATTTTAAAACTCTTGTATCTTGTATTTATGCCCATTTTAATATCAATAAAATTATCCTGCTAAATTTCAACATAGTATCAGAACCAATGATCTTACCCTAGTCATCGGGATTCTTCTTCGGTCATCGGAATTGTCACATGCTAGACTATAGCTTTCAATCCTCCCCTTCTCCAACCGCAAGACGCCCTTCCTACACTTGGAATTCTAGCCGGATCATCCCAAGACCAGCATCTGGTGGCTTGCCCGCAACCGGCACCCTTTCCTACAGCCGGAAATCTCCCCAGCAAGGCATCCTAAGCTAGGGTTTTTACCAAGAATAGTAGGATCTCCATTCTTTTCGGCTGGAATCCCTTTCCTGCAACCTGATCGGCATCCTACCTGACAGGGCTTTTTTTTTTGCTGAAATTTCTTCTTGCAATCCTAGTTTATTGATATCCTTGAAAGGAATCCTCTCCTTTCATGTCTCAGCATCTCAACCTCTCCTTTGGCTTCATCTGGGCCATGGCTGATTCCTCCACCACGGAGCTTTCATCTGACAGGGTTCTTGAATCCACCGATGGATCATACCTACTTCAATTCCTTCGCAGACCGAAGGACCTGAAAACCACATGAATTTCCTGATTATCAACCATAAACTCAACGACTCTAACTTCCTCAATGTTCTCAACGACTTTAATTTAGCCATCTCACAGGTATAATTCTTGAATCTCCGAAAAATGACCCAGCATGTGCAATGTGGGAAGTCGAGAACTCCATAGTCATGTCATGACTGATTAATTAAATGGAGNCCCATAAACTCAACGACTCTAATTTCCTCAATGTTCTCAACGACTCTAATTTAGCCATCTCACAGGTATAATTCTTGAATCTCCGAAGAATGACCCAGCATGTGCAATGTGGGAAGTCGAGAACTCCATAGTCATGTCATGACTGATTAATTAAATGGAGNCGCCTACGAGAGCGTGGAGCACCGCGTGTCGGTCAACTCGATGAGGGAGAGGTTCTCCATCCCCTTATTCTTTAACCCGCCGCACTATACCGACGTGAAGCCGCTGGAGGAGCTGACAAGCGAGGAGAATCCTGCGAGGTACGAGGCGTATAACTGGGGGCAGTTCTTTAAGGCCAGGAAGAACAGCAATTTCAGGAAGCAGGGGAAGGAGAATGTGCAGATCTATCACTTCAAGAAGGCTCTTTTAGCTAATTGATTGGATTGCACTTTATTTATCTGCTGTGTTTGTATGCATGTTTATGTAATAAGGCTTGTGGGTTGTGTGGGCTGTGAGCATGGTTTGCTCATTGATGATGTTGTTGTAAAGTGCAATAAATTTGAGCCTGTATATGCAGTCGAATAATGCTTTCTATTTTAGTGTATTTGTTTTGTTTAATGAATGTTGGCATGTTTGGATGTCACCAACGCTTAAGTTTTGTTCGGAGTCTCGTATGTTGTCATATGTTTGATTGCGGATCTTCGACTCATTAAGTAAGTATGTTTGAAGTCTCATATGTTGTCATATGCTTAAAAGGGCGTTTTCGACTCATTTAAGTAGGTCGTGTTGTTAGAAAATTCATGTTTCAACTTTATACACAAATTTCAAAAGAAAAGTACATAATAGCCAAGATCTTTTAAATTCATGATTTTTACATATGTAAAATAATAAAGCGACGCATACCTGTATTCATGATGAACAAATTTGATCTTGAAGAGATGAAGTTCTCTCTCTAATCCCTTAAAACTTTCTGTACTTTCTGATTGAGAGAAATGTACGAGGTGTGTTGGGTAGAGAGAGGTCCCATTCTCAAATTCATGCTCTATTTATTCACCATNAGCTTCCCAGACCTCATTCTGAGGACTTAGAGTCACATGGCATTGAGATGGCATTGAGTTGCCAACTGCTGCATGATTTGCTGTCAATGCTCCTGATTTGTCAGAGACAAGGGCCCAAGATGACACTACTCTAGAGTTGGCAGAATTATCCCAAGATATGACAAAAGAGGATGTGGAACCACATAACCCTCCCCCCCAAAATGGTCTAAAACCATTGACTGAGAAACTTCACCTCCTGCCACAATCTACTCAAGTTGAATAGACCCAATGTACTGAATTACCTACACTCCCTGCTGATCAAGAGATAACAGCTATTTAGATATCAAAGGAATACCCTTTACTTTTGCAATTAGCTAAAAACCTTGAAGAAGGTTGGCAAATCCAGAAAAAAAAAGAAGAAAATGCCTTTGGAATTAAAGAATCTACTCCCTTCTTCTTCTTCTTTGGAGGAATTCCCCCCTCTTTCTTCTAGTACTGTTAGAACTAGGAGAAGAGAAAAATCCACCTCTATTGGTTAATGAATCTAATATGTTGGAATGTTAGGGGATTAGCACATCCTAAATCCCTTAATAGAATTTTGGCTCTAAATAGGATGTATAAACCTTGGATCATTGCTTTACTTGAACCAATGATCACTAAACATGTTAACAAAACTGTGAGGAAGTTCCCTGGATTTAGCTTTTTATTAACACTAACAGAAAAATTTGGCTTATTTGCAGACAGGAAATTCAATGCACTGTTCTTAAAGAGGGAGACCAATTTATCCACTTGAAGATTAACTTCAATTACTATAGTCGCTTTGCTACTTTCATTTATGTTGGCTGTACAACAACTGCTAGATATGAACTTTGGCAACAGTTACAAGAGTTCAGTACCTCTATAAGGGATTTCTGGTTAGTTGGGGGTGACTTCAACTGCCTCTCTTCACCTAGTGAGAAGAATGGTGGGAGATCTCCTGATATCAATCAAATGAACACATTCAATGACAACATTCAGTCTGCTGGTCTTTTTGATTTTGGGTTTATTGGCCCTAAGTTCACTTGCAGAAGGGAGAAGATTTGGGAGAGGCTTGATAAAGTCTTGGTGAATGATATTTGGTTCAAAGATTTCCTGCATACTTCGGTCCAACACTTGGCTATGAGTGGTCTGATCATAGACCCTTGCTTATTCAAATATCTTCCTCCTCTTCTAAAACTAAAGTCAAATTCAGATATCTTAATATGTAGTCCATGCATGGGGATTTTTTCAATCAAGTCTCAATGGCTTGGACTGATGTTCATCATCACATCCCTGGTATCAAGCTTTGGCTTTTACATAAAAAAGTCAGTAAACACCTCTCAAATAGAAATTGGAAGGTGGTGGGCAACATTGATAAAAAAGTCCTTGAAGGTGAACAGAATATTTTACAATTAGAATAGCTCTTATCCTCTGGCATAGGGTCTGAAATTGATCTTCAGTCTGCTAATGAACATCTGCTGGATAAAATCAACATGCAAGAGGCTTTCTATGCTCAAAAGTCAAACATAATTATGTTTTGTGAGGGAGATAGGAACTCTAAATATTATCTTGCTTGCATCAACTATAGGAGGAAATGCAACACAATTCACAAAATCCTTTCTCAGGAGGGTCACTGGATTTCCAATGTTGATGGCATAGCTGATGATGTTATTCACTATTTTCAAAATATTTTCAGACAAACTCCATCCTCTCAACAAGGCATTAAAGATACATTGTTTGATAAGGAAAGGGAATTCACCAAAAGCCTATCTCTCACGGATATTCCTGATGAAAAGGAAATTTGGGAAGCTCTAAACTCTATTGATAGCACAAAAGTTGCTGGTCCTGATAGCTTCACTGCAGATTTTTATAAAAAGGCTTGGCTAATTGTGAAGGGTGAGGTCATTGCTACTGTCCAAAGCTTTTTATGGGGGGCTGATCTCCCTAAATACTTTTCCTCATCTACTATTACCTTGGTTCCCAAGGACAAAACTCCTCACAAATGGGAAAATTTCAGACACATTATCCTCACTTCTGTTATATCTAAGATAATCAGTAAAGTACTAGTTCATAGATTACAACCTCACTTAAATCAGCTTATCTGCAGGAATCAGTCAGCCTTCATCAAGGATAAAGCATTGTTGATAATGTGCTCTTGGCCCAAGAGTTGGTATTGGATTTGGACAGAATCACTAGAGGAGGCAACTTAATTTTCAAATTGGATATCAAAAAGGCATATGACACTATCAGTTGGAATTTCATTGAACAAGTTCTCATTGTAAGAGGTTTCTTCCCCTCCTTTATCTCTCTAATCAACAGATGGCTGACTAATAAATTCCATTCTATCTTCATCAATGGATATTCCCATAGATTCTTCAGTGCATCTAGAGGTATAAAACAAGGTGACCCCCTTTCCCCTACCATATTTATTGTAGTTTTCGATTACTTATCCAGAAGCTTGAATGAGCTGGCATCCAAGAAACCCCACTCCCTTTATATCCACTGATCTTCCACCTTAATCAATCACTTGGCTTTTGCTTATGACATCATTGTCTTTTCAAAAGATTCCAAAACTGCTGTTAGATTATTCATGCAGTGCTTGTAGAGCTTTCGGGATGCCTCTGGTATGCAGTTAAATAAGCAGAAGTGCATCTCTATTTTCAGTAAACAATGCAAAAGTGAATTAAAGACCTGGGTTTCTGATTTCACTGGATTCAAAAATAGTCATCTTCTTTTGAAATATCTAGGGGCACTTCTTATCAAAGGTAGAACTAAAAACATTCAATTTAATCACATATTAGAAAAGATTTAAAGCAAATTACAAGCATGGGAGAATTCATTTTTATCCAATGGGGGTAGGATAACACTCCTGGAAAAGTGTTCTATCTGCTATTCCATCCTATCTTCTGCAAATGAACATCTTGAAAAAGTCTTCTCAGAGATTATTAGAAGGGATCTTCAATAGATTTCTTTGGGCTGGTAAAAGGAAACAAAAACACTAGACAAAATGGGCTAAGGTGTGTAAACCCTTTGAGGATGGTGGTTTAGGCTTCAAGTCCTTCCCCCAAATTATGCACACATCTCTGCAAACTCTGGTTCAAAGTCAGATCTCAGTCCTCCCTTTGGGCTGAATTCTTATGGGGAAAATATTGCAAGCATCAACCCCTCACCCAACTCTCTGTGGGTTTGGGGGATTCCCCTATTTGGAAAAAGTTGTTACAGATTAGGGAGGAAGCTAAACAAATGTATGCCTGGGAGATTGGTGAGGGTTTGGTAAACATCTGGTGGGATAATTGGTCTTTGGAAGGTAGCCTTCTTCATGATCAAAATTTTCCAGCCTCTCCAATGCTTGTGAAGGATCTTTGGGAACATGATAAGTGGAATCTTACTCTAATCCTTCCTTTTTATAGCCCTTCTCAAATCTCTAATATTCTGAAACTTTCTGTAAACCCTGGAGTAAAGGACATAATTGCTATAAAAAAGAACTTAATCTCTTCTCAGCCTCCCTAACTGGTGGTGAATTGGGGTCATACAATCTGGAATAAATTTCTCACTACCTCCATGTCATTTTTTATATGGAGAATTTTCTTAAAATTGATTCCCACTGATGATATATTGAAATTGAAGGGTATGAGAGGTCCCTCTAGATGCATTTTTTGTTTGTCTAATGAGGAAACAATTAGTCACCTCTTCTTTGCCTGCCCCTGGGTACAGGATGTTTGGTCTATTATGAATGGTAAGCTTAATGTCCCAACTATGAATCTGAAATGGGAGGTATTTTATAATTGTTGATCTGATTGGAGGGGAATCAATCTTCAAGACATCCCCAACATTATGGCTTGGTTTGTTTGGATGGCTAGAAACCAACTGAAGCAAGATAATTCCCATTTAGAACCTATGAAGGTAGGTCTAAATTGTATTGCTTTTATAGAAAAACTGTATAAATTTAAAAAGTTTGAAGTTGTGTTGGAGCTGAGCCCATCTTTTAATCCTTCCATTACCAAAGTCTTGAAAATCTGCTGGACTCTTCCAAAGCTTGGATGGGCAAAAGTTAACACTGATGGTAGCTATAAATCTCAGTCTGCTGGAATTGCTGGTGTCTTCAGGAATCATGAGGGGAGGTGCATCTTGTTTTTTCAATCTCCTGTTAAGGCTTTGGATTCCTTGAAGCTGAATGTCAAGCTGTTTTTTAAGCCCTTAACTTAGCCAGATTTTGCCATTTCAACCAGCTATGGGTTGAATCTGACTCCTTGATGCTTATTAACATTATCAATGGTTCTTATGATACCCCATGGAATTTAATCAGCTGGATTTATGGAATTCATCAATTGCTTAAGAATTACTCTATCAAGTTATCCCACATCCACAAAGAAGGGAATAGACCCTTCAATTTGCTGGCTAGAAGGGGTCTCTATACTGAAGAACCTTTGGTGAGCAGAACGATTCCTCCCCCACTGGATTTCCTATTATCCAGTGATCTATTACCTCTCCCATATATCAGATAACTCTTTTTTGTTGTTTTTGAGATGTTGCCTTCTTTTCTATAGGCCCTCTTTTCTATTTCAATTTTTTTTTATATTTGGTTTTCTTTCTTTCATTAATGAATTGGAGCTTGGCTCCTTACTTAATATATATATATATATATATATATATATATATATNATGTGGTCGATCTTCCCTGAGAGAAATAAGTAGTGAGGTGTGATTTCGGTGGATCTGCAGCACCAAATTTAACTCTCATGATTCCTTTGAACTCAACAAGACATGGTTGGTCACCAAAAAATGTTCTCAAACTTATGGAGTTGACTATGAAAAGACATTTAATCCAATTGTCAAATTCAATATGATTCAAGTCCTATTATCACTAGTTGTGAATCTGGATTGGCCATACTTTAGCTGGACATCAAAAATGTTTTCCTTAACAGTGATCTCGCTGAAGAGGTTTATATGTCCCTCCCCTCGAGATTTGACTGGACTTCTTCTCGTGGACAAGTGTGTCGATTGCAAAAGTCCCTTTACGACTAAAGCAATCCCCACAGGCCTAGCTCGGCAAGTTCAAGCAGGTGATAGAGGTTCATGGTTCTCTCAAGCCCAATCTTATCATACACTATTTTTTCGGCATTCAACCAATGGTCATATTGTCATCCTCATCGTCTATGTCGACACTATTGTGCTCACATGTAATGATCTACGAGTCTTGGAGTCACTCAATGATATCCTAACCACAACTTTTGAAGTGAAATACTTGGGGTCTCTCTAGTAATTCTTATGCATGGAAGTAGCTTAGTCCTCTCAGGACATTTGTCTTTCCCAACGCAAATATGTGATGGATCTATTGATCGAGACCAAACTTTTCCTTTGCAAACCAGTTGTTGTCCCAATGGAATCAAAAGAGAAATTATTGGACATTCCCGATGTCGTTTCAACAAACAAAACCTACTAGCAACACCTCATCGGTAAGCTCATCTACCTCGCTCATACTCGTTTGGGTATTGTCAGTCAGTTTATGCGAGACCCCTACACCCACCATCTCACTGTGGTTCATCAAATCTTTCACTATTTAAAAGGAACGTTGGGCTCGGGTCATTTGTTCACTCATCACAGCTCCAGCTCTATTGCACTTTATACAGATATTGATTGGGTCGGTTCCGTCCATCATAGAAAATCAACCTCAGGTTATTGCTTCTTCATATGTGAAATCTTGCACTCGGAAAAATAAAAAAAGTTGTTTGTGGTCGCCCGTAGTAATGTTGAAGTCGAGTCTCGCTCTATGGCTTTGGGAGAGTGTGAAGCCCTCTGGTTGAACATTATGCTCACTGAGTCACATATGTCGGTCACTGCTCCTCTCCATCTGTTTTGTGACAATAAATCCATCATTAGCAATGTTCGTAGTCCGGTCCAACATGATCGAACCAAGCATTTGGAAATTGATCATCACTTTATTAAGGGAAAACTTGAATCTATGGAGATTTGTTTATGTTTGTTTCATCTATTGGATAATTGGTTCATATTCTCACAAAGAATCTTCATCGTATATTATTTGACGGCTTCAAATCCAAGTGGAACATGATTGACATCTATGTTTTATTTTGAGAGGCAGTGCTAGAAGTTATTAGTGTTTATTTCTCTCCTTTTCGGATATTCCTAGTTGATGTATTTCTTTGTTTGTGTATTTCCCGGTTTATGATTTTTCTTTTATTTCTAGGTTATTAGGAATTCATTTAATCCTAGAGATTTGGGTGTTATGACTTTCCTAATTTATAACTCTTGTATCATGTATTTATACCTCTTTTGATACCAATAAAATTATTCTGCTAAATTTCAACATATCATGTAAGCATGTGAAAGTGAAATGAGAATGTTATTTATAATAGCATTAGATCAAGAGATGGAGGAGATGCGATGGCTTTTGATTGGGGAGGGCGCAACTTTAAAGTAATCAAATTGACGATAACAAAAACTATGTGATCCCAAAATTTTAATCAAATATTTATTCGCGTGCATTAACAAAATAATTTTGAATTTCTTTGACTCTCGAAATAAAATGAGTTGAGCCAAATTCACTTAAACTCTGATTTAAATTTTCTTTAATTTTAATAAATAGTAGTTTAAAACTATTTAAGGGTGTGAAACAAGATTATTAATCTTGATATGAATTTAATCATACATCCAGTTAAAGATTATAATTCAGTTTTGTTTTCATAAATGCTAACAAATTAGAAGTATATAATCTGCCAACATTTATTTTATCATGTTGAAATCAATTTCTAATGAATACCAACNGACTTCACAAGCTTTGAAGCAGTTTCAATTTCACAGATCTAACTAGATTAAGCAGCCTCAACTTAGTTCATCTCATAGCCAATCTCCTTCCCTAACAAGCCTTCCAGATATAATCCTGCTAGCAACAGCACTATATACTGCCTCCTCCTGTTGCACCCAATGACAACCACTACCAATAGCTGCCGTCATAGTGCTACCACCTGACGTACTCCGTATAGGCCTGCCAACTAGCTCTGTCAGTCTTGCCATGCAACTCCACCTAAATGAAAGAGTGTAAGTTGTACGATCTTATATCCAACAATCTGCACCCTCCTAACTTCTATATGCAGTCACCAACATCTATTAGAAAGATTTTAAATTCAAAATTCATTGTAATTGTGTAAGTATCACATTCCTATTTTTCCCTTTTTATTGGATATATNGCCCAATGACAACCACTACCAATAGCTGCCTACATAGTGCTACCACCTGACGTACTCCGTATAGGCCTGCCAACTAGCTCTGTCGGTCTTGCCATGCAACTCCACCTAATGGAAAGAGTGTAAGTTGTACGATCTTACATCCAACAATCTGCACCCTCCTAACTTCTATATGCAGTCACCAACATCTATTAGAAGGATTTTAAATTCAAAATTCATTGTAATTGTGTAAGTATCACATTCCTATTTTTCCCTTTTTATTGGATATATTTCACCGATAAATATTATATATATACTACAATTTAGAAAAAGAAAAATAATGTAGTATTACTTTATATTTTTCAAAACTTAAAGGCTACTAAAGTATTATGTGACTGATAGCCTGAAATTATTTTATAAATTTAATTATATTCAATATTGAATTTTTTATTAATCATGCACTACATGTTTTTTTGTTAGAAGAGTTTCAAGAAATAATTCGCAAGTTCTTTATTTGTTTTACCATACTTAAATTGCAATATTCCAAACATTATTTATTGTGATCAACTTTAANGAAAAAAACAATGATGAATATTGAGATCAAAATACATGCATGATAGTTTATAGCCAGCTTAATCAACATGCAAAAACAGACTATTAAAACTAGCCATGAATCATTTAAAAAAAAAATTGATTTTGTAAGCCTCCCAAAAGAGCCAGGATCAATATTACAATGACATTAATAATGAAACCCATCAATGAAACTTGAATTTCTAAGTTTGCTCGAATATGAAAGTGGGTAAATCATCTACATTAATTTTTAAGTCATTTAACCTGGCATTCATTAAGGAGGTTGTTCATCCACATGATCACTTTAAATTTTTATGGCTTGTATGTTTTCAATTTTCTTCATCATCTCATCAAATAAAAGTAGGTTATAAAATCCCTATAAATATCCATTAGAATACATACTGACATTTTAGAAATTTCATTACTTGTTACACATCATTTGCAAGATTTGCACAATTTATTTAATTTCCATAAAGTGATTCGTAAATTAATTGTATACAATTAAAAATCTGTTGATGGTGTGAAAAGAGTCATATGGAATTCAAAATAAAAGATAAAGTAATGGTACCTAAATCCTAAAAGGCTTATTACAGAAACCATTAAGATATTAGCTAGTAAGAAAGATGGGGCCATACAAAATCATACAATACACTAGGACAAATACTCGTGAAATGAAAATTTAGAGAAGCTCTAGAAGCATTCTAAAATTAAATATATCTAAATTGACTTAATTTCATGAACATATTGCTAATATTGTAGATTCCTCTAATTTCAACCCTTAAGTGTGCATTCACATGCACCAACTCAACAGACGAATCCAGTCATCTTATTCCACAAATTATCATGTGTCTAAAATTGATGGTAAATATCACAGCTTTCTTATAACTTGAGATGAAAATTTTACTTGTGATGATTTATGATTTACTAGTAGGAGGCACAAGTTTGACCTTATTTACATTACAAATATCAAATATTTAAAGCAAGATTGAATGATACAAATTAGAAATTATGACCTCTAATTCTCAGAAAGTTTCTGAAAGCCATTAATTTGTGCCGTCTAGGAAACTCAGAAGTCAGCTAATTAATAGTCCCAGGATTTCAAAAGGAATTCGTCGATTGCTACAATCTCAAAGCCACACTAAGGAATCGATTATTGCTACAATCCCAGTAGCCTTGACATGCAAAACTTGCATACAATGAATTGTGAAAACTTTAGTTTTATATTTGATGATATAAATGGTGAGCAAAATTGGAAAATAAGAATTGATTCCTCTATTTGATGCTAGAATAATTGGTACGTATTGTTTTATTACATTTAAAAGGATTCTGAGCAATTTCTTATTTTGAACCTTCATGGTCATGTGAAAATCAACAAACATTGAGCAATCAATTAAAATCCCAAGTAGAGCTGTCAAAAAAGCTCGTTGTTCGCGAACAACTCATGTTCGCCTCGTTCATCAAGTAAACGAACCGAACACGAACAAGTTTTTAAAGCTCAAATTGTAAACAAGCCGAACATGTACAGCTATTTGTTCGCTCGTGTTCGACTCGTTTTAGCTCGAAATAAAAAAAATTATATAATTATTTATATAATAATATATTACATATATTACTTATATAATAATATATTATATATATTTATATCTAAATTTAAATCATAACATCTCGTGTGGTAATGTGGTTAATACCATCTTTTGTATACATTTGGTTCAGGTTCGAGTCACACACTTTACATCTATTTTTTTTTCAATTTAATTATAACGAGTCAATTTCGAGCCGAACACGAGTCGAACACGAACACAAATATTTAAATCGAGTTGAACAAGAACACACTGTTCACGAGTCAATTTCGAACACGAGCCGATTTCGAACACAAGCTATTTCGAACGAGCCGAACACGAGCCAAGCCTGAGCTCGCTCAAGCTCGGCTTGTTTACAGCCCTAATCCCAAGTATCTTCAATTTGTGAGAGCATATTATTGAAAATGTATATCCTTAGAGCGCATTGTAGGTCATGATTGTTGCATCTGAGAGCAAATTTCATTGTGTCAATATGAGTTCTAAATTTTCTTTTGGTTGAGATTACCACTGTTTTTGCGATTAATTTCTTTAGTGGTTAATAAGTGCACATAATTAAAGTTTTGTCAAGTACTATGTCTTGCATTACATTTTGTAGTGTGAATCTTGATTGTTGTAAAAATTTTATATATGCATAATATTTTTCTTGTTACATTTTAGGTTTCTACAACCATTATATTATCAAGTGAAGTAAAAGAATTGAATTGTTGCTTACGCATTTAAGATGAATTATGTTTGCTAAAGTTAAAATTTGGAACTATGGATAAGGATTAGTTTTTTTTCCAATATAAATATAATCTTAAATTGCATTAATAAATCCTAGACCCTTAAACATAATATATAAGTTGATGAACTGGTACAAGTACGGCAACAAAAAATTACTAAAGAGATGATGCAAATGAGGAAAGAGTAAGGTAGATGGAAAGAAAAGCGACAAAGGATGGGTAAATGAAAAAGTGTGCAAGTTAAATCAAACAACTTGAAATTCCCAACAATGATCCACCATATCTGAAAGATTTCCCTCCCACTCTCATTTTTCTTAAAAAAAGAGCGCAATATAATACGTTTGTCGCACACACTTTACCATATCCACCAGCATCCCCTTTCAAGTATTTATTTATTTATGTGAAATCTATGAAATAATTAAAAGCCAGTCACACATTAAAAATCCAAATTAATGCTAAGAAAATAAATTGTGATCTATAAAGCACAACGCCATACTCACAATGTTAAAAAGATTATAAAGAGAAGTAATAAAGGGTTTAGTATAAGAGCAAGAAAATCTAAAATCTATTTTAGATGAAACCTTAATAAAATGGTATATGAGTAGTCCTGTTCTATTCCAAAAGCGACTATTTGGTTTTTGAAACGTAATCTTAATCTGGAATGAAATTTCCTTTACATGTGAAAAGTGTCAAGGCTTATCAAAATAAAAAAATAGCCAAATGCTCGAAAACTTACTGCTTAAGATATGGAGTGCCCGAATATCAATATTTCAAAGTTCAAAAAGAGAATGTCATGATCAAAAGAATATAATGAATACAGAATTAAGTCCAATAAATTTTTCTATAGTTTGTGTCATGCTAAAAAATCTGAATATTGGCTGGAGCTTATAAAAAATTGGAGAAATTGGGCCTATGAATCATGATTTTAAAAATCAAACCGAATTAAAAAGATTTAATTGATTCAATTGTGAATCAATTCTCTAGCTAGTTTGTTCTCAGTCTAAATCCATTTTTGCACATAACTGGCTAATGAACCATTGAACCAGCCAAGTTTTCAAAAAATCATCTGANGAATAAAAAGATTTAATTGATTCAATTGTGAAACAATTCTCTAGCTAGTTTGTTCTCGGTCTAAATCTATTTTTGCACATAACTGGCTAATGAACCATTGAACCAGCCAAGTTTTCAAAAAATCATCTGATTCTAATATTGATCAAATTTTAAAATTTTGAATTGATCGAATGACTCAAAAAAAAGATTTAGATTAAAAATAAAGAAAATGATTTATAAAATCTCGAAATTTTGATTTGATTTAAAATCATATTCAAAATATTCAAGAGAGAAATTTCCTGAATTAAAATATTGTACATTAAATTGATGAAAATATCATTATTGTATCAATATAACAACATTGAAAATATTTTAAATAACTTGAATATTTATTATGACATCCACTTCAACCCCCCGATTTAATCTTTAATTGGATCGTTTAACCCTAAATCTCTCCTTCCAATTTAATGTCTAGTACGTCTTTTAAAACTTTGCTATGAATCCCAATCTGCTTACCTAAAGAAAAGCAACTATTGATGCCAAAAAATTATTCATAGTTCAAAAAGTGTTAAGATGGTTTCCTTGTTAAACTAAACTTTTGCGGTGGTGCTGCGTGCGATAAAAATGCCATATTTGAATTTTGAAGCAGTGACATCAGATACAAGGATTAAAAAAAAAAGAAAGATCATATGGAAGATTTTGATGCAAAGGAGAAAACCCAGGTGATAATAATGTTGGAAGTCTAACCCATGCAGATTTGCCACTTGGCTGCCTTTTTGTCAACATGGAATTACAGGTTTCTACACTTACCATTTTCTTTTTGCTGCAGCTGATATTTTCTTTAAATAACTAGATTCTGCTGCAGTGTTTACTTCCTGGATTGTAATGCATAATTTTTTGCTTATTTCCAGCACACGTAGGGTGTCCAGCTACAATTAATAGTGTCCTCTTTAACTTCTTTACATTCTAATTTATTTCATAAACTAACTCATGTCGAAAAAAAGCAGCATCAAACATTTTTTTCGCAATTTGTGTAAGTAAAGTTTAATTTAGGTGTATTTGAAGAATTTCCTTTCTTGTTGTATTTCTCTAACATTATATATATTTATGTAGCAGTTAATTGATGAATAAAGCAATAAAGAATTCTCCTCCCTCTGTCTCAGATTCTCTTCAAGGACTAATAACCTTCTTTCCTTCTTTTTCACGGCGTCATGGTAAGGTTGTTCTCATCTTATGTTCAAACATTTGTATAACCAAATACGTTATGGAATCTGGAGAGAAATCCTCCACGTCGATAGTCACCTCTAATCCAAACATTCTCATCCCTCAACTCTCAAATGCGTTGGCAGCTTAATCAGGATCATAGGTCACAAGTTAAAAGGCCAGAATTATCGTCAATGATCATAATGTTGTATCACAAGTTGTCAGATCCCTCATTCTCAGCAGCCATGTTCCCAAATATTTTTTAGCTTGTGGTTGTACTGACTACAGCCTTTCTCAAAAATAGAATGCCCTCTTGTATTCTCAACTTCTCAAACCTATTTCCAGCCTCTAAAAAGTTCATCCCAAAACAGAGTTCATCTCCAGTCTTCTCCTAAAAATCATTGGATACTCATCCTATGCCTACATTCGTCCAAATAATAAAAGCAAGCTGGATCTCAAAACTATCAAATTCATTTTTGTTGGGCATTCCAAACAAAAAGCTACAAATACTACTGTCGTACAACTAAATACTCCATGCATATAACCTTCCTTGAACAACAACCACTACTTCCCGAACTTGATATTCACAAGGGGGATCTTACCAAAGAGAGTCAATTTAAAAATCTTATTACTGAAATTCCTATCACTAATTCCTTTCGACATTCACAAAAAACCACAAAAATCCTGTTACCAATTTGTCTTCCCTTCCTTTCACTCAATAACATGACACAGGCTCTAGAAGGAAGCAATAACATGGTCATCCTGCATACCAAAGCAACACACAGAGTCAGAACTTAATCCAATCTCGGTTGGAACACCACAAGATGACAGGGATATTGAACCCTGAATAGTGAACCCTTTGTGAAGGCCTTGAAAAATTTATTGCATTAAGAATACGTGAAAGTAGTTACACCAATTATCCTATCCACACTTTCATCTCCTATGCTAATCTCTCACCTACAATTTAAGCTTTCATCAGATATCTCACTCAAGAACAAGTTCCTAAATTCATCCATGATTCCATCAACATTCCTAAATGGAAAACAGTTTACATGCAGGCTCCAAAGAAAAACAAAATTTGGGAAAGCTCAAATCTACACCAAATAAAGAAACACTTGGATGTTGATGGTTATTTATTAGGGTTTAGGGTTTAGCTTGATGATGATTTAAACACTAAACCCTAAACCCTAAACCCTAAATTATTTTTTGCCATCTCCCAAAAAATACAAACGGTGCTTGTCCAATTATGTTGCCTCCATGTGACCACAACAAGCAACTGCCCAACAAACCCTACCATGCCCGTGATAATATGCATACAATTTAAAATTCAAAAAATCAATATAAAATTGTTTAGTTCTCCAAATATGACCATGTAAAAATTTCAAATCAATCTACAATTCAATAATGACAATTTCATATCTTATACAATATTACATCTATCACAAGAGTACCATCTAAAATATATTATTGATGTTACTTCAATATCAATATGATTTTTCAGTTTATTCGCACGAGTACCTTAGCATCTCCAACTAGTATAATAATGAGGTGAACTCTATCATCAAAATGCACATATAAGTATTCATATAGATCATTTTATTTGCATTTCAAATATCATTCCAAATCTTTCTAAAATTAATTTTATATAGTGTAAGACAAGTAGTTGAAAACATAACAAGGAATTCATCTTGTTCACTTCAACATAATCAATCTATTTCATAGCAAAAATGAATCATAAACGAATTCTAAACAATAGTTAACTAGATAACTAGCAATATTTATTCATGCATTTGATTTAGAAGATGCAATAAAATTATCATAACTTAGAAACTTGACTGCTCATCTCAATATCCGACAATTTGATTTTTCGTCATTTTATTCTTTAGACTTTGTTCCCTTCAATTTGACACATAATAATGTAAAGGATAATTTATTTTAGTTATAAATATTTTCTTTTATTATAAGTTGATTCCCTTTATTCAAAATAAGTACCCTTCTATTATTTAATTATATAAATAATCATTATGTTTTGAATCATCTATTTACTTTATAAACATAGTATTATTATTAACTTACAAAAAGTGATTATACTACTAAAGTCATATATAATTTTATATTTATAGATAATAGCATACCCTACTATATATATGTATATGCATTGCATTAATTAATCTATATTATATTTAATAAAAAAATTATTACTCTAGTTTAAAATTTTAATATTTTACATTTTATGAGGTATAATAATTATAGGATTTATCTTACTAAAATGTCTTGCTATATAATTTAAAATTTATCAATTATTTGTTTAAATTTAATAATTTCTATTAATAACCTAGAGGTGCAAAAACTTAAATTTAAGTTTATCTTCATATCTTATTATTTCTTTGTTAACCAGTTTATTTTAATTTTATTTAAATATTATTAACCATTTAATATTAATTTTATTTTTTTAGGTTATAATATATATACATTTTATTTATTTATTATTATTTTTCTTCATCCTCGCCAATAAAATTAATAACTTATGTAAGAAATCACACACAAATTAAACTGTTAACCTTATTTTATTTAGGCTGCTCAAATTGGATTGAATAGCTCGCAAGTGATCTCCTTGGACCTTTCAGTGAATTATTTCACAGTTTAACCATAGAAATTTATATGTATATAAGAAGCTTCAAATCATATGGCGAAACAACTGGGTGATTTTGTAGACCTCTAGCTCCTATAGACCAGTCAACATCAAGAAGGTTTAGAGTTTGTTTTAGACCATCTCTAAAATCTCGACATCAAAATATAGTTGGAGTCAATGACTCAATTGCTTAAATAAAGCTGCGAACCATATAAATAGATGCTGGAATAAAAATGAATTTGTAGAAAATTTGCACACAAAAAAAAAAATTGAACTTACCGCTTTTTATTTCAGATTTTGAGGCATTCTTGGACACTCCAAGTACAGAGTAGTAATCCTACATAAAGAAAAGTCATCAGCATTTTGAAAAACCCCCAAATATCATTTTTTAGTTTTCTGTAACCCATTCTTATGAAAGTAACTTTTTATTTCAGATATTAATTTTGGCTTAGTGTACATTTTTTCTCATACCGCTCGGCCACAAAATTGTAGTTTTTTTTCGTACCTAAATATTTCTTTTTCAAATCATCTCAGTTATTCTCTATCACTTGCACTAAGATGCATTAACTAAATTTTTCTCTCTAATATAGCTATTTAGCATACTATCCAAATTATTTACCTTTTTACATCATTTTAAATACAAACTCCGTTCTTTATATGGATTACCCTATGATAAACATTACTGAAATTATATAATTACTATCCTTCTGAATCTCTCAAGTAAAACTTGTAAGAAATTATCCGTCCTCCTTAGTGGAAATCATGTATTTCGCTCCTCAGAAACTCCATAGTCAATACCAGTTCTCCTTATCCTATGCTATAGCCATCCTGCATATCTCTTTCCATGAGTCTTTGAAATTACTACCTAGACTACGAATTATCTAGAAATACTAAGTACAACTTTATGTAGTTTAATTACAGACTGCCCGATAAATTATTAAGTATCACAAATTTATAAAAGCTCATGAACAAGAATTAATATGAGATGAATAATAGAGGAACATGGAGTATGACTGGCACTCACTGCATCGGCTCTAACAGTAAGCCTGGCACCTCTTCGTTGGCAATTATTTTGCAACAGTCCATTGTTAAATAGAGAAGAAGGTACTTTGGCGAAGAAATCTGAAAAAGTTGATGCAAAATAGTTTTTCTTGGCCAAGGCGCTGCACATGTAGCATAGCAAGTAAAAAAAAAGGAAATAATTTACAAAAAAATTTAGTATGGCAAATCCTTTCCAAACCTATTAACTAGGAGGATAAGTTACATCGGTAATCATTTCATTTGAATTTCCTAATGACCACCTGAGCAAATTTAATTAGCATAAAGTTCAAAGCAATCTTAAAAATCTTAACTTTATTAACTAAGTTCTTTGAAGACTTACATAAAAAAG
This sequence comes from Phalaenopsis hybrid cultivar, assembly GCA_002079205.1. NCBI lineage: Eukaryota > Viridiplantae > Streptophyta > Magnoliopsida > Asparagales > Orchidaceae > Phalaenopsis > Phalaenopsis hybrid cultivar. Next base: position 432,745 of record JXCR01006186.1, read on the forward strand.
GCATAATGAAGGTTGGAGCTAAGAAAACAGTTACCTAGGAATATAAAAGCAAAACAACAAATTACTGCACTATCACAGGATGGACTGCAATTACACATAAGAGAACAAAAGATTTTATAACATTGAATTATATCACCATTGACAGATTCCCTTCAAAAGTAAGTTGCCAATGCTGCAAAAAAAGGACACAAGGCCCCATACACAGGGTTTACCATACTGTTACAACTACTAACATATGAGTTTAAAGAACAAAAAATTTTAATGCTTTATATATCCCGGGTTGCCCTAGCCATACTCGCATCTATGATTCATCACAAGATTTACAAACCTAACTAGATGCATACTCTTCAATCAAACAAAGCAATAGATCAACCGAACTCCTATTAACTACCTAAATTTGTCCATAATTTGAAGATGATAATAAATTCAAACTTTTAGTTATGTTCAAATGTTTTTCACCGAATTTCCCTAACATAACTCATAAATTTTACATCCTTGTCAAAAATAATTTTAGACAATCCATAGAGTTTAAACACTTCTTTAAAATATAATTTTGCAGCATTAGATGCATCAATAATTTTATAATATGAAATACAAAAAGCCACATTTTAGAAAAACAATCAAATTCTACAAATGTATTTTTTTTTTTTTATGTACACGATAAATATGTAGCAAAGTCCATGATAATACTCACAAAGCTTAAATATGTAAAGAATAACGAAATCAAATACTATTTTATTTTATTTTATCTATTGATAAGTACTATTTTGGATTGTAATTCTAACAACATCTTTTAGACTTGATCAATAGTATCTATTCTCAGTCATAAACATAGTTTTTATATCAACCAAAATGTTATTTTTACCACGCATCTAACTCTAAAATTATATAACAAAAAAAAAAAACTTTCAAAAGTAAATCAAGAATGCATAGAAATGTCCTCATAAAAGAAAAATCATGCTTAAATATTAATTTTTTTNAAGATGCATCAATAATTTTATAATATGAAATACAAAGAGCCACATTTTAGAAAGACAATCAAACTCTACAAATGTTTTTTTTTTTTATGTACAAGATAAATATGTAGAAAAGTCCATGATAATACTCACAAAGCTTAAATATGTAAAGAATAACGAAATCAAATACTATTTTATTTTCTTTTACCTATTGATAAGTACTATTTTGGATAGTAATTCTAACAACATCTTTAGACTTGATCAATAGTATCTATTCTCAGTCATAAACATAGTTTTTATATCAGCCAAAACGTTATTTTTACCACGCATCTAACTCTAAAATTATATAAAAAAAAGAAAAAAAAACATTCAAAAGTAAATCAAGAATGCATAGAAATGTCCTCATAAAAGAAAAATCATGCTTAAAAATTAATTTTTTTGCTAAACACATATAACTTATTATTTAAGAAGTATATGTTTCATTTAAACATTTAAACTAGCCATGGTCTTCATTAATGTGATTAAAGCCAGTTAATTTATTTTTAATTTTGTTTAAAAATAGCAAACCTGCTCAATTAAGGCATTATTGTTTTATATTTAGAACAGTTTACTTGAGCTAACCTTACCAACACNTATGGTCTTCATTAATGTGATTAAAGCCAGTTAATTTATTTTTAATTTTGTTTAAAAACAGCAAACCTGCTCAATTAAGGCATTATTGTTTTATATTTAGAACAGTTTACTTGAGCTAACCTTACCAACACATTTTTCCTTTTCAGTTGTTTTATTTCTCAATTCATATCTACCAAATCTATTAGTATAAAATGCGTTCCAAGAAGACTTATACTTTTTGCTTTGAATTAAAAATTTAATGATATTAATGTAAGTTNATATTTGTATAAAATGCGTTCCAAGAAGACTTATACTTTTTGCTTTGAATTAAAAATTTAATGATATTAATGTAAGTTNTGTATAAAATGCGTTCCAAGAAGACTTGTACTTTTTGCTTTGAATTAAAAATTTAATGATATTAATGTAAGTTTAAGATTAACTTATACTTTATTTGAATATAGTATAATGAAAAATATAATTGTATGTACTTGATCAATCAATAGGCTTAACAAAATATTTATCCTAAGAATTTATCAATTTTGTTAATTTATTATTCAATTATTTCTATAACAACATTAAAATCTAAAAAACGAACTCACATGCCAAAAACTATTACCCTCGTTAAACTTTGAATCTATACTGACTAGATATTTTATTNCATTTATCAATTTTGTTAATTTATTATTCAATTATTTCTATAACAACATTAAAATCTAAAAACGAACTCACATGCCAAAAACTATTACCCTCGTTAAACTTTGAATCTATACTGACTAGATATTTTATTAATATAAAATTCGGATAAAAAAATATAATGACACTATTAATTTTTTTTTAGTTGACAAAAAAAATTAATTTCATTGTATAATTTCATATAATATGTGCTTCATCAAGTTTTACACTTTTTATAATTATTATTTTTTATCTCAAAAAATTCATAATACTATGAAAATGCGAATCCATGATCACAGCCTAGCATCACAAATGGAACCTTGCTTACAAACTACTTCATGCAGCAATAAATTTTGGNAGTTGACAAAAAAAATTAATTTCATTGTATAATTTCATATTATATGTGCTTCATCAAGTTTTACACTTTTTATAATTATTATTTTTTATCTCCAAAAATTCATAATACTATGAAAATGCATATCCATGATCACAGCCTAGCATCACAAATGGAACCTTGCTTACACTTCATGCAGCAATAAATTTTGGCCATCATTGTGATGTTTCAATGGTACACATTCTTATGCAACGCATTAGAGAGCATATGTAAGTTAGAATATTATATATGTTGTGTATGTTAGCATAGTTTATCATGGATTATATGTATGTTATGCGAACGTTTATTATGTTGCTTGTATGTTGCCACATTACATATGTTCTATATGTTAGTATATTACATATGTGCGCAAGTTTGCAGTGTGTATGCTATATATTATGCATGTTGAAGTAACAATGTATACTATGCATGATATGTTTATATTATGTGCAGGTTAATCGTACATTCTACATGTTAGCATATCACACACACACACACACACACAGATATATATATATATATATATATATATATATATATATATANTCTATTCTTAGTCATAAACATAGTTTTTACATCAGCCAAAACGTTATTTTTACCACGCATCTAACTCTAAAATTATATAACAAAAAAAAAAAAAAAACATTCAAAAGTAAATCAAGAATGCATAGAAATGTCCTCATAAAAGAAAAATCATGCTTAAATATTAATTTTTTTGCTAAACACATATAACTTATTATTTAAGAAGTATATGTTTCATTTAAATATTTAAACTAGCCAATCTTACCAACACATTTTTCCTTTTCAGTTGTTTTATTTCTCAATTCATATCTACCAAATCTATTAGTATAAAATGCGTTCCAAGAAGACTTATACTTTTTGCTTTGAATTAAAAATTTAATGATATTAATATAAGTTTAAGATTAACTTATACTTTATTTGAATATTAGTATGATGAAAAATATAATTGTATGTACTTGATCAATCAATAGGCTTAACAAAATATTTATCCTAAGAATTTATCAATTTTGTTAATTTATTATTCAATTATTTCTAAACAACATTAAAATCTAAAAACGAACTCACGTGCTCAAAAACAATTACCCGCGTATTATGATAAACTTTGAATCTATACTGACTAGATATTTTATTAATATAAAATTATGATAAAAATATAATGACACTCTATTATTTTTTTTTAGTTGACAAAAATATTTTATTTCATCGTATAATTTCATATTATATGTGCTTCATCAAGTTTTACACTTTTTATAACTATTATTTTTTATCTCAAAAAATCATAATACTATGAAAATGCATATCCATGATCACAGCCTAGCATCACAAATGGAACCTTGCTTACAAACTACTTCATGCAGCAATAAATTTTGGCCATCATTGTGATGTTTCAATGGTACACATTCTTATGCAACGCATTAGAGAGCATATGTAAGTTAGAATATTATATATGTTGTGTATGTTAGCATAGTTTGTCATGGATTATATGTTTGTTTTGCGAACGTTTACTATGTTGCTTGTATGTTGCCACATTACATATGTTCTATATGTTAGTATATTACATATGTGCGCATGTTTGCAGTGTGTATAACGTAACAATGTATGCTATGTATGATATGTTTATATTATGTGCAGGTTAATTGTACATTCTACATGTTAGCATGTTACACACACGCACACAAATATATATATATATAATATGTTAGAAGTTATTAGTATTTGTTTTTTTCCTTTCCGGATATTTCCTAGTCCATGTATTTACTTATTTGTGCATTTCCTAGTTTATGACTTCCATTTTATCTCTAGGCAGTTATTAGGAATTAATTTAATCCTAGAGATTTGGGTGTAGGGTGTTTTGTCTTTCTTATTTTAAAACTCTTGTATCTTGTATTTATGCCAATTTTAATATCAATAAAATTATCCTGCTAAATTCCAACATAGTATCAGAACCAATGGATCTTACCCTAGTCACCGGGATTCTTCTCCGATCATCGGAATTGTCACCTGCTAGACTATAGCGATCAATCCTCCCCTTCTCCAACCGCAAGACGCCCTTCCTACACTTGGAATTCCAGCTGGACCATCCCAAGACCAGCATCTGGTGGCTTGCCCGCAACCGACACCCTTTCCTACAGCCGGAAATCTCCCCAGCAAGACATCCTAAGCTAGGGTTCTTACCAAGAATAGTAGGATCTCCATTCTTTTCGGCTGGAATCCCTTTCCTGCAACCTGACCGGCATCCTACCTGACAGGGCCTTTTTTTTTGCTGAATTTCTTCTTGCAGTCCTGGTTTATTGATATCCTTGAAAGGAATCCTCTCCTCCCATGTCCCAGCATCTCAACCTCTCCTTTGGCTCCATCATGGCCATAGCTGAATCCTCCACCACGGAGCTTTCATCTGACACGGTTCTTGAATCCACCGACGGATCATGCCTACTTCAATCCTTCCGCAGACCGAAAAACCTGAAAAACCACATGAATTTTCTGATTATCACCCATATACTCAACGACTTTAATTTTCTCGATGTTCTCAAGGTGTGTCGTTGTTCGTCAAAGATCAAGGTAAATTCAGTCGTCTCACAGGTATGATTCTTGAATCTCCGAAGAATGACCCAGCATGTGCAATGTGCGAAGTCGAGAACTCCATAGTCATGTAATGGCTGATTAATTCAATGGAGACCTCGATTGGTCGTTCGTATCTATTTCTTCCATCAGCACATGCCCTTTGGACTGTCATTCGTGACACCTCATCGGGGGTAGGTAATTCTGAACAATTCTATGAGGTTTCTAAAAAGATCCGCGGGGCGAAATAGGGATCAAAGACGGTGACCCAGTACTACAACGACTTGGTTGCATTATGGATGGAATGTGATCTCTACTATAACTACACTTGGGACCCTCCTGCAATTTTTTTTTCCCTTTAAAAAATTTTGGAAAAGGATCGTGTTTCAATTCCTGGTAGGCCTGAACAAAGATCTCGATGAAGTCCGCAGTTGTATACTTGGATGGGGATGCGATTACCTTGCTTCAACCTGAGCAACATTTATTAAGATTCACCACGAAGAAAGTCAGAAGAATTGCCATGCTTGACAATATCATTCCTTCAGCCAAGTCTTCAGCCTTGGTCCAACAGTACTGCACACTCAGCCACGTCATTGCGAGCTACTCACTCTACATATGATTTTTGTCACAAACCCTACAATGTCGGTGATAAGTGTTGAAAGCAACACAAGAAACTGGTAAATAAGCCTTCGGTCAAATCTTTTGTTGTTAAAGGTCTTCCTACGACCTCAAAATCTGTAATAGTTCAGTCGACCCCTACTTGAACCATCCTCGAATCAGCAAACTCCATCAAGGGTCAGATGGAGCACTTGACTAAATTGCTTGGGTCTAGTCAGCTTTTCTCAAGCCCATCAACCTCTCATGTCCACCAAGGTAACATCTCTATGACACTCGTTGGTTTTGCATCTTCTAGCCCATGGATTCAAGTGTCATGGACCACATGACCGAAGTTTCTCATTTCTTCTCGACATATTCTCCTTGCTCCGGGCGATATACAATTAACATTCTCGACGGCTCCTGTAATTCCACTGCGCGTAAAGGGTTGATTGAACTTGTAGTCAGACTGACTTTAGAATTCGTGTTGCACATTTCTTTACGTAAATGCAACATCTTACCGATCAGAGACGACACAAACATTCGGCCTAGTAGTTGTAGTTTCTCTTTCTAATACATGTTCTATTATGCTTTTATATTGTAGTTGTAGTTTCTCTTTCTACTACATGTTCTACATCCAAGACTTCATTATTTATAACATTTGTACCCCTTGATGTTTACTAATAAAATTGATCTTTTTTTAAATGTGAAATTTGTCAATTTGCTAAACATCAACATGTAACATATCTAACTCATCCTTACAATCCTTCCTCTTTTTTTTCATTTATTCAAAGTGATTTATGGGGACCCTCTCGAATTGTGAGCTAAACCAATAAAATTTGATTTCTTACTCTAACTGATGAGTACACTCGGATGTCCTAGGTCAATATTTTAAAATATAAATATGAAGTTGCCGCCATTTTTAAAAATTTTCACTACATTTTAACCCAATTCAAAACGAATAGTCAAGTTCTTCAAACGGACAATGATCGTGAATACTTTAACTCTATATTGGGAGAATTCTTGGTGAGTAAGGGCATCCTCCATTATAGTTCATGTATGAAAACCCCTCAACAAAACAGGATAGTCAAGCAGAAAAATAGACATCTTCTTGAAGTTGCTCGTTCAATTATATTTCAAACCAATGTCCCTAAACAATTTTGGAATGATGGCATCCTCACTACCAATTAACTCATCAATAGAGGCCCCACAAAAATCCACAACTTTCAAACTATCTTGATGCCTTATTTTCCTCTCAACCGATCCTTCTCCACATTATGCAAGACCCCTACACCCACCATCTCACTGTGGTTCATCAAATCTTTCACTATTTAAAAGGAACATTGGGCTCAGGTTATTTGTTCACTCATCACAGCTCCAGCTCTGTTGCACTTTATACAGATTTTGATTGGGTCGGGTCCGTCCATCATAGAAAATCTGCCTCAGGTTATTGCTCCTTCATATGTGGAATCTTGCACTTGGAAAAATAAAAAAAGTTGTTTGTGGTCGCTCGTAGTAATGTTGAAGTCGAGTCTCGCTCCATGGCTTTGGGAGAGTGTGAAACCCTCTGGTTGCACATTATGCTCACCGAGTCACATATGTCGGTCACTGCTCCTCTCCATCTGTTTTGTGACAATAAATCCATCATTAGCATTGTTCGTAATCCGGTCCAACATGATCGAACCAAGCATTTGGAAATTGATCACCACTTTATCAAGGAGAAACTTGAATCTGTGGAGATTTGTTTATGTTTGTTTCATCTATTGGATAATTGGTTCCTATTCTCACAAATAATCTTCATCGTCCGTTATTTGACGACTTCAAATCCAAGTTGAACATGATTGACATCTATGTTTCATTTTGAGAGGCAGTGCTAGAAGTTATTAGTGTTTATTTCTCTCCTTTTCGGATATTCCTAGTTGATGTATTTCTTGTTTGTGTATTTCCCGGTTTATGATTTTTCTTATATTTCTAGATAGTTATTAGGAATTCATTTAATCCTAGAGATTTGGGTGTTATAAATTTCCTAATTTATAACTCTTGTATCATGTATTTATACCCCTTTTGATACCAATAAAATTATTTTGCTAAATTTCAACATATTATGTAAGCATGTGAAAGTGAAATGAGAATGTTATTTATAATGGCATTAGATCAAGAGATGGAGGAGATGCGATGGCTTTTGATTGGGGAGGGTGCAACTTCAAAGTAATCAAATTGACGATAACAAAAACTATGTGATCCCAAAATTTTAATCAAATATTTATTCGCGTGAATTAACCAAATAATTTTGAATTTCTTTGATTGTCGAAATCAAATGAATTGAGCCAAATTCACTTAAACTCTGATTTAAATTTTCTTTAATTTTAATAAATAGTAGTTTAAAACTATTTAAGGGTGTGAAACAAGATTATTAATCTTGATATGAATTTAATCATACATCCAGTTAAAGATTATAATTCAGTTTTGTTTTCATAAATGCTAACAAATTAGAAGTATATAATCTGCCAACATTTATTTTATCATGTTGAAATCAATTTCTAATGAATACCAACACTTTTTTTTTAATAACTTGCAAGAATGTTCCCCAGACATTTTGCAATTACCTTAGTCTTTTAAAAAAACTTTTTGGCAATTTTCCAAACCTTTATTACAACAGGCCCAAGGCCAAAAAGTGGGACAACTCTCCAAAAAGGTATCATAGAGTATTCCAAATCAGATATAAGCAGAAAATTTACATATCAAGAAACATCACAATAAATCCTTTGAGAATTAAAACTAATGAAAAATAAAGAGAGGTTGTCCTAACATATTTTCCTAACCACTTTCATTTTTCTGTAGCTATCGTTAGGTTAGTGAAATTTCAATCAAAAGTTTATTAGTTCAAATATCATTGACATTCATTACAATCTTAAATTTATGGATCCTTAAAATAATGAAAAAAAAAAAACAATATGGTTCCCCAACCATTTCCAACAAACCTAAATGATTTCAGACTATATAAAAAGCTAATTTTATCCTGAGATTATTTAAATATAAACTAAAACAATCCAGACTCTTTAAAGGTAAACTAAAACAGTCCCGGCAAAGGACCATTTTAATTATTTTTAAATAATCTAGGAACTAAACTGATCATTTTCCCTTTAAAAAAAAAATCGAGTGTTCTATTTTAAAATTTAAAACTTTGAATTGACTACATACTTATTTCTTAATAAATTAATTATAGCCCTATACATTTCCAGCACTTGCGCTTTTAATAGTGTCCTAAATTGCTAACGTAAATTAGCTACTCGTATAGTGCATCTCAGCAAGTTGAGAGGTGACAAGAGTATTTTATCACCAGGCAAGCCTCCCAATGCATCCTAGTACCCTACATTTCAACAGTATCCCCATCCTCCAAAAGACCTTCCCCAAGTGATCCACAAGCTCCACACAAACAAAAATATCAATCCTCTCAATTGGCAATATGTTCAAAACTTTCAATCAAAAGGATACCCTATGTAGAAGTTCAAAATTTTGATGTTACCTTTTAGCATAAAAACATCTAGGAAAGGAAAACATTCACCAAGTAGACAACCAAACAGCGATTATGGGACTTTACTTTACTCTTCTTCTAATAACCATTCTCATATCTCTAATAAATTTTTTAGGGAAATAAGGGCCTCTGTTTTCACCTGCAAAAAAATTTATAGAATCTGAACCTCCGTGTATATCTAAACCAAAAGACTCAACATTAAATACAATTTTAAATTTTCAAGATCAACAAATCCTCAAACTATAGAATAGAAAGAACAGAAGAAAAGAGAAATATTCACAACCTAAGTTTCTTTCAAAGGAAAAATAGGCCATTGCTCTTCCAACCCTTGACTTCACAAGCTTTGAAGCAGTTTCAATTTCACAGATCTAACTAGATTAAGCAGCCTCAACTTAGTTCATCTCATAGCCAATTTCCTTCCCTAACAAGCCTTCCAGATATAATCCTGCTAGCAACAGCACTATATACTGCCTCCCCCTGTTGCGCCCAATAACAACCACTACCAATAGCTGCCTGCATAGTGCTACCACCTGACGTACTCCGTATAGGCCTGCCAACTAGCTCTGTCAGTCTTGCCATGGCAACTCCACCTGATGGAAAGTGTGTAAGTTGTACGATCTTACATCGCAACAATCTGCACCCTCCTAACTTCTATATGCAGTCACCAACATCTATTAGAAAGATTTTAAATTTAAAATTCATTGTAATTGTGTAAGTAGCAAATTCCTATTTCTCCCTTTTTATTGGATATATTTCACCGATAAATATTATATATATACTACAAATTAGAATAAGAAAAATAATGTAGTATTACTTTATATTTTTCAAAACTTAAAGGCTACTAAAGGATTATGTGACTGATAGCCTGAAATTATTTTATAAATTTAATTTTAGTCAATATTGAATTTTTTATTAATCATGCACTACATGTTTTTTTGTTAGAAGAGTTTCAAAAAAAAATTATCAAGTTCTTTATTTGTTTTACCATACTTAAATTGCAATATTCCAAACATTATTTATTGTGATCAACTTTAAAATACTTGACAGTCTACAATGAGCACAAGCTCTTGTTGTCTTATATGTGCTTCTATGAACAATATGAAACATTAGCATGCAGCAAGCATCCACATTAAATACTTCGCAATAAATAAATTGAGATAAGACTAATGGGTAAGGAAAATATGCAATGTAAAGTGCACTATAGAACCCAAAGAAGAGTAATTACCCGAATTGATAGCGCAACAGCAGATGAGGTAAACCACATGCTTTTGCTCTACCAGATGAATAACCAAGTGCTAACCGGGGCCGAACTCCCAAATAAGGTATTGAAGTGCCTCCCAAAGGTATAATTGCCATCTAAATAAGCTTTAAAGTAGAGTGAAACAATTTAGTTACAGACTATTAATAATATGAAAATTGCTGCACATTATCTACAAAATTGGAAGCCACCAAGTCAATGAAAACATAGAAAATGCATAATTTTTTGTAGAAAAACACAGAATCACACATTATCTAGAAATTTAGAACAAACAAATTAGCGAAATCATAGATAGCTACAAAGAAAAAATTTTTTCTAAAAAGAATAAAGAAAACACCATGTATTATCTTAAATGTTTAATAAAACTTCAATGTTAACAACCCTTCTAAACTTCTATGAAAATATATAGCAAAACACAATAGTCAAGTAGAATCATTTCCCTTCTATGAGTTATTTTATATTCATATTCCATTTCATCTTGCATTTACATTAGCAATAAAATTTATCATCAATTATCCTTCTCATTTTTTTTTAATTTCCATTGTCAATAGAATTCCTAATATTACTCCAATTCCCATTAATCAACAAAAATTTTTACAACTCCAATTTAAGCCCAATGTAATCTCACACTGTCTCTTATATTGAAACCTCTAAAATATTGGTCCTTCAAGTTCACCTGTGCTAGCAACTAGAACAACAAATACTTTAAACTAGAACTTTATAAAAGAATNTTTTTATATTCTGAGATATCGTGTCCCTTTGTTATGATGTAAATCCTCAACCCCTATATTTTTTTTTTACAATATGGCATTGTAAGAACATAAATCTTAACCTTTTGCTAAAATAAAAAACTCAAAAAATAAAAAATCTAAATTTCAAAATATAAAACCAAATAAATGATAGTTTAAATGTTACCGAACTTCTCAAAATCAAAACACTATTTTTTATCCTTTCAATTCTAAAAAGAAACATTTCAAATTGAATTTTCCCAATTAAGTTCCAATTGAGCAATCGTGAAACTTAAACGCTGGAATTTATAGACACCCATTGTCGTTTTAATTAAAAGTGTTTGTTCACTCATCAGATGTAGTTACCTATAAGAGCTTGCCTCTATAGGAAACATAAAATCCGGAATAAAATAAACTATATATCTTATCTAAATTAGAATAAAAAAACTCAAGTTTATGGTGGCTCATAAATATTAAAATCTTTGTCATTATTAAATATATTATAGAATGATATTTCTATATTTTGAGATAGTAGATTATTTTTAATGTCATACACTATCACCCTAATAAAAATATTCAAAGTTTGTAATGCAGTGCATTCCTTAACCCACAATAATCCCAATTGTAAGATTAAAAGCGAAGAGATTCACGCATATGCAATGTTCATGTAATGGATAATAAACAAGACCAAGGTCCTTACAATATTACACNAAAGTTATGTATAATTTGAGCACCAATAGATGCATTCAAATGTATTGCAAAGCTTGATAAAACAAAATAGATATTATAAAAGAAGTAATGTCCAAAAGGTTTCATTGGCTTGAGTTGATGGAAATTGCTCCTAAAAACGTTTCTAAATGTATCGCATTGACCAGGCACATGCATACGCCCTAAATGTTTTTATTATAGGAATTGCATTTAATGTGTCCAAAGGAATTCCATCCGTTGAATTGATGGATAAACAAATACAGTAACCCCATGAGAGTTGCCTAGTTAAAAGAAAATGGTTTACAGATTTTTCTTGTACCACACCACAGTCTTGCAGATATAAATTTGTGTGAAATATGTTTAGATATACAAGGTATATCTAAATCTTACACTTCAGCATTAGCAAATTAGTAGTTTGAACAACATCATGCCTAACCAAAACACAACCCTCTTATATGGACTCAATTGAAGCAAGGCATTGTTTCTTCTAATATAATTTGATTAATTTTATTAACTAGCATATGTATGTGTACTAGTCATTCGTGTGACATACCTGCTTTAAACATATATTGATATTGGGTTCACCACCATTCTACCAACACCCAAAGAAAAAAAAAAAAAAAAAACTAAGCATCCCAACCCTACTGTGTTTTTTTATTATAATTTAATAAAATACTATAATATGACTTATTTTATGAAATGTCACATTTTATCTGCATAAGCTATTTTTAACTATAAAACTGCTGCATTTGAATATATTGATATAGTTTTTTCTATCGTTTCTTCTTTATCAGCACAAAATCAAGTATATCTCAACATGTTACCTTAACTATTCATAGGTGGTCAATGTAGTCTCTTGATCATATAAAATTGATCAAAATGGCCCCTCAGGGACTAAATTGGGATCAATTTTGTGTACTCAAGGAGCCAAACTGAGAACAATTTTGTTTCACAATCTCTAGAAAAGAGATAATTTTGGAATAATTTTGTATGGATGTGCTAAATTAAGAAAATATGATACCATCAAGCTAATCTAACTACATATGAAGAGTTGACAACCATTTTGGGATTTAACCCACATAAAAACAGCAATAACAATGGTTGAACAAGTAATTAAAATGAGCGAACGTTTCAAATTTTTTAGGTCTATTGTTCAAAGTGATCTTGTTATAGATGGGGGTGTTATTAGTAGAATTCATGTTGGATGGTTGAAATGGAGGAACGCATTGGGTCTACTGTGTGATAGAAAAGTAATGTTTAAAATTTAAGAAAAAAATTTATAAGACGGTGAGATTTGCAATGCTTTATGGCGTAGAATGCCAACCTGTAAAAAAGAAGTATAAATTAAACTGTGATGTTGAGATCAGAATGCTCAAGAGGATGAGTGGCATTACACTTAAGAGACAAAATGTGAAATGAATATATCTGTGATAGGGTTGGATTAGCTCCCGTGGCTGAAATAATTTTAGAGAGTCACATTGGATGATTAGATCACATTAAATGTTGGCCATCTGATGACTCAATTAGGAGAGTAGATGTTTTAGATTTGAGATATGTTAAGAAAGGTAGTGACAGACCTAAAAAGACTTGAACTTCTTGTATGAAAAATGATATTAATTTATTAGATTTAATTAAAAATATGAGCTCAATAGGACCCAATGAAGAAAAATAATTCATGTAACTGACCCCACTTAGTGAGACAAAAACTTGTTATTGTTGTAGTTGTAAAAAAAGCAATAATAACTTTCTTAAGTATGTCCTCCAACCTATTTTCTATAAAACCCTGCGGTGGTAAATAAAAGATAAAAGAAAATAAGATCAAAAGAGCATACTTTATTGAGTTTACTCAAGAAGTGCACTTCAAAAGCACTTGTTGAAGGTGGTTGGGGTACAAAGGTATTCTATTTGTACCATAAACTTTCTTCCTTCCATGACATACATACCTCACCATGCAATCCACATCCCAAACTAGCTAGAACAAAAACAACGCTTATGCTTGAATAACTCAACTGCTTCACCCACTTTCAATTAACCAACAAAAAATAGTAATTTGTGAATAGAAAGGGATGAATCATTAACTGATTTGCTTTTTAGCTGTTGGTGCACTACAACCCTTAGGGTAGATTGTTAGTAAATTTAATTATGCTACCACTCCCTCAAAATAGTGGGGAACAAAAAAGAAATTGAGGAATGAAAATGGATTGAATATAAAGATTAGGCCCAAGATAACAACTACAAAAATAGCAAACTAGCACTTTGAACAAAATCACGATTACCATTGAAATTGACTCAATAAGTTTTAATGTTTATTGTAACATGCATTGTACTAGACTTGAAGAATTATTGCACAAAATCAAAATAACTCTTATTTGACAAAATGGAGGACAGCCAAATCAGCTATACTTGCTTAACTTAACTAATGCCTTGGGAATATGCATCAATCATTGTGTTTGTGTCAAGAATTATGATACACCGCCATATCATAACCCTCAGTAGATTTGCAGTTTGAACTTCTTAGGGCACATGATCAAATGGAATCACAACTCTAAATCTTCACGTATCGAAGCATGACGTTGAATTTAAGCTCTCACCTTCAATGCAAAGCTTTATGCATCTCTTTCTCTCACACACAATACACATAAGTGTACACATACTCATACATATAGTTTAAGATTTCTCAACTAAATAGAGACACATCAGCTAAAGAATTTTACTGTGAATGAGCTGCATACCCTAGAGTTTCTAGTTGCCATCATCTTGAAGACAATATCACATTATCTTATTTGTTTTTCTTTTCTTCTTCCTACCTTAATGACAGTACTTGACCTTGAGGGTGGGTCGTTGAATGTCTTATATTGCTCAACATTTTTGTAGACTACTGTGTTTAATGGTATAGGTTCTCTCTCCTCAAATGTAAACATAAGATTTTTTAAACAATAATCTGTAAGTCTTGGTGGCTCATGTTATTAGCATTGTTTGATCTCGCGTTTGTTAAATTATAACCTAAGAACATATTGCATGTAAGTTTAGGCGTTTTGTTATACGAAGTAACATTAGAGCCAAGTAAGGAGTACTATGGGCATGAAGTTTCAGTTCGAAAAAAATTACAGCTCAAAGTGTTTTGATATTGGAGTACTAAAATGCACAATTTCTTGTTGAAATGCAGGCTTACCAAGAAAGAGATGAAAAAGCTCTTTTGATCATCCAATCATCTTTGGCAATATTTTTCTAGGAAACAACAATAGAACGTTTGTGGCTCAAGATGGAGCAACAAGCATCAAGTTAGAAGGGTTAACTTTTAGGTCACAAGAAAAGATCCCAAATAAAGTAAAGCATGAGATGTGGGAGAACCTGACGAGGAGACCAAGCATACTAGATTTTTTATAACATAGTGAATCTTTATGTTAGATTGTATCATTAAGTCGTTCAAGGCATGGAGGCAAAATTTAAATATGCAAAAAAAATAAATTTAGGAGAACTTTTAATGGATGCACTTCAATATATAAAAATGTGTTTTAGATCTTTCGTCGTCATACGACCTTTACTTTGGGGCGTTAGAAGCTTGAATGTTTGTCATGGAGATGAGGAGTTATAAAAGAGATCTAGATTTTGCCATTGTAAAACCTCATTTTGTGCACTCCATCAAGGTTGTCTGCAAACCATGGAAAATTTGAATTCTAGCTCGATCAATCTAGCAACATTGATCGAGCAGATTGAAGATAGGGTCCAAAAAAAAACCAGCATAGCGCCAATCAAAATGAAGCTCTCTCCACCAACACGCCATCTAAGTTAAGCAAATCATCCAAAATTATTAACACGAACAATGCACCAAAACATGAATAAACTCACTTCACAAACTCTAGAAGGGTTTACCCTATTTGACCTAATTTGTTGCAACCAACTCAATCAAATCTAGTTGCTCCAATGATACAATTAGATCGCTTCATGAACAAAGAAATTTTCATGCTAGAATTATCCTTTGCCACACTGCAATGGGTCGCTAGCACATCTCCATGTCACTATCAAGCATCAACCGCCTGCAAGTCATCCAGATGTTTGACTCTTGACTCTCCAAACTTACCAAATGAACCACATCATTTGACACTACCAGAGTTGGCCATGATCGTCATGTAAGATATTTTACATCTTTTATGAAACCAAACTCTCGAAAACCTGTAGCCTAATAAAGATGCTGAAAGTTAGGGGGCTCGAGAACTTATCTCTCTTTCCATAATATTATAAAGCCTTCTACTCTTTTCACTAAAGTGTGGGTCAAAAAGCAAAATCACTTGAAAAACTTTTGTGTTGTCTCATAATTCTTCTCCCTCCTATTTCATCTCAAATCTCATCAGGGATCGGATCGTTCCCCTCTGTTAAGGAGTAAATCATCTTGGAGGCTCACCCATCCTCCTTTCCTTCTTCCATGAACTAATAATTACCATGACAAGTCTCATTTGTTACCCCTAGATAATTTCACACCATTACAGACACTATATTAAGTCAAAGAAGGAAATGTTAAAACTGATGCTATAAAATTTAGTGTTACATGTATTGCAGAGGATTCAACAAAGTTGTATATAAAATATGTTACCTAGAATACCCCAATATGCTTACCTTAAATAAGTTGTATAGAGATGAAGCAAACAATACCACAATATGCTTACCTCAATCCAAGTGTTTTATACATGCGTGGAAATTTGAGTGGTGTCTTGATACATGTATCAGCTAGACATAATCATCTTGGAGATCAATATTGTACTGTGAAGTAAGTTTATTTATGAGTTTCTTGGGATTCTTAATGATTAAGCATGTGAAATTGGATTGATAGACTAGTAAGTGTTACTTATCATACATTATTTTCGCTAATTTTCTCCACTTTCATAGACATAGCAATTGTTACAACTGAACTAAGTAAATCTCGGCATCTCATATTAGCTATTGTTTAATCCATTGTGTTACTTTGTGGTGCAACTTGCTTCAACACTGAAGGTATTTTTCCATTTCCACTACAACAACAACAATAGCATGTATATATGGGTAGAAAAAAAGGAAGCCCAAGAAGAAGAATATTACTTCATAGGAATAATAGCATATCAATAAAGCACTAGTGACAAATATGGTGCAACAAAAGAAAAGGAAAAGAGCAAAGTGCATATTTTAGAATATGACCAAATGTTTATCAATTTCATGATAAGATTGCGTAATTTTATATCAATTTTATTGACATGCAATAAAAGAAATAATAATAATTCGATTAATGTAAACACTTTAATCATTTATGCAAAAGAACCCTCTTCTACTTTAAGATCTTAGGATTATGTTCTAAAATATGTTTTGATTATTGAATAAAAAAATGATAGTTGCTTTCTGTAAACATTAGTTTCTCTTTAATCTCGAGCTCCCTATATCCTTTCTCTTGTATCCTCCCTCTAAGTCATTTTACTTCTAAATCTCAATCTCTCTCTTCTCATCACAAATTATAGTTCCTCTTTCCAAATATCAGCTTCTCCTTGCTATCAATTCACTTTCATCCTCTCCCTACAAGCAATTCTATTTCTGCCTCTCAATCTCTCTCTTCTCACTGTTTTGAACTCAATGGCAATAACAAAAAAAGGTTTAAGCTCAAATACTAGGTCACTTTCGTGAGATGCTATCAAAGCTATGAAATACATTCCAAGAAGCCTACAATCACCCACAATGTATTCTATGGCAAAGGTACTTTGGCCAAATCTCTTATCCCTCATCTTCCAATATTTCACCACCACCCCTCTACATTGTTGCCTTTACTAAAAATCAATACTTTAAGCATATGTTCCACTGTGTTCTTGTTTACTCTCAATGTTATTATGTTTTTGCATGAACATAACAATGTTGTCTTTTTTTCATCCCAACCATATTATTTTATTATTTCTTCACACTGCCACTTCCATCAACATTTCACCTCATAATAATTCTCTTCTTTTGAACTAAAGACCTTCTAGCCACAAGTAACCCAAGAAAATCCCTGCAACAAGAGTCTCTCAACCTTTTGCACCAAAACCCTGGCCATATAAATAAACAACCAACACCAACATTTAATCCCTCTTCTCCCGCTTCAAAAAGATTGCTTTCAAATATCCTTCCTAATTCCCATAAATCTCTTTCCATTAAATCTTAAGAAAAATTTTTCTAGGTTGCAAATTGCTAATGTTTGCATAACTTAATAGATAAAATATTTTTAAAACATATAAATCAAACCATTCCAACATAACCATAGCATAATCTTTCCTGAGTACCTATTCCAAACCTTTCATGATACCTTTATTCCACAACATATTGCCTACATTTCCTTCTCATGTCTCCAATATTCCCTAGTAACATATCTCCACTTAGCTCCATTTCCTTCTAGCATCTTCAATAGTTCATAATATCCAATATGCATTTATCATTTAATTTTTTTTGTATTTGCTACAAACCAATGCTCATATCTCCCTTAATTTATTCCCAAGAAAAGCTATCATATTAATCTTCATTTAATCTATCACATACTTTTGCATTCCACAATAGCAAACAACTCATTATTTCCCAACCATGGAACATTGATTCCAATTAACATTCACATCCCTTGTTGTTATAGAATACATCTGATAGATTTTTCATAATACCAGAGCCTAGTTACCAATGTGGCATGACAAAAAATAGCACATCTCTAACTTCTTCAAAACGTTAGTAACCAGCCCACCAAAAACATGCATAAACCGTTATTCCAACAGCTCCAAGTCTTCCTACTATTGTGCAATAAAATCCTTGCAAGAAATATAATATTGCATGTTAAAACCCATTGTAGTTGTTGCAATTACATGCCTTTCTCTATTCATAAATTCTAATTTTGTATGCTTTAATTTCCTGTTGTCTCAATCCAAAAAGGTAAGTTTAATTCCCACATCTCATCAATAAGAACCATCACCTATTAATAATAGGCAAATACTGCAAAATGATTCAAACTACTACTATAGAAATAGCCTAACCACGATCAACCAATAAATTGAATCTCTTGCATAAGTTCTATAAAATTAACTATGAAATCACATAATCAAAAATCAAAATATGACTACTATGGTGAACATAGATGTTCATTATCATCTAAGCATCCTAGTTCACGTGAAATCAAAAAATTTCGAGGTATGTTCAATTTAACCTAATCCCATATCCTAGCATCAGCACAAAAACTAAGAATGAGAGAAGCGCTTGTCATATGGAGCAGATTTTAACTGAAATAAATTTGATGTTCATTATCATGTAAGCATCCTAGTTCACATGAAATCAAAATATTTCAAGGTACATATGATTACCAATGTTCAATTTAACCTAATCCCATATCCTAGCATCAACACAAAAACTAAGAATCATATGCAATAGATTTTGACTAAAATAAATCCATATGTTACATCTATGCCATTAGTAGTACAAGCGCATCCAACTTGGTTTGATCATATGTCATAATTGTGTGACCACTTGCTTTAATGAGAATAGTTCTTTATGGTATGTTGATAAGCTTATAAGTTGATGAGTGTTTTAATCTTGATGATGACTAAGAATTGTTTGAACATGAGATCTAATACATGCTCAAGCTTGAGTCTATTGACCTTGAGTGAGAAACAAATAACCGTTAAATGCATTTTCTTGGTTATTCAATTGATGTCATAGCCACATGATGATTGCACTGACCTCATTCTGCCATTGTTATTGCCTATTATCTACCGTATGCTAATGCAAGTGTGATATATGATGGCATCCTCAACTAAAGCCTTTTAACGAACTATAAAGCTCATTCTGAAGCTCTAGACCTATAAACAAGTTGTTCCGCATCCACATCGATCATGAACATGTCTTTTAACTTTTTAGAAAAGATTTATCTTGCTTATAGAGAAATAATGCAATATGATCACAAATCAATGATCCTTCACTTAACAGATCATTAAAAGCTCTCCAGTTTATTTCCATTGATTCATGTTAATTTGTGATGTGTAATTTAATAAAAACAAGATGGTTCTACTTTTAATTCTTTGATGCACTAACCTCAAGTAACAGAATCATCATCTATAAAAAGAATGCCTTAGAAATGCATTTTGAAATATGCTTTAATTATTTAAAACTAGAATGATTGTTCTCTATAAACACTAGCTTCTCTCTCAACCCGTCTCTCCCCTACCTTTCAGACCCACTCTCCTTCCTCTCTTGGCCCAGCTCTATAAGTCATTCCCTCTCAAACACTTGGGATCTCGCTCTTCTCCTTCCCTCAAACCAACAAAAAGAGCAAAGAAAATCAAAGTTCCATAATATCTTTGTCAAGTGGCAAGATGTCAACAAAGTTTAACCACAAAGGGCATTGATTATGTTAAAATTCATGTTTATTTGTGGGGTGTATAGTTATAAGCAAATTTTTAAACTCTCAAAAAGTAAAATACTTTCAATTTGTTCACAAGTAAAAAACTAACTATCTCAGTCATCGTAAATGTTTGCATATTAAAAATAATTAGATGTGAAAATCACAACCGTGTTGCATATGTAGTAAGTTNGGTAAATGACGCGTTTGCATTCACTTGGGAGCACTTTTGATTTTTTTTCTTTTTAATTTTTTTTAGGATATATATTGTGTGAAATAAATTATGTTTCATATGTTATAGATCGTTTAATTATGTTTAAAAACACTCAAAATAATTTTATGATGTTTCAAGTGTTTTTAAAATAAAAAATTATTAAAAAACATGATTTAAATTAAAAATTAAAACACATATAAAAAACAAAACATGAAAATGATTCCAAATGAGCCTTTTGAATTTCATTTATAATTCTGTCGAGTTTTAGTAGCCGATCCAGATTAGTTTGAAAATGCCAATCATTTGTGCTTGTTGAAACCCTGCTGGTGCAAATATTAATAGTTTCTATATCGACATTATATTCGTTGCTGTTATAAGAATAGTACTTCAAAATGTCCCATAGGTGTATTCTTTAAATAAAGATTAGGAATGATCAAAGAACTGAATGCTGTATTAAACTGTCCGGCTAAGAAACAGGACGTGTATGAAGGACAAGTTATTTGCAAAAAAGCTAAGGGTATTTTGTAATAGTACAAGGGACATGATCGATAAACATAAAAATGAAGCAGTATTATAAAATAAAAAAGTTAAAATGTTGCGAAAGTATATATATATATGTATGTATATATATATATATATGTGTGTGTGTGTGTGTGTGTGTGTGTGTGTGTGTGTGTGTGTGTGTTTACCACACACATAAAGTTTCATATTTATACACATAACACTCAAATCTTTATTATCATTTTATGCATAGGTTTAATGCATCAAAATGTTATGTGTGTAAATATAAAAATTTAGATGTGAGATATGTAAATCCATTAGAATTATGCATTTGGTAATTTATACCAATCATTTTTTTCTAAATAATTAATATACTTATACGAACTTATTGTTAATTAATTCAAAATATAAGATAAGAAAATTATATGAATCAAAAATAGCATATTTAATATAAAAATATGGTCAAATGTGTGTATTGGTCATCTCACAAGAAATAATAGTAGGTTGTATGGATGCCTTACAATTACAATTAACCAGCAACAAGCTATGAGAGTTTCATAGCTTGTTGCTAGTTAATTGAGGTATTATTTCTATTATATTTCAAACCTAAAACCTCACACGGAGCTCCTTGCTTGAATTTCTTAGATTTTACAAATTTCAATAAATTTTAGTTAACATTCAAATTATACAGTCTATTCAAATAAAATTAAAAAGCGATAATTACATACGGATCACCTGAAACATTAATATTTTCAAATTAATCACCCAGGTGATTTTCTTAACTACCAAATCAATGTATTTATGTGTGTCAGAATTAAATTATTAAGAATTTGATAAAAATGATCAATGTGGGTTAGGTTTTTACCATGAATTTTAATATTTGAGTGAGAATTTGAAAAATGGATGAAAGATGATCGTAGATTTGGAAATAGGAAGTTTCATGTAATTTGTATGTAATTGCCCCAATAAAAAAGATGTACTTGATAACTCTAAATTGGGCCAACACTTAACAATGTCTCCATTTGCATAATAATATTCCAAAATATGAATATTTATTTTGACTATTTCTGAAAATGATTTCTTTAACCTTTCAATGTCTTGAAAGGCATAACATCTAGCACATATGATGGTTGAATTTAACATGTGAGAGACCTCAAAAATACTTATATTACAAGCCAAAGTGATTCTAATGCCTTAAAAGCGCACCCATCACAAAACTCATGTACATTTTAAGTAGTTGTATCATTGTCATCAATGACACGATAGTATAACTTAGCATCATGATAGAGTATAAAACAAAAGAATGATCTATATTTTTATTTTGAAACTTAACCTGCAAGTATAAATTGAATATTGTTCTATTTCTATAAAATGGAATGCCTCAAAATGCAAAGACATAAGAGAAGATCCTTTGTTGCACCCCACATCACATTGAATTATGAGGCACTCCAAGATTTAATGATTACTAAAGCTTCTTTAAAAACTTTAAAAATCTAAACATCACTAGAAAGCAAGTATCAAGCATTACTCAATACACCTAAAGATGTAAAATTTCTTCACATGGTATGTACATGGCTAATGCCTAATTCCAACCAAAGTCCCAATCTCACCATCATATGTATTTTGTAGTATAATGCTAATAGCAATGATTGTATACAAAATTTCTTAATATGCACATAGGATTTCATAATTTATAGTAAATAAAATTCCATTATAACATAAATGAAATGAACATGCTTATTTAAAAACCTATTAATCATTGTAGATAAAATTTCCAGTCATATAAACAGATTCACCATAATATTTATTAAATAAAGTAACATCATATCATGCATGTTGGCTTGTTCTCATGATGGATGTTTTCAATCTACTTCTCCTTTCGCTTAAATGTCTAATTATCTTTTTTTATGTCATTTGAATTATTTTGATATAAATAAGCTATGCTCTTACTAACAAAATTCTTCTTATAGATAAATACTTTTTTCCACTAGTTTCTTTCTAATAAATAGCCCCTTACCTGCTCATCTTAGCTAACACCCCTTAAACTTAAAGATTGCATATTTTAATAAATAATAATTTTTATACTTCTAAACTTGTTGGTAAATCTCCCATAAAATACATTGCCTAAAATATTCTTATAATGAGGTAAATAGTACAATAGTGAGTCATGATCCATAACGACTTTGATATTTATAGAACAAGAATAATAAAATTAAATTGAAATATGTGTTTGTAATAGATCTTCTTATATCTGAGAGAATTTGTGCACTTTGTTTTAATGAATTTTATTAGATAGGCTTATTATGTGAATGTTTTCCCCAAAATTGTATCCACAAAAAACATTTATATTACCCAAAGTTAGGTTTTTCCCCCTATCCATCATTGTCTTATCTTCTTTATTAAATTTTGCTATTATTTTCTAACACTTTATGAGCAATGTAACAAGTCTACGCTAAATCAAATGATCAAACATCTTACTTTTCCAAAATGCAGCATAGTCTTAATAACAAACCTCAAGATTGTAAATTTCATGAACTTCATAACCGACAATAAGTTTTGACACTGATTTGTTATAAAATGAGTGTTAAATATAATAAAAAGTATCCACCACAATTGTTTACAATACCCCATAAAATAAATATAAGAAGGAGAAAAATAAAAAACAATTGCAAAGACTCCAAGATTTAATAGCTTTGCTACAATCAAGTTTACACCAATCGAATATGATAGGAGTATAACAGACAATTTAAAAATTAATTCATACCAAACCTTAACAAAATCTCAATTACAACCATACTCAATATAAAAAAGAATATTGAAAACCTAATGATAGATATTATCTTCAATAAACTCCCCTAAGAAGGGATTAACCCTGAAAAAATCATGATGAAAGAGTGAAACTTTTATGTCCTAGTTTTACACAAATATCTCATACACAAACAAGTAAAATAAGAGAACACAAACGACACGAGTTTTTTTTTTTTGTGGAAAGCTTGGGGAAAAAAATTATAGGGCTTAGCTCAAATGAATCGATTCACTATATAATGGCAATTACTAGGATATCTTCTTCTCTTTGACTGAAGATTATAAAATTACAAAATGATATGGGCAAACTTAATCTCTTATGCTTGAAGTAGAGTTAGAGATGGCGAAAAATGAAGAAGTAGATTTGATGATAGTGATCAAATAATCAAGTTAGATAATGACGATCAGACATTGTTAGCTAGCTAGCGGCGGTTATTGGTGGTTGTTAGCATTTGGTGTTGGGCAAAATTTTAAAAAAATTTAAAATTTTCAAATATCATTTTTTTTGTTATTTTTCTCTTTTTTTATTTTTTAAAGAGTCATTTGTCCATCGTCGTATACTTCTATTTTTTGAATAAGTTTCTCTTTTAAATCATATGAATGATCAGGAGAAGAGAGGAACCGAAAAAATAGGATAAATCATAAAGGCGGACAAACAAGAGAAAGAACGTGGAGAACTTTCATGCAGCAAACCTCGCGAGGATAAGTCAAGAATTTACGTCCGAATAGAATTGGATCAAAATTTTTTATGCTAAATATCCACAAAAGAATGCCTACGAAAGCTACCTGCAACCAGAGATTTAGGTGTGCTTGTCTATTCTGGGGTCAATAGTACTCCCAAGGAGATGTATTCTACTAGATTAATTACTTCTTAGGGGTTTTCCAGGAATACTCTTGAGCCAAGAAGTTCTAGCATAGGGCTATCACAATGGATGGTTTATTTGATAGAAAACACCCCGAAGTTTTCTAAGCTCTCGTTAAGCCATAGAGCTTAGAGTAAGTCCCTCACGGTTCTAAATGGTTAACGACTCATAGACAATCGAGGCATGTGAAATAGTCAGGTTATCTGGTAGAAAACATTCCACCACTTCAAAAACAGACTAAACCATAAGTGCAGAGGGTAAATCGTCGTATCTCAAATGGACAGTAGTCTATCAGCTAAGTGAGGCTCGCCAATTGAGACCAAAAAAGAGTCAAGGGAGTGATAGTGCTCAACGGAGGTAGTATAAGGAAGGGAGGTGTATTCTCTAAACAAGTAAAGGTAAACTAATCAGGGTACCACTGACCCGTCATACCAAGTTAGTGAGACCCTAAGTCTAACCGATCGTGAATGTGGTAGACCCAACACGTCCAGAGATCCCTGGTCAGCAATCTGTGAATTGTGTTGTTTATGGGAATGTTAGTAGCCCTAAGGTTAAAGGACTTAAACTTTATCCTATGAATATCATGTGAAGCTCCAAGAGGTGGGACTTATACCTGCAGAAGTGGTGAAGATATCACTGGAAAATATGAGAAAGGAAGGTTTAGCTAAAAAGCTAGAAACACTCCCAACAAAGGACTTACACCACATTTTGGTTTGGAAGCCTTCTAACAACGTTGCATTCTAGACAACCTCCTACACAAGAAAAAAATATATCAGTCCTGTCGGTATGGAGGAGTGTGAGGACTCCTCCTTAGGTATATGCAAATGATTCAATTGTCTAGAGCACTCCTTAGATATTGTGGAGGCCCTATTAAGTATGATGAGGTGTATAACCATGCATGCAAAATAATTTTAAATCCATCCTTAGGGTCGTGCTGGAAAGGACTAGTTTTAAAATCCCGATAACTTTAATCCTAAAATTTTGATTATCTCAATCTCTTATTAGTATAATTTTACGTGGAAAATTTATAACTTTAAGGTCCTTAGAAAGAGCCTTGATTATAATTTTTGTGACATTCCTAGACAAGCCACACATGAAAAAGGGTGCAACTGTAATTTCAATCACCCAAGCATGCAATAGAAGAGTAAAAGCATGTCAAATAAAATATAGAAAAGGCCAGTGTCGTTGGGTCAACGACATATCCTAGGAATAGCAGTAAAAAGCAGTTAGGCGACGCATAAACATACCTTGTCATGATTATAGACAAGAATAAAAATTCAGACTTAAGATACGGGACACAAGCATGTTGCTCCTGGTCTCTCATCACGTGGCTAGCTGTGTCGAACACCTCAGAGCCCTGTCAGTACCTTAGTTATGATACAAACTTGATCCTAGGACTCTATCAAATATATATGAAAGAGAAAATAAAGGACTCAATCTGCAGAAAATATTAGCACGACTTAACATGCAATGCATATGAGTCATGTCTGAGGGGTGGAGCTAAGCGACACCTTCAAGAAAGGGTTATTACATAATTATTACATGCTCCTCCTTATTACATGTGTGTATGTGTATTTTAGGCATGACTCTCTGCAAGTAAAACCGAGCTAATATAGTATTACACATACACAAACACGGTGAACATGCAAGCACACCAAAAGTACAAGCAGAAAAAAGCATCTGACAAGGACAACCAAGCCAGCATAGAATAATAGTCAGGTGTCAGAAATACTACTTAGAAACCTAGCCTTAATCTAGTACACAATCTAAAGGAGAGTGTCTTAACCAACATCTAAGTGCTCAGGGTAAAGTCTCTAGGTATGTATGACTTTGACAGGGTTGCCACACCTGCCCCGTCCTAAAGATCCAAGGGATCTAAAGGGTGTCTTTTGGGATGAATTTTTAAAATACTTGGCCTTACATTCATCCTAACTTGTTATTTGCATAAATTTAAAATTATGGAAAAAAACAAAAGTAGAAATATATGTATATATTTTTTTAGTTTAAAATATGGTCATTAAATATAGACTTATAACATGTAAGGTCACACTAGTTAGAACCCTTGGATCTTTAGCACAGTCGTGCTTATTTTGATCCAATGCAATAACTCACATTGCTCGTTGAGATCTACCCAGCAAGAAATGCTCGTTAAAGCATCGTGACCAACATCGGGTCACTCTCCTATCGAGTCGACTTATTATCAAGTATGCATGCAAAATGCAAATGCAAGCAGATATACACTGAAGTGGTGATGAGTGTACCGTGAAGGCATTAACTCATAGGTGTGAGTATAGCGTAGAGGCATTAGCTCTAGGATGATAGTGTACGATAAAGGCATTTACTTAAGTTTCTTAAGGGTGTAAGCGAGCGTACTGTGGAGGTATTATCTTAAGTTTACTATGAAGGCATTTACTCAAAGGTGTGAGTATAATGTGAAGGTATTAACTCAAAGATGTGAGAATATCACAAGGTATTGGCTCAAGGGTGAGTTGATTCCCACTAGATGATCACACTCAAGTGAAGTAAGTGTGTGAACAAATACTCAAATGTAACTCAATTATGCAACAAATGACTATGCAAAGTGTCATGCAAACAACGTCGATGTGCATACCAAACATGCACTATGCGGTTGGTTGAACCCAAGTGAATAGTAAACCCATGTGCAAGGACAATCGTGTGGGGAGGCTGGTTGAGCCAATGTACAAGGCTGACTGTCCCGAGGTAGCTGGTCAAACCCCATGTGCAAGGCTAACCGTGTTAGTGTGGCCAGTCAAGCCAATGTGCAAGGCTAGTTGTGTCAGGGCAGCCGATTAAGCCAATGTGCAAGGCTGACTATGCCGAGGCGTCCAGTCAAGGCAATGTACAATGTCTAAAGGGAAATGGTGGTTGGTTGATACTAAATAGTACATCGACCAGGTTGTGACAGCTAGTCTAACAAAAAACAACACGTGCAATATGCATCACACAAAACATGCATCATAATAGAGCATACAGTGCAATGCAATGAACGTGCATGATAGCAATCCACACTCATTCTAGCGTACTCTCATGGGAGCCTAATTTTGGAAGTATGGATGTGTTACATAGGCACATTCGACTTTGACGAACGGTGTGGGGAGTTTTGCCTTCTCGATTTAAAAGGGAACTCTCCATGAATCGTAGAATGGACTGACCAAAAAGCTTTTCCCATCCTACAACTTGCCACAACATTATAAAATGGACTAGCTACAAAGCTTATTTTCCATTCTACAAATATCATATATTCCAACCCCTCGAAGGAAGGTTGGAAACACCGAAGCTAGGGGAAATTTGGATTCCAACCGTGTGTGTTTAGATTTAAAAGGCTTTCTCTAAAAAAACAAACATAATCCTAGTATTCTCTAGCACTGACCTAGGGCTGGCTAGAAAAGAAAGTGCAAGAGTTTCACGAGATCTCTCCAACGCAGTGATTGCGGGTACGTTCTCTTAGTTCCTAAAAAGTCCACTCCAACGTCACTTTGAGGGGGAGGAAACTCTCCTCATTATAAGAGAGATGATGATGCTTCAAACTCTAAACTCCTTCCCTAATGTAAGGAGGATGCTCTCCTTGTGGTAGGAAAGATGGTTGAGGTCACCAAAAGCCTTCTCCCAAGTCAAGATGAAACTCTGCCTATGGAAGGAGAAGGTGGCTCCTTCCCCCTCCAAAAAAAGAGAAAACTCTCCCGTTTCTTTGAATGTAGCTCCAAGAAAAACACACCCTCACCTCCTCTTTTAGGTATGATGTTGAGGATGGGGTGGGGTTTGATGGAGGAAATGAAGTGAGATAAGAAGAAAGGAAAAAAAAAGGATGTAAGTTTCCTCCTTGGCTCTCCAAGATCTCCTCAACTCAAGCAAAGACCCCTAGCTAAATGAACTCCTCTCCCTTAATGAAATTTGGCCTCCTCCCTTACTACACATGGATCAAGATAAAGGGAGGAAAAATTCCCTCCCAAACACCAAGTTATGGCCACTATACACATAACATGGTGTGAGTGGCCATTTGGGAGGTGGATGTCACATGGAGCATCCTTATTTGACCCCTTAAAACCAACATGGCCAATGGGCTAGCTGACAACAAGTTGGGAGTCAAAGAGTCGACAATTACATCTAAGACAGTTGTTGGCTTGATGTGACCATGCCAAATGGGCGTAAGCCCTCATTTTCTAAACGTCGGCGTGACCACACTTGAAACTGGCATGGTCATGCCAGTGTCCTAGTGTGGCTATGCCACATTAGTGGTGTAATTGCATTGTGATCTCTGTCTTGAGCATGGAAATGAGTCATTTTGGAGTGACCACGCCATAACTGGGCATGGTCATGCCAGTTCAAAATTAGGGTTAGGTACTCGAAGCACGGTGGAGGTTCCAAACGAGTTTCCTTGGCCTCATAAGGTTTTGAATAGATGATAAATGCTTTCTAGCCATCAAGGAAGGCCCATGAACATGTTGTAATATTAGAGTAACCCCTTGAAATAGCAGTCATGCCCGGGCGAGCCTTGTGACTCCAATTGGCCATAAATTAGTTTGATTGATGAGTTAAGGTCTCTAAGCAACGAGATGAGTGATATGCATGTTTTAAGCCAAAGCAAACCCCATCCCACGATGAATTTACCCGGGTAGGGCAAAAATCAGTACTAATCCTGATTCCATGCTCATGGCACGTATGAGGAGGTACAGATGGATACCTTGTGTTTCAGGATGGTATGAATGGACACCAAGTCATCCTAAGTCATTCAAGTTGATATCATGTATTCAAACTCTCTCTCAACTATCCCCACATGCATTGAGTGCTCATAAAAATTTTAGAATTCTTCAAATATTTAAGTTTCTCACTCAAAGCCCCTAGCCCCCCCACTCTTATGTGAAGCATGTAACTCTATTTATAAAGTAATTTCGAGATAAACATTTTGATGAAATTAGCTAAAATCTTAAAATACTCATTCAAATTGTTTGTATTAATTCTTTTAGTTAAAGATCATTCTTTTAACATTTAAATATTTTAATTATCATGAAATTAAATGATATAAAGTTTGATAGAATCTTCTTATTGAGGCACTCAATTTGATCTCAAGCATGCTAAAATTGAAGAATGTTTTACCTCTTACATAATATTTTAAATATTTTAATTATTCTTCAAGTGTTTCATTTAAGCTCATTTTGACTTGGATTGAACTGATTTTAGTGTTGTTAAACATGTAATTGTGGACATTCAGCGAGATTAAAATTTACTAAAATTGGGCTCAAATAATTATGAAATGAAATCTAAAGTTATTTCTTTCGAAATGCATTGAAATTCATATTTAAACAATTAAATTTATTATAACATATCAATTACCGTGTATTTTTAGGCGCAACAACTAGCATCATCCAAAAATATATTCCAAGTTCTTACAAATTTTGAGATACAAAATTATAATCTAAAAAATATTATATAGTACGACCACTTCTCGGGCATCACTGTGGACTTTAATTTTAAACTATGTACCATGTAAGAGCTTCTCAATAATAATTTTGTCAATTATTGAAGTCAACCTATTGATTAGAGCAAAAAATCTTTGAAACGTTAAATTCTTCAAATTTGTTCAAAATTAATTTTAGTGGTTATATTAAGTTCAAAAAATGTCAAAATTTAGTACACATTATTTTCCAAAAAAATTATGAAATATACACATCAAGGACCAAGATAGGCAATTGTGACTACCAGCACTAGTGGTTAAGAAAGAAGGGTGTGGCTCGTGCATGGTATCTGAGATCACAAACAGGCAGGTGCACCCACCCATGCAGGGCACTCACTTGCACCTACAGGATAGTGTTTAGCCTCACTTGTAGACATGTTCATGCTCTTGCATGCACTTCCACGTTTGCAAACCACATTAGTATTAAAATTTACTATGGTGTGCACATAGGCATTATTGTTTACTATGGTGTGTACAAAGTTGCACTCATAAGCACGCGATATTGCATGTGGCAACTATTGAAGTAGTTTCTTTTATCTTCTTCATCTTTTTTTATATAAAAAATAAAAATGTTGTTATGTTAAGAAATAAACTTGAATTAATAGAAAATGTTTATGAATATTTGCAAAATAAACTTCAAACTTTTTTTCAAACATACATTTAGTTTTTCAACTCTCTAAGTCTCATTTTCATGTATAAAATCCTCGTGGTTGAGAGAAATCTTACACCCTCTCTATCTTCCCTTGTAAGCTCTAACTTTTTGGAAAAGATGTTAACCATTAATTCCCCTTACAGACTTTAGTAAGTCTTTACCAAGTGCACAAGGTTGTCCTTACTTAGAGTTATGAGAAAATCTTCCACCTCCATTTACCTGCTCTAATTATTTATTTATAGGCTTCAATTCCTTATTTTAAAAGAGCTTAGAAATTGTCCTACATAGCATAATGTAGTTATTATTTGCAATGCTTCAGTATGCCTCTACTAGTTGCACACAATTATCTTTCAAAGAATGAGTTATGGTTAAATCTTTCACCTCCTTTTACATGCTCCAATTTATTCTTTGTGGGCTCTAATTTCTTTTCTTAATAGAAATTAAACACTAACATATTTAGTTGAAATATAATTCCATTTTGTAGGTGTTGGCATCAATTTTTGATGTCACGAGTGTAGGGTGTCCACTTGCACGGCTTAAGATGATCTACGGTTCACCCGCAGCATCCGATGGCTCGAGACACTTACCCGATACATTTTTGACGCATGTTGAGGGGCACGTAGTCAGAGTCATTTTGCTAGGCAATGACTTTCGCTCAGGTGAAGGCCGGTCGACATTTGACACGTCAAACGACTCCGATTAGGGCGAAAAATATTATGGGGCGCGTCGCGCGCGATTTTGGCTCGAATTGCCCGATCACTTGGCGAAGTGGTCTAAATGACCCCGTATGATGAAACAGACGTCACTAGTGTGTCCGGAGCGTCGATTTCACCTATGAAAGACGTCCGCTTCGCTACGGCTTCGCGGGCGGGGTAAAAATGCGCGAATTATCGTTTTGGACACGATAGTCGAAAAAATGGTCCAAATGACCCCGAATGACAAAAAGGACTGCGCGGATGCGTCCGGAACGTCGGCTTTAGTCAGAAAGGACATTAACCACGCCGTGAGGACGTATACAGATGAAAAACACGTGAACGATAATTGTAATAATATAAATAATATAATATATATATATANAGAGAGAGTTTCTAGAGATTAGAAAGGTTCCAATATTTGTAAGAGTGTAGGAAAAGTGAGAGATTTCTTCCTCCTTGCTACTTCAAAGAGAAATTCTGTGTGCTGTAAGGAAAGGAATAGTTTCAGAGGAACTTCGAGGAGTGTTCTTGGGGAGAAACTAGAGATAAGTTATTTACTTGTTGTAGTTTGTATGACTTTGATTTTATATATGAATTTCAAGTTTTGTTGTGTTTTCCCCATGAGATCTGAGTAGTTTTCTCTGTCTTTCTCATTGTCTTGAGATTTGTGAAATGGTGATTTGAATTGGTGAAGTGATGAAAATGTTTAGAAATTGTGATGATCTTTTCACTTCGATCTTAATTTACTTTCAATCTGGCCAATTAATCTCTTAAAATATGTTAAATTTTACAACTAAAGTGAAGATTACATCCAAGATTCAGGGAGGTCAAAGCTTTTGGAAGTTGGGTGCAAATAAATAGGGAAATAATATTATGAGGCGTAGAATTGGAGATTTTAGAGTGATAGACTAAAATCCCGAATTCGGTTCTATCGTTTGGGTGCTGAAGTGTAGATATTTAGGTGAGGGGAACATAGGAGCTCCGAAGTGAGAGCCGGTACCCTCCCAACATAGCCGCAAATTCAGTAAACAATCGTAGGATTAATCAATGTTCTTTATGCCTGGACCAAAGGGTAAAAAATATGTATGCTCCTATTTGACACAACATAAATTGAACTAATTCACTTTATCCATTAACTATAATTTCTTGATAAGGAGAATGATGCTTTCTTATATATTGAATATCACAATTAGACCCTCCTTAGTGTCATTAGTTATTTAATATTTATTAAATTTACCTATTTATTTTAATTGCCTATTGGTGATAGATAAGCAAATTGAACTTCATTATTGTGATTAAATTTTTATTTTTCTAAAATCTTAGTTTGCAGTTCTAAACCACTCCCTGTGGGATCGATATTTAGGACTCCATTAAAGCCCTATATTAATTGAGCGATACGTATACTTGCGTTGATAAGTATGACTTTACGATTTTTGAATATTTATTACGTTCATTTTTATCTTGTATTTTTAAGCATATATAATGTCGCGGTCAAGTTTTTGGCGCTGTTGCTGGAGAGTGAGGGATTGAGTGAGTGAGTCAAATCACGATTAGAGTAACAGACAAAGTAGGATTATTAGAAAATTTTTACTTGAATTGCACCTTATTTTTATATTTAGTTAATACTATTACTGAGTACTGATTTCAAATTGTATGCGTAAATTTGGACCTGAAAATCTTATGAAGAGAGCCTAGAAATTCTGATAAAATGGGAAACAACCTAAATAATCAAGGAATAGAGAATGAACACCGACCTAGATCCCTAAGAGATTATGCAAATCCTACAACAGATGAAATTCACTTATCTATCCAAAATCCTGATACTAATTCATTTGAGCTTAAACCTACTATTATCCAAATGGTACAAAATAATCAATTCAAAGGTACACCAAATGAAGATCCTAATTTATATTTGAGCTTAAACCTGCTATTATCCAAGTACAAAACAATCAATTTGGAGGTACACAAAATGAAGATATTAACTTACACCTCGTTTGTTTTTTAGAACTGTGTGCTACTTTTAAATATGACAGAGTCTCAAACAATGCCGTGAAACTTAGACATTTTCCTTTTTCACTAAGGGATAAGGCTTGTTGACCTCACTTTTGGTTGAGGTCTAGAAAACTTCTTTAGTAGCCTAGGTCTAGCCATAGGATTTCCTACTGACTATCTCAAAAAATTTTCTTTAGTAGCCTAGGTCTAGCCATAGGACTTTCCTATTGACTAGTCTTAGAAAACTAGAAATACCCCACCATTAGAAATTCAAAACTCTTCTTTTTACTCAACTTGAAATTCCACATATTGATCAATCTCTAGCATTTAGTAGGTAAGATCATTATAAGAGAATTCAAGAAGAATCCCTATAGGATTACTTGGCTTTAGGGTT
>JXCR01006186.1:472462-490500 GCA_002079205.1 Phalaenopsis hybrid cultivar
TGATATTATAACTTGACACACTAGATAACTCAAACTCGTCGCAGCAGGAGCTTGGAGCTAGCATGGTGGGCAGCACGACCATCTTCAATAGTAAAACCTATCTTCCCCAGCTAAACCAATCTTCCTTCCTTCGACCTAAACAACAAAGCCATAGGACTTCGAGGTTGCTTGCTTATGCAACGTAAATCCTCACCGCTAAACCAATCTTCCTTCCTTAGATATAAACAACAAAGCCATAGGACTTCAAGGTTGCTTGCTTATGCAACGTAAATCCTCACCTTATTAAAGCCATAAGACTTCGAGGTTGCTTGCTTATGCAACGTAAATCCTCACCTTATCTTTAGGCTAAATACATAGGACTTCGAGGTTGCTTGCTTATGCAACGTAAATCCTCACCTTATCTTTAGGCTTTTGTGTAGCCCTGCTATACAATATAAGCCCTAACTCATCTTAGGATTCCGAGGTTATCATTTGTCACGACCTAAATCCTCACATCTTTCAGGCTATTTGGGACTTTGAGGTTGCTTGCTTATGCAACGTAAATCCTCACCTTATCTTTAGGCCTTTGTATGTGTTATACAATATAAGCCCTAACTCGTCTTAGGATTCCGAGGTTGTCGTTTGTAACGACCTAACCTCGAGGTTGCTTTCTTATGCAACGTAAATCCTCACCTTATCTTTAGGCCTTTGCATAGCCCTTTTTTCTTGCTTATGCAACGTAAATCCTCACCTTATCTTTAGGCCTTTGCATAGCCCTGCTATGATATAAGCCCTAACTCGTCTTAGGATTCCGAGATTGTCATCTGTCATGACCTAATTCCTCACATCTTCCAGCTATTTGTGTGATTATTTCACACAAATGTAAGCCGTAACTAATAAAATTTGCAGGATGAAATACTTAAAATATTTATCCTCAAAACTGAAGCCAAACACTATGATAGCTTGGGAAGTCACCAGAGTTCTCCTCTGGATTCATGAAACCCCCTAGTCCTTCTTCCTTTGGATTCTACAATAAAATGTTCCAAATTTGAACCAATCCCCTTGCACACCTCCCTCCTCCTTTGGATTCTACAATAAAATGTTCTAAATTTGAACCAATCCCCTTTCACACCTCTATGTCCGATCTCATTGAAAAGTCCTACCCTTTGAAACTCCTTGAAGATAGTATTTCCTGATTTTTATCGAGAGTCTTCTTAGGTGTCGATTTCGTTGAAGAGTCCTACCCTTTGAAATTCCTTGAAGATATTTTTTCTTGATTTTTATCGAGAGGATTTCGTTAAAGAGCCCTACCCTTTGAAATTCCTTGAAGATAATATTCCTTGATTTTTATCGAGAGTATGTTGAAGAGTTCCACCCTTTGAAATTCCTTGAAGATAATATTTCTTGATTTTTATCGGGAGTCTTCTTAAGTGTACAAAATGTTCCAAATTTGAACCAATCCCCTTTCACACCTCTACGTCTGATCTCATTGAAAATACCCTTTGAAATTTCTTGAAGATAATATTTCTTGATTTTTATCAAGAGTTTTCTTAAGTGACTTTGCCCTTTGAAATTCCTTGAAGATAATATTTCTTGATTTTTATCGAGAGTTTTCTTAGGTTGCTTTTTCGAAATTCCTTGAAGATAATATTTCCTGATTTTTATCGAGAGACTTCTTAGGTGAGTTTGGTCATTCTTTGAAGATAATATTTCCTGATTTTTATCGAGAGTCTTCTTAGGTGACTTTGGTCATTTAGGATGCTTGAAGATAATATTTTCTGATTTTTATCGAGAGTCTTCTTAAGTGGCTTTGGTCATTCAAGATGTAATTAACTATAGGGGCTTGCCCTTATAGGAAGCATNGACTGTTTGATACATTGAAAAGATATAAGAAAGCTTTTGGTTGGACCTTAGTTGATATTAAGAGAATTAATCCTTCAATACGTATGCACAGAATTATATTAGATAAACAATATAAACTAAGAGTTGATCCACAAAGGAGATTAAATCCGATGATGAAAGAAGTAGTTCAGAGGAAATTTTGAAATGGTTAGACACTGGAATTATATATCCTATTTCAGATAGTGCGTGGGTGTATAAACCAAGAGTTGATCCACAAATGAGATTAAATCCAATGATGAAAGAAGTAGTTAAGAAGGAAATTTTGAAATGGTTAGATACACAATTATATATCCTATTTCTGATAGTGCCTGGGTAAGTCCTATTCATTGTGTAGGAGGAGTGACTGTTGAAACAAAAGAAAATAATGAATTAATACATATCAGACAAGTTACTTGGTGGCATATTTGCATTGATTATAGAAAATTAAACACTGCCACCAAGAAAGTTCACTTCCCTTTACCCTTTTTAGATCAAATAGTGGATAGACTTGCCAGACACAAACATTTTTATTTTTTAGATGGATATACCGGTTACCATCAAATTCCTATTGCTCCTGACGATCAAGAAAAGACAACATTCACTAGTCCTTCTGGAACTTTTGCTTTTCGAAGAATGCCTTTTGGTTTATGTAATGCACCTACAACATTCCAGAGATGTATGATGTCCATATTTAGTAAGTTATTTGATGATGGATTGGAAGTATTTATGGATGATTTCTCTGTATTTGGAACATCATTTGACGCATGCTTAAATTATCTTGAAAAAGTTTTAGAGTTATGCGAAAGAACTAATTTGGTTCTGAATTGCGAGAAATGTCAATTTATGGTTCTAGGAGGAATTGTGTTAGGACATAAAATTTTGGATGACGGTATGGAAGCAGACCCTGCAAAAATTCAAGTTATATCTAAACTAACACCTCCTACTAATGTAAGAGAATGAGTTTTTTTGGACATGTTGGTTTTTACAGGCGTTTTATTAAAGATTTTTCAAAAATTACTAAAACCCTGCAAAAATTCAAGTTATATCTAAACTAACACCTCCTGCTAATGTAAGAGAGGTTAGGTAGACCCTGCAAAAATTCAAGTTATATCTAAATTAACACCTCCTACTAATGTAAGAGGGGTTAGACAGACCTTCCAAAAATTCAAGTTATATCTAAACTAACACCTCCTACTAATGTAAGAGAGGTTAGGAGTTTTATGGACATGTTGGTTTTTACAGGCGTTATATTAAAGATTTTTCAAAAATTACCAAACCTCTAGATTCAAGTTATATCTAAACTAACACCTCCTACTAATGTAAGAGAAGTTAGGAGTTTTCTTGGATTCAAGTTATATCTAAACTAACACCTCCTACTAATGTAAGAGAAGTTAGAAGTTTTCTTCGACAGACCCTGCAAAAATTCAAGTTATATCTAAACTAACACCTCCTACTAATGTAAGAGACGTTAGGAGTTTTCTTGGACATGTGGATTTTACAGGCGTTTTATTAAAGATATTTCAAAAATTACCAAACCTCTATGCCAACTTTTAGAAAAGGAACTGTGTAGATTTTTAAAAAATTACCAAACCTCTATGCCAACTCTTAGAAAAGGACAAGAAATTTGAAATTACTGAAAGCTATTTAAATGCCTTTGAGTTATTAAAAGAAAAAATTAATTACTGCTCCTATTATAGTTTCACCTAACTGGGAGAAACCATTTGAACTAATGTGTGATGCTAGTGATTAATGTTATTGGAGCTGTTCTTGGACAAAAGTATGAAAAGATTTTTAAAGTTATATAGTACGCTAGTAAAACTCGAGGCTGTCTTGGACAAATGTATGAAAAGTTTTTTAAAGTTATATACTACGCTAGTAGAACTCTTAATGATGCACAAATTAACTATACTGTTACTGAAAAAGAGATACTAGCAATTGTGTATGCTTTAGATAAATTCAGATCTTATTTAATTGGAGCAACATGTATTGTGCATACATATCACTCTGCTATTAAATATCTGATGCAAAAGAAGGATACTAAACCAAGGTTGATTAGATGGGTTGCTCTTATGGTTATTGATAGAAAGGGAACTGATAATTAAATTGCTGATCATTTGTCACGATTAAAAAATTAAGAATTATCCAACACTGATAATGAAAATGTAGACAGTTTCCCCGATGAACAACTTTATAATATTAATGAGTGGAAAATACCATGGTATGCTGATATTGTTAACTATATTGTAAGTGATATTTTGCCACCTATGCTGACATTGCAACAACAAAGAAAATTTATTCATGATGCAAAAGCATATTTTTGGGATGAGCCTTATTTATATAAATAATGTAAGGATCTTATTATGAGGAGATGGGTACCTTTTGAAGAAATTGAGTTGATCATTCAAAAATGTCATGATTCTAAATTTGGAGGACATTTTGGGATTGATAAAACTGCTTATAAAATTTTACAAGCTGGATTTTATTGGCCTACTATCTTTAGAGATGTTTATAGATACATAAAAACTTGTGATCGATGCCAACAAGTAGGCAATATATCTAAAAGAAATGAAATGCCTCTGAATTTCATGTTGGAAGTTGAGATCTTTGATGTTTGGGGATTAAATTTTATGGGACCATTTATTCCTTCATTTGGGAACTTATATATATTAATTGCAGTAGACTACATTTCTAAGTGGATTGAAACACAAGCTTTCCCTCATTGTGACCCTAAAGGTGTTTCAAGATTTTTAATGAAAAATATTTTCATTAGATACAGAATGACTAGAATGATTATCACCGACGAAGGATCCCATTTTAGAAATAAGTACATTTAGAGATTGGCAAAAAAATTTAATATTATTCATCAAATCTCTACTGCTTATCATCCTCAAACCATTAGGTTAGTGGAAGTTTCTAATAGAGAAATTAAACAAATACTTGAAAAAACTGCAAACCCTAGTGGAATAGATTGGTCCACTAGATTGGATACCGCATTATGGGCTTACAGGACTGCTTATAAAAATCCTATTGGAATGACTCCTTAGAGACAGATTTTTGGAAAAAATTGTCACTTACTAGTAGAATTGGAGCATAAAGCATATTGGGCGATTAAAGAATTCAATTATAATTTGAAAGATGCTGGTAACAAGAGATTGTTACAATTAAATGAATTGGAAGAATTAAGAAATGAGTCTGATGATAACGATAGAATTTATAAGGAACAATTAAAGTTATGGAATGATCAGAAGATTAACCAAAAGAAATTTGAACCTGGAGAAAAAAGTTTTGCTTTACAACACTAGGCCAAAGTTATTTCCTGAAAAATTGAAGTCTAGTTGGTTAGGACCCTTTACTGTGACTCAAGTTGATATTTACGGAGCTGTTGAAATTGAAGATCAGAAGATGGAAAATAGATTTAAAGTAAATGGGCACAGATTAAAACCCTATTAAGAGGGTAAAAGACCAAATTTTAAAGAGGTTTTAATGATCAGTCAACCTGAATAACACCTGAACAGGACGGGCTAACGACGTTAAACCAAGCACTTTATGAGAGGCAACCCATGTTATCTTTATTTTTTATCACGATTATAGTAGTTTTTATTTAAAATTATCATTAGTTTGTGGTATTATTAGACTCTACTACTCTTATTTACCCTTAAAACGTGGGCCTAGTCAACAATTGCATGGATGGTGGCGTCCAACCAGAGCGTGCCACGCAGAGCTTCGGAGCCGCCGTACGTTGATGCGGTGCCACGTGTTTGAATAGAAAAATAGAAATTTTTCTATTTATTTAAATGCTCATAACTTTGAAAAATCATATCTTTGCATAGAAAAATCACAAAAATAAAATAAAAATATCCTAGTGCTCAATGAAGAGATGAGAACAATGTAGAAATGGTTTGAAGTTTATTTGATGCATATTTTATTTTTAATTAATTAAATACTATTTTGAGTATTTTAACCCTCCATGCATGTATACATTGCACCATGGATTGATATTTTGACATGTTGTTGCCTCGGTCATGAGAGATATTCACTGATTTTTCCGAAGTCAGAGACACCTAGACAAAGATCCATATTTTCAAGTTTATGTCTATCATTTGCAAAAATTAATCATGCTAATTAGAAAGTTGTTTAAAAAAATCCAAGAAAATTTTGGTAGGTGCACTGTGACTAGAGAACCGTAGGAAAAATTTTTCATGAGTTGAGTCATTAAGAAGACATCTAATTTTCATAAAACCCTAAGCTATAAAAAAATTTAATTTAGGAAAAGTAAACATCTAAATGACTAGATTTTGATTATCCATTGTAATTTAAAGTTCAGAGGACCCCCCGTAAAAATTTCAAGATATTTGGAATTCATTTGACAATTTAATTTGATTTTCTAAGTTAAATAATATTTTTGACACTAAAATGATTTGTAACAATTAAAATATAACTTAGAAAATTATAAAACTGGTTTTGGGAGTTCTATGTGATCAGAGGGATTTTCTAAAAATAAAATTGTAATTAAAATAAAAAATATCATTTTTAAGCATATTTTGAATATTTAAATAATAAAAATTATAAAAAACATAAAATTAATAAAGTTCATGAAAATATTCTAAATTGCTTCATAAGCACCTAGGAGCAATTGGAATATTTTCTCTAATTTTCTATGTGAAGACATTGAGTTTTAAACCTTAAAAATAATTTTCAAAGGTTAAAAATGGATTTTCATTAATTTCTCAATAAAATAATTCTACTAATTCAAAAAAAGTCATAAAAATATGAAATTTGTTTTTTTAGTTCCTTTAGCCTCATAGAGATTTAATAATAATGAAAAACTTAATTTTCTACATTTGAAATATTTTATAATCAATTAATACTCTAGAACTTAAAATAATTCTAGTAATTCAAATAAAACTCAAAAATTCATGAAATTTGGTCCAAGTGGTTCTTCAGTCTATGTTTACCTCCAGTAAAAATTTCAAGTTATTAGGCTTTTCCTTTGTTAAGTTATTTAATTTTCTTTGTAAAATCCTCTATTTTGCATGTAAATAATCATGTAAATTAAATTAAATTTTGAAAAATCACATTTTCTCGTATGATGTCTTAATTGACTCATGAGTGAGGTGGGATAAGAATTCCAAAGTTATTTGAATTAAATTTGATGAATTATGGAGTGATAGAGCCTTAGGGGTAAAAGTGTAATTTTGAAAACTTAGCCCTAATTAACATTTAGGTTTAATTCAAGAAAGAGAAATGGGTAATATTTGATCTTAATTTACATATTCAGATGATTGAAACAGAAGGAATTAATTGGTAGAAACAAATTTCACTTTTCTTAATTAAAGAATAAATTTGCAATTTCCCAAATTTCCTAAATTATTAAAATTTGGAAGTCTAGTAAATTAAATGATCCTAGAATTAGGGGTATGGTTTTCGATGTTTATAACTCACTAATTTAATACTCCTATCTGGTGTTCAAATGACATTTAAACCTTTTGATGATTAATCACTTTCACTTAAAACTCAATTTCTTTCAAAAAAAAATTACTAATGTGTCCTCTGAGATCCTAAAAGCTTAGTAGTGACCTAGGCTAAATCAAATTTGGTTAAATAAGGATTAGAAAAGTGAATGTAACTATAAATAGAACACCTTTAAAACACTACAAGCCCAAGTTAAAGCTGAAATTGGCTAAGTGTCATAATAGCATTAACTTGCCCCTTTTAAAGGTCTTCACCCACATAATTCTCAAATTAAATGACAAATGATACTTACCATACTCTTAGAGATAATTGAAACATTGATGTTCACTGAACACTAGAGATATTTACAGGATGGATTATTAAGCAACATAATAAGTTTAAATGAGCTTGAGACTTTTCACAAGGTGGTGATAAGGAAGCATGGACCTGCTTCTTTCTCCCGACCTTTTGGATAACTCGAAGATCTACTAAGCTTAGTGTGTTTTACTTAATGAAATCATCCTCAGATGAATTAATAGTGGTTCACCAAGATGTTATTTAGGATTTGGTAGATCACCAGAACCTTATTTTCCCGCTTTACATAAAATGCTTTTAACATATAAATGCTCTCACATGCAATTTGAGTTTCAGTTGAAGATGATGGGAAGACTATCCAAGTACACTTTTATTTTACTTGCATTTCTACTTTCCCATACTTTATTTTTCAATACGTTACTGTACTTACTCACCTGCATGTATTAACAAAAAACACAAACTTGCATGTTAAACAACGATGTCACCCTGCTTGAAACCCAAAACTTCTAGGATAGTCGTCAACCAAAACTAAAACTAAAATAAACTAAGATAAATTCACAGCCACAATATTTAAAATATAAAATAACTCAAAATATAATTACAAACATCACAAAATAGCAATTGCAACTAAATTAAGACGTCTCTATCAGATGATCGAGAT
Source organism: Phalaenopsis hybrid cultivar (assembly GCA_002079205.1). Lineage (NCBI taxonomy): Eukaryota > Viridiplantae > Streptophyta > Magnoliopsida > Asparagales > Orchidaceae > Phalaenopsis > Phalaenopsis hybrid cultivar. Next base: position 480,750 of record JXCR01006186.1, read on the forward strand.
TCCTTTGGAGGAGGTAACCTATGGTTGCTAACGAGGCTTCCCACGATCTAAATGAAAGTATGGAACTCATTAAGTTGAGTTTAGCATATTCATTTGGACTAAGTGAATTTGATAAAAAATAGTGGTACAGAAATGACAGAACCGTAAGATCCTAATCGGTGTCACTCTAATCAACTTTAACATGCCCCATAATATTTAAAGAACTTTAACCATAGGGTCATCTGATTTGACATTATAACTTGCACACTAGAAAACTTAAGCTCGTCATGGTGAGGAGCTTGGAGCTAGCTTGGTGGGAAGTACGACCATCTTCAATGGAAAAACATGTCTTCACCAGCTAAACCATTCCTTCCTTAGGATTAAACAACAAAGCGATAAGATTTTGAGATTGTGTGCCTAGTGCAACATAGATCCTCAACTCATGTTTAGGCCTTTTTATAGCTCTGTTGTACATTATAAGCCTTAACTCGTCTTAGGATTCCGAGGTTATCGTTTATCATGACATAAATCCTCACATCTTTGAGGCTATTTGTGTGAACGTTTCACAAAAATGTAAACCCTAATAAATAAAATTGGCAGGATGAAAGATTTAAATAATTTCTCCTTAAAGCTAAAGCAAAACAATAGGATAGACTGGGAAGTCACCGAGGTTCTCCTTCAGATCTATGACATCCCCTAGCTTTTCCTTCTTTGGATTCTATAATAAAATAATCCAAATTCAAGCCATTGCCTTTCACATCTCTTTTCCCGATTTTGTTGAAAAGTCCTATCCTTTTAAAATCTTTGAAGATAATATTTTTTTGATGTTTATCGAGAGTTTTCTTGAGTGACTTCGACCATTTAAGATGTAATTAACTATAAGGGCTTGCCCTAGGAAGCTTTGCCAAACCCAGCTTAAAATAAACCCCTTTTTAATTCTTCATATTAAATAGAGGAAATTATCAGCAAATAAAATGGTCTGACAGACCAAACAGATGTAATATATATTTCTTAGTTTATTTGATCGAGCCTCACCCTCAAGTCTTGTAATTATCCTTCCGAATAGATACAGGGTTTGAGGTATAGTGCTATTTCATTGAAACTATGAAAAATATGGGGTCAGTTTGATTTCATATTTTTCTAAAACTCATATATATATATATATGTAAATTAAAATGTCCTTTCAAAGCTGGCGATGAGATTTTAATTTTGGTAACCGATAGCTTCCAACTGGCAACTCCTCCAATCAAAAATAGTGTCGACACCGCCTCTGGTGCCTAGGGATTGAGATCTCTATTTTCTGGTGCCTAGGAGCCATATCAACATTGGCCTTTTCGCTTCATTTTACTTTAATTTGCTCCATTTTCATTCTATTTGCTCCATTTAGTGTACCTACAAACAAAAACATCAAAATACTTTTCACTAAAGTGAAATATCATTAAAAATATGCATTAAATGTGCAAATAAAAGTAACATATTTTAGGCACATAAATTACTTGTGGTGATCTTAAATTTTCCACATTAAACCTCCAATTGGTTTATTAGAAAACACCTTGATGGAATTTTGTCTCAAATTAAAAGAAGATTTCTCACCCTTAAAGAAGAAAGCTGTTGAAAATACTTATGTTGAGTATTGTTGCCACTATTATACCTAACGTTCAGAGTTCTACTGAGAGAAAGAAAATTCAAAAAGACTTTAAAACTCTCACGTCTGTTGAAGAAGTGAATGATAAATTAATCGAAGTACTGGGTAAGACTTATAACATTTCCTCAATGTTTGATGTTTTCTCATCTTATAGGACTATTCTTACAACGACTAAAACCAAACGTAGGAATAGAATTAGAAATATACATAAGAGATATTGTTGGCATCAATTTTTGATGTCACAAGTGTAGGGTGTCCACTTGCACGGCTTAAGATAATCTACGGTTTGCCCGCAGCATCTGATGGCTCGAGGCACTCACCCGGGACCTTTTGGCGCGTGTTGAGGGGCACGTAGCCAGGTTCATTCTGCTAGGCTATGAATTTCACTTAGGTGAAGGCCGGTCGGGATTTGGCACGTCAAACGACTCCAATCGGGACAAAAAAATATTATGTGGCGCATCGCGCACGATTTTGACTCAAAAAGACCCGATCATCAGCGAAGTTGTCTAGACGACCCCAGATGATGAAATAAACCCCGTCACTATGTATGGAACGTTGATGTCACTTACGAGGGATGTCCACTTTGCTACAGCTTCGCGAGCGGTGCAAATTATCATTTTATGCAAGATAGTCGAAAAAGTGGTCCAAACGACACCGAACGACAAAATGGACTACTCCAACGCGTCCGGAACATCGATTTTAGCCAGAAAAAACATTCAATTCGCTGCGAGGACGTGTACAAGCTAGAAATGTGCTAAGGATAATAATAATAATATTTATATTATTATTATGTAATATTTATATTATTATCCTATAAAAACTAACGCACACCCTCTCTCCCCCTATCCTATCCGATCGCAGGCTCCTCCCTGCGCACACAAACCCTAGCCTCCAGCGCCGCCAACCTCATTTTCATGGATCTCGCCTCCGATCCATGGCCGGAGACACCACCGGCGAGCTTGCCAGCATCTCTTCCCTACACGGCGGCGCTCCTTCTCCGTTTATTTTGCAAACCTACCTGCTCCTTCTTCGGTCAACGAAGCCTACCCAGCCTCCTCGCGTCCGACGCTGGAGCTCTCTTCCTCACCGGTGAAGCTCCTCGCCGCTGGCTCCCCTCCGGCCTCCGAAGCTCCTCCAGCAGTCGGCCGAACATCTATCATGCTCTTTCTTCTTCTTGCCGACGTTATCCTTAATGCCACCGGCCGTCGACTCCCTCTTCTCGGCCTCCCTCCGGCGTGCAGACCTCCCGCTGGTGTGCTTTAGCCAACCTTCACTTCCTTCGCTCGTAGAAAATGGGGCAGAGCTTAAACCTCTCCCTTCGCATTTTCTTTTTGCATTTCGCCGGCTAGTTAGTTCTTCCACCTCGTCGACTCTCATTCCCCGCTGGTCGGAACTTTGCCGGAGTGTCCTATTGTCCACGGACAACGACGGTACCTTTTTTTGGAGAGGCGTGGACATCTTTTCCTCTCCAAAGAAAGCTTTCCCTCTTTCATCGGCGTTGAACTCTCGTGAAGGTACCTTTTTTTGGGTCGCATATTTTTATATGCTAAATTATTTATTTTGGTACTTTGCATACCTCCTGCCCTCAAGACCTCCTATGTCTTTTTGTTGTCATGTGCACATTTTATGAGGCACATTGGAGCATGGATCGGACGCCGACGAGCTTGGAGCGAGTAAAGAAACGTGTATGCAACCGTCACAGTGGTGAGACTTTCTACCTCCTAGCCAACCTTAGGAATAGTGGAGTCTAGGCGTGTGGGTGCGATCGCCCACACGGGGTACGTGTGCCGGCGTGGGTCAGTGCGGCGACGTGCCTGCGTGATGGATTGTTGGATTTTCTAGAGCCAGCCTTTAGGTTAGGACTTCCTGTGCATGGCCAAATACCCCTCCGTAGAGCCGAGTGTCCCCCTTTGTTGTGAGCCTTAGCACAATTCCTGATGGGTCGGAGTCCCTCACTCCCCTTGCTTTGGATTCCCCAACTTTACTTGGAGAAGTTGGGAGGTCGGACTTGGCAAAGCGAGAGAAGCTTTGTAGCTTGCTCGCTTTGAAAATTTTGGAGGAGTACGTGAAATGGGAAAAGCTTTGTAGCTATCCTATTTCGCGACGTCGTGGAGATTTTCCCCCTCGGTGATCCGGGGTGAAATTCCCCACATTTCCTCACCAAAGCAAGAGGCGGCGGTGCCGCATATCCAAGGTTCTAAACCTTAGGTCACCCAGGTGAGGTCGTTAGCACGAGCCCGATTCGCTTTCTGCATGTTGGTTTGTTGTATATTGCATTTTTTGCTTGGTGCATATTGCATTTCACCTCACTTTGACTGGTCGCCCCGACCCGACGAGCATCTCACTTTCCTCCGACCAGCCGCCTCGGTCAGGCGAGCATTTCACCTCATTCCGATAGGACGCTCCGGCTCGGTGAGCTATCACTTTGGTTCGACCGACCACCACGGCCAAATCGACCGATCACCTGAATTTTTGTTTTTTGTCTGCTTTTGCATCACATGCTTGCTTGCTTGCATGTCACACCATATGTGTTTTCATTTGCATTTGCATTTGCACTTAGGTGATGCTCCACAGTGAGAATCACCACTTTCTTCGGGTCACTGCCGCCTCGGCACATATCTTTCGGGCCACTGCCTCCACGGCACACCCATCACTTTTGGTCACTGCTGCTACAATACACACATTTCTTCGGGCAACTACCTCCACGGTACACCCATCCCTTTTGGTCACTGCCTCCACGGCACACCTTCGGGCTACTACCGCTACGGCACGCCCATCCCTTTTGGTCACTGTCATCATGACACACCCATTTGTTCGGGCCGCTACCTCCACGACATGCCCACCTTTTCCTGAGTTACTGCCTCACGGTACACTCATCACTTCTGTCACATGACTGATTGCATTTGTATTTGCATGTTTGCATGGATAGCGAGCCAGACTCGTTAGGAGAGTGACCCCGTGTTGGTCGCGATGCCTTAATGAGCATTGCTTGCTGGGTTGATCCCGATGAGCAATGCAATTAAATCATCGGGATTGACACGAGTATGACTGTGCTAAAGATCTAATAGATCTAACTCGTGTCACAATCCTTCGTGACACCCTTTAGATTTTTCGGATCTTTAGGATGGGGCCGGTATGACGACCCTGTCAAAGTCATACTATACCCAGACTTACCCCACACTTAGATACTAGGTTGACGTACTTTTCATTAGATGGTGTGTTAGGCTAGGATTTAGGGTGTTAGGTANTTTATGTGTTTGCATTTGCACTTGGGTGATTCTCTCTAGCTAGAATTACCATTTCTCCGGGTCACTGCCGCCTCGGTACACCTTTCTTCGGGTCACTGCCTCCACCGCACACCCATCTTTCAGGCCCCTGTTGCCACGACACGCCCATCACTTTTGGTCACTGCTACTGCAGTACACCTTTCTTCGGGCCACTGCCTCCACGGTACGCCCATCACTTCTGGGTCACTGCCGCTACGGTACACCTTTCTTCGGGCCACTGCCTCCACGGCACGCGCATCCCTTTTGGTCATTGTCACCACGACACACCCATTTGTTTGGGTCGTTACCTCCACGGCGTGCCCACTTTTTTCTGAGTCACTGCCTCACGGTACACTCATCACTTCTGTCACATGACTGATTGCATTGCATTTGCATGTTTGCATGGATAGCGAGCCAGACTCGTTAGGAGAGTGACCCCGTGTTGGTCGCGATGCCTTAACGAGCATTGCCTGCTGGGTTGATCCCGGTAAGCAATGTGAGTTAAGTCATCGGGATTGACACGAGTTTGACTGTGCTAAAGATCTAATAGATCTAACTCGTGTCACAACTCTTCGTGACACCCTTTAGATCCTTTGGATCTTTAGAATGGGGTTGGTATGACGACCCTGTCAAAGTCATACTATACCCAGACTTACCCCACACTTAGATACTAGGCTGACGCACTTTTTCGTTAGAGGTGTGCTAGGCTAGGATTTAGGGTGCTAGGTAGTCTTTTTGGATGCCTGACTAGTGTTCTTTGATGGATTGGTTGCCCTAGTCAGGTATCTTTCTTCTACATTGTGTTTGTGATGTGATTGCATGCTGCATATGTGTGGTAGTGTGTTAGGGTGCTTTTCTGCAGAGAGTCATGCCTATTCATATGCACACACACAGGTACCGCTATGGGGAAGCAAGTAATGATTTTTGACATTTTTGCTTGCAGGTGCTATTAGCTCCCCCACTTTTAAGGCATGACTCATGATACGCTATTTGCATGTGAGCTTNGTATTACCTCCCCCACTTTTAAAGCATGACTCATGATACGTTATTTGCATGTAAGCTTTCCCGCTGACACTTTTTTTCATGCAAGATTGAGTTTTTTATTTTCCTATGTACTTTTAGAGTCTAGGAGAGTCCTGTAGCAGAAATAAGATACAAGCACGGGTTCCGAGGCGTTTGGCGTGGGAAGCACGTGGAGGGGACCAGGAGCAAATGCTCGTGCCCCGTATCTTAATTCTGCATTTTATATTGATATATAGAATTAGGACCGGACAAGTATATGCGTAGTTCGACCGCCTTTTTCATTTCTGGAATATGTTGCCGACCCAGCGGCACTGGCCTGTTAATTATTTTGATTTGACTTGCTTTTTTTTTTGCCTTTTTACATCATATTGCATGTCTGCACTTGCATGTGTTTTCCTTGGTTCTTTCTGTGATCTGGGGATATCACGATATAATCTAGGCTCATTAAGGACCCTAAAATTATAATTTTCTACAAAATCCTAAATAAAATATTCAAGAAATTAACATTAAGGATTCTAAAATTGTAATTTTCTACAAAATCCTAAATAAAATATTCAAGATAATTAAAAATTAGGATTAAAAAAATTCAAGCTTTAAAAAATTTCACATTTAATTTCTTGCTTATATTAACAGGGCCTCCACAATACTTAAGGACCGCTCTAGATAAGTGCATTCATATTTGCATGTCCCGAGGAGGAGTCCCCGTGCTTCTCCAACTTGACTGGCCCAACATACCTTATTATAGGTGGTTTTCTAGTGCACTTAGGATGTTAGAAGACTCCCCGACCCAGACGGGGTGTAAGTCCTTTTGTTTGGAGTGTTTCCAGCTTTGTAGCTGAACCTCCACTTTCTTTTCTTTCCTGAGGCATCCTTGTCACTTTGGCAGGTATAAGTTCCATCTCTTGGAGCTCCATCTTTTAGTCATAGGATAGAGTTTCTTTCCTTTGACCTTAGGGATACCGAGGTTCCCGTGGATGACGCAATTCACAGATTGCTGACCGGGGATCTCAGGACGTGTTGGGTCGACTACCTTCACGACCAGGTAGACTTAGGATCCTGTTAGCTGTGGATGACGGGTCCATGGTACCTCGACCCAATTACCTCTACCTTTTAGGATCACTCTACCTTCCTTTTTGTTAAGCCCCTTTGAGCCATATCGATCCTTGACCTTGTTGATATCATTTTGACGGCCCGATGCCGATGAGCTGCCGCCCATTTGGGATATGACGATTTGTCCTCTGCCCTATGACTCGGACGTGCTTTGACGTGTTGGGATATCCCCGTCAAGATGATTTTGGTTATTTTGTGGGCCTCGTGTGCAGATGAGCCGCTACTCATTTGGGATGTGAGAGACTCACTCTCTGCCCGACGGTTTAGCTCGAGCTTTGAAGCATCGGGACCGTTTCCACACGGAATAACCTTCTTTTGAGTACCTATTACCCCAAGTTCACGATAGTCCAAGCGAAACTCCTTTTATCGAGAGTATTCTTGGGTACCCCCCAAGATGTAATTAACAAGTTGGATACGTTCCCCTTGGGAGTGCTCTTGACCCCAGAAAGACACCTACACCTGAATCTCTGGTTATGTGTAGTCTACGTAGGTATTCTCTTGCGGATATTGGTTTAAGGTGCTTTCGCCCGATCTGGTTTGGACGGACACTCTTAACATATCCTTGCGAGGTTTACCACATGTAGGCTCTCCACATTTTGTGTTTTCTCTTGTTTGTTGTTTTATCGTATGTCCCTTCTTATTTGATTCCTCTCCTCTTCAACTCATTGATCTGATTCAGAAGGGAGATTTATTTGAATGGGGGAAGTATACGACGATCGACAAGATGGCGACTCCTTCTAAAATAAAAGAGAGAAAAACAAACGAAAATAAATTGGGGACTCCGCTGGGGATGAGTCTCTCTCTCCATACTTGGAGTTCCACTTCTGGTGTTATAGCCTCTCTCCGTATTAGGAGTTTCACTCATATTATCGTGACCTGGTTCTCTTCTTCCAAGTCACAGTTGAGCCTTTTTGTGAGACCTTGATTTTCAGTCCATGTGTCAGCTGCTAGGGGTAGCAACTCGATGCATTTTGTCCCTTCTCTCACCCTCGACAGTTCGGTTGCTGCATTATCGCANCGGTATAAGTCCCACCTCTTGGAGCTCCATCTTTTAGTCATAGGATAGAGTTTCTTTCCTTTGACCTTAGGGCTACCGAGGTTCCCGTGGATGACGCAATTCACGGATTGCTGACCGGGGATCTCAGGACGTGTTGGGTAGACTACCTTCACGACCAGGTAGACTTAAGGTCTTGTTAGCTGTGGATGATGGGTCCGTGGTACCCCGACCCAGTTCCCTCTACCTTTTAGGATCACTCTACATTCCTTTTTGTTGAGCCCCTTTGAGCCCTGTCACTCCTTAACTTCATTGATATCATGTTGACTGCTCAATGCCGATGAGCTGCCGCCCATTTGGGATACGACGATTTGTCCTCTGCCCTTATGGCCTGGAGGTGCTTTGACGTGTTGGGATATCCCCGTCAAGATGATTTAGGTTATTTCGTGGGCCCCGTGTGCTGATGAGCNGCATGTATATGCGAAGTCCGGCCGCCTTTTTATTTTCTGGGATATGTTGCCGACTCAGCGACACCGGCCTGTTAATTATTTTGATTTGACTTGCTTTCTTTTTGCTTTTTGCATCATATTGCATGTTTGCACTTGCATGTATTTTTCCTTGTTTTTTTCAGTGATCTGGAATTTCACAATATAATCTAGGCTCATTAAGGACGTTAAAATTATAATTTTCTACAAAATCCTAAATAAAATATTCAAGATAATTAAAATTTAGGATTAAAATATTTAGGATCTAAAAAACTTTCACATTTACTTTCCTGCTCATATTAATAGGGTCTCCACAATACTTAAGGACCACTCTAGATAACTGCATTCATATTTGCATGTCCCGAGGAGGAGCCCCCGTGCTTCTCCAACCTGACTGTCCCAACATACCTCTTTATAGGTGGTTGTCTAGTGTGCTTAGGATGTTAGAGGGCTCCCCGACCCAGACGGGGTGTAAGTCCTTTTGTTTGGAGTGTTTCTATTTTTGTAGCTGAACCTCTACTTTCTTTTCTTTCCCGAGGCATCCTTGCTACTTTGGCAGGTATAAGTCTCACCTCTTGGAGCTCCATCTTTTAGTCATAGGATAGAGTTTCTTTCCTTTGACCTTAGGGCTACCGAGGTTCCCGTGGACGACGCAATTCATGTATTGCTTAACCGGGGATCTCAGGACGTGTTGGGTAGACTACCTTCACGACCAGGTAGACTTATGGTCCTATTAGCTGTGGATGACGGGTCCGTGGTACCCCGACCCAGTTACCTCTACCTTCCTTTTTGTTGAGCCCCTTTGAGCCCTGTCGCTCCTTGACTTCGTTGATATCACCTTGACAGCTCGATGCCGATGAGGTGCCGCCCATTTGGGATACGACGATTTGTCCTCTGCCCTTATGGCCTGGACGTGCTTTGACGTGTTGGGATATCCCCGTCAAGATGATTTAGATTATTTCGTGGGCCCCGTGTGCTGATGAGCCGCTACCCATTCGGGATGTGAGAGACTCCCTCTCTGCCCGATGGCTTAGCGCGAGCTTTGAAGCATCGGGACTGTTCCCACACGGAATAACCTTCCTTTGAGTACCTATTGCCCCAGGTTCACGATAATCCAAGCGAAACTCCTTTTATCGAGAGTATTCTTGGGTACCCCCCAAGATGTAATTAACCAAGTGGGATACGTCCCCTTGGGAGTGCTATTGACCCCAGAACAGGCACCTACACCTGAATCTCTGGTTATGGGTAG
>JXCR01006186.1:500973-521370 GCA_002079205.1 Phalaenopsis hybrid cultivar
CACGGCTTAAGATGATCTACTGTTCGTCCGCAGCGTCTAGTGGCTCGAGACACTTACCCGATACCTTTTGACGCGTGTTGAGGGGCACGTAGTCGGGTTCAGTCTGCTAGGCTATGGCTTTCGCTTAGGTGAAGGCCGGTCGGCATTTGACAAGTCGAACGACTCCGATCGGGGCAAAAAAAAATATTATGTGGCGCGTCGCATGCGATTTTGGCTCAAATTGGCCCGATCGCTTGACGAAGTGGTCTATATGACCCCTGACTACGAAACATACCACATGAGTGTGTCCGGAACATCGACTTCAGCTATGGAGGATGTCCACTTCGCTACAGCTTCGCGGGCGGGGTAAAAATGATCAAATTATCGTTTTGGGCACGATCTTAAAAAAAGAAGGCCCAAACGACCCCGGATGACGAAAAAAAACTGCGCGATCACGTCCGAAATGTTGATTTTACTTAAGTAGGACGTTCGGTATGCCACGATTTCGCGAACGAATTAAATATATTTATATATATGAAANTTGAATCTCTGGTTATGGGTAGTCTACGTAGGTATTCTTTCGCGGATATCGGTTTAAGGTGCTTTCGCCCGATCTTGTTTGGACGGACACTCTTAACCTATCCTTGCGAGGTTTACCGCACGTAGACTCTCCACGTTTTGTGTTTTCTCTTGTTTGTCGTTTTGTCGTATGTCCATTCTTATTCGTTTCCTCTCCTCTTTGAATCATATCTGGTTCGGAAGGGAGATTTATTCGAATGGGGGAAGTATACGACGATCGACAAGCTGGCGGTTCCTTCTAAAATAAAAGAGAGAAAAACGAACGAAAACAGTAGGCTCAAATGTGTTTATACCTTTCACACAAAATTATCATTCATAGATAGAGTAGGGAGTACATTTTTCACCTCCTTTTAGGTATTTTGATTTCATTTATTGTGGGCTCTAACTAATAATTCTCTTAATAAATGTTAAAAGTTTTGTTTTTAGAATTAATATAATTTTCTCTTATAAGTGTTGATAAATCTTAACCAAAGGCATAAAATTGACCTTCGTCAATCTAGTTACTATAACCACAACTTAAAATTCAAATAGTGATTTTTTAATCTTTTTGTAAAAGGTTGATTGTCTCCTTTTGTGTAAATTAAAAACTCCAAAGTTGTGAGTTTATAGTAATAATTTTAAGAAATACTACTTGCCTTGATGCGCTTAGATTTATTTTAAGGCTGGCTTCAATTTAGCGGAGATTACACATCTCAAATTGAGATGAGATGAGAGTTTTAACAAATAAAGACAATAGAAATATTTGTGTGATTTATAATGATGGTGATGAAGTCTGTGTTGATATAGTATGGATCAAATAATTTTAGATGTAATTGATGCCCTCAATGCTTTGAAGTGCGGTTCAATTATACAAGTACAAGTGTCACTCAAGTAACATACAAATTTGCGTCCGTTAATCAATCGTACAAAAACTTATTAAATCTCATAATTTATTAAAGTTCTAGTTTATTAAGCCTTAAATCAAGTATAAAGAGTTCAAAGTTTTTAATTTTGTAAAATATCTAACTTCTAAAAATGAAAACGTAACTATATTTTTATATTTTTTATTGCATGAAATATCAAACACCTATGCATCAGGTCATGTGAATCCTCGATATTCTTTCGATGAGTTCCCCACATTATCATTGAAAACCAGAGATAAATCCTCTATAGTCTCCATTGAGGTCATAAAAAGCCTTGGAAAATCATACTAAAGTTAAGGGAGCTTAACCATGCAAAGTTTTGCATGAATCGTCTAGTCTTCTACTTAGTTTGCAATTTTTTTTCTGGCAATATGTCCATTCTACTAAGTTAATATGTGTTAATCTACTTATTCTTCTAGCCAATAGTTAGAGTTCCTAGATCATAATTGATAACTTTCTAAATTGTCAGTTTATAAATAAATTAAGTTCAAAAAGTTAACATATCAACTTTTATCAAATTCTTACTTAGTCTAGAGAAAGCTCATGAAGAAAATATGTTTCATCACATGTCCAAAACATAAGAGTATGAAAATGATTAGCTAACACACACGGTTGAGGAAAACATCAAAAATTTCATTTAAATAATAAAATCAAATATACACGTGTAAAGAAAACTAAAACCAGAGTTGTCTCTCTTTGAATTACACATCGTTCTTCCCCTTAAAATAATTTTTTTCCTTGGTTTTGATCTCCCAAGTACTAGTAACACAATCTCTCACTAATCTTATCGGCCACTTACAATACACAGACTCTCACTCACACTCCTGAAGCAAAATATATGAGAAAATATGGGAGGAATATGGGAGTTCTCTTCTAAGTGACGTCCTCCTCCATTCAAATGGCTTCCCCCCCTTTGCAAATGGCATCCCTCCACCCAATTTAACCCATAAAATGCAAAACAATGCTAAATGAAACAACACAAATCATAATCCCACACATTTGGGCACCTAGCATTGAACTACTAGTGAGGGGATGCTGAGACCTAGTGCTTTGGGAGTTGAGCACCTGACATGAGGTTATCAAACTCTCTGGATAGTGAGGGTAAGATTAGGTATTAGAGCACCTATAAGCTGCTCTTAGCATTTTATTGTTGAGATGTTGGCAGACACATTTTATTCTCTCTGTATTTTGTGTGTTTTTGCCCCTTATTGGGTGCTTGGACCCTTGGTATTGGTGCCTGGGTGCTAGCTCTGGTGATTAAGCCACATCTTCATCAATTTGTTCCCCAAGAACCTTCCAACCTTCAAAAGATGACAAAAATACTTTCTAAAAGTATAAAAATAACATAAAAGTGGAATAAAATTCAATACTTAAAACTAAATTTACACTACACATCAAAATTCCAAAAACTTATATATTACTTCCCCTCAAGTAATCTTGCATTTAAACTTATACTTAGTTGAATTACTTAGTAGCTCTCATCTTAGTATTTCCTTATTCATTAACAACAATATATAATATCTTATAAAAGTGTGAAAATATCATTTAAGAATTAGATTTTCATTAATTTCTAATAAATTTTTCACTTCTTCAATTAACTCATTTTGAATCATAAAAAAATATTAAATCACTTAATACACTTTGACTAAAATAAATTCATTAATCAAAGATACATTTCTATCAATTAATTTTTCAATCAAACAACCTAAATTCACTAGTTTTTTTCTTGATTATAACATTTTATAATTTCATTTAAAAGGCTTTCAAGTTATATAAATTCATAAAAGAATTATACAAAAATATTTTATTTTAATTCCTAGGCTTAAGCTTCTTCTTAAAGACTCTATAATTTTACTTTCCTTTTAAGATCCAAGTCTTCTAAAAGAATTTTATTTTTTTTCTTTTCTTTCCTTGAATTTTATTTTATTTTTTCACTAAGAATTACTATATATGATTAAGTATGTATTTTAGTGATTTTCAACATCTAATCTCCCTTGATTTATAATTCTTAATCATCTCTTAATTTGTATTAAAAATTATAATTCATTCAAATTAAGTTTCAATTAAATTAGTTCAAAATTAAGGACTTAAATATCTCTGATTGATTAATTCTATTCACAGTCTCTCTTTTTTAGATGTTTAGGATCACTTATGCTGAAGTAAGAAAATACTGGAGTAAGATTTTAATGATTATTTAATTAAATCCAAATCCAGTCATGTCTACACATGTTACTTTTTTATGTTTATTATATGAATATTATCAAATTACAAGGAGTCCTAGTATGACACACAACTAAATGTTGGATCTTAAATTTTAGGTATATAAATCACTTTTAGACAATTATATTACCACAACCCCCATCTCAAACTTATTTTTTATCCTACACATATCACATAAGGAATTACAATAAAAGAATAGGGTATAACATGTGTAGACAGGGAATAGAACTCAACAAGAATCACAAAACAATGATACTAAAAAAGCATTATTTAAAGACTAACATAAATCACATAAGTATCACATCACATAAGAACTTAAAATAGTAAACTAAAGATGGTTGAAGTTCACTATATCCCATAAAAGCAAAAGATGAAACACATATAGGAATCAACCATAACATAGTCATAAATAATATAAAATATAAAATGAATCACATCACAATGCCACAAATATCATGAAATAAAAATATAGCCTCCAGCAAACACATCTACAATACATATCAAACACACAACCACATATAATAGTATATAAGGATCGGCAAAATAAAATCAATAAAAATAGAGTCAAGGTCAATAAAATCTAGATGTAGGATAGAGGCAGGCTCCTTAGCACCAAGTGGGCGCCTAGGCACCAGTCTGGATCTGAAAAGAGGTGTGGCATTTACTTTCCATAATACATACTAAGGCACTGATCAGGGGAAGTTTGTAGGTGCTAAGTGGAGTGATGTGGTGGTCAGTACCCATGATATAATGTTGGGGCACTAGATCTAGAAAATGGAACACTTAGTTTTTCACCCTCAAAGGCACAAGAAAATCAATCCAACTCAAAATAGAACCTCATGCCAAAAAAAGAAGAACATCACAATAACAATCAAAAGCAAGATAAAGTAAAAAAAACCTAAATAAAAATTAACCATAATATAATGCTAGGGTTGCCTCCTAAGTTGTGCTTGGCTTAATATCCTCATTTAGATAGTGTCAAATCAATCCTAATTTTTTTTCTCCATGATTAAATTACCTTTCTAGTAGTCCCTGGCCAATCCCTCAATATTCTAATTATCATGAAGAATTTATTAAGCTGTCAAATTTCAATCCCAACCTTAAATCTTCATGAATACATGCATTCTTCCCTACACTCTTACTCATAGTTTCTTACAATTTCTCAATCTCATTTCTACATTGCTCTTCTAAAGAATAACTTAAGGGGTTGAACGGGATTATAAATCCTAAAGTTTTTTTTCTTGATCCAAAGCTTTTATAGTTAACTCTCCATTTTGAAAATTAATGTTTGCCCTTCTATGAATGAGAAAAGGTCTACCTTTTATGATTGGGATCTCACCATTTTCTCTATATCTTACATAATAAAATCTACAGTGAAGATAAATTTATTAACCTTGATTAAGAAATCCTTTATCTACACTCTGAGATTATTAAGAGAACGTTTAATTAACTACAGGGTCACTATAGTAATTTGAATTTATCCTAATCCTAATCTATAAATGATAGATAAAGGAATAAGTTTGACACTGACCCCTACATAACATAAATTCATCCTAGAGATTTTTTTTTATAGTGAAAGGGGTGATAAAGCTACCCAGATCTTTAAATTTTTGTGATAGTTTTTTTTAAGGATAGCACTACAATCCTTTTTAATGACAATAGTCTCTAAATCACCTTTTTTATTTCTTGTTTAGGATGTCCTTCATGAATTTAACACAACTAAACATTTTTTTCTAAATCTTTAATAAATGAGATGTTTATTGTATGTTTTTTGAACACCTCTATAAATTTGGAGAACTGCTAGACTAACCTATGCTTATGGAATCCCTAAAAAAAGGGTGGTGGTGGTCTCTCTTGTATTATTCTATGTGAGCGTGTTTTTCTTAAGTCTCATAGATTTTTATCTAAGTCTTTCAAACTTTGGATCTTTTTCTTTGTTATGGTCTTTCTTAACAACCTCTTTTTACTCCTTTCTACTCCTTAGTTTAATGGCTTTACACTGTTCTATAATTTAATCCTTTGGATTCACTTCTATGTTACTTGGTAATGTTCTTTAGGGTATCTGGCCCAATGATTTAGCTAATTATTTTAATTGTGTTTCAATATTCCTTATGGCCACAGTTTGAATCTATATCTGATTTCCCATATAAACTATCAATTTTTTTTAATATAATTTATTTTTCCTAAATTAGGAATTAGAAGTGAATTTAGGTGGGTAAGTTGGTATTGGGTTACCACTACATTGGTTGCTTCAGTTTCCTACAAAATTGGGTTGGTGGATACCTCATTACTGCTTTTATACATCTTGGTTATTGTTATTCTAGTTAAAAGTGTGGTTGTTTTTCCAGTCTAAGTTATAGATATTGGAAAATGTGTTATTGGGTCTATTATTAATTGCATTTATAGTCTCCACAAAAGCACTTTTAGTATTCACTAGTTGTCCCTAGGCATTCTCTTTTATTGCTAATAATCTTGTTGCTAGATTTAAGTTTAAATTATCTAACCTCTTAAGAAATAACAATTGCTTGTGAAGTTAAGATTGCTAACCCATCTATGTTAAAAGGCCATTAAAAATTAATTGTATTCATTATCTCATTTAATGAATAGATCTTCTCTAATGATTTTGACATTAGAGACCCCCTAGAAGCAATATCTATAATTGACCTTGATGATCCCATCAGCTCATTAGAGAATGCTTCAGTTATAAGTTAGTCACGTAGGGTTAACACTTCATACATAATTCTTTGAATCTTTTCTAAGCTACATAAATGGACTCTCTATCTAACTGTATATAAGATATGATAACGTTACTAATTTTGGCAGACTTTGATGAAGATAAATATTTAATTAGGAATTTTAGGCTTGATCATTCTAATTCGTGATCAACCCTCATGTTAAGCAGTTTAGCCACATATTATAACTATATCAAAGTGATAAAAAGAATAGCTTAAATATAACGCCATCATTAGAGATATTGTTACACTAGAAGGCGACACATAATTCTAAGAAAATGATTAAGTGTAGGCTAGAGTCCTCAGTGGGTGATCCCCTAAACTAGTTGCTTTGAACTATTTGGATGATGACAGATTTGAGTTTGAAAGTAGTGGCTTCTACAATAGGGTTATTAACACTTAAGTGAATTTCCTCTGCTAGAGGTTTGGCATACTCCTTGAGCGTTTTATACACGATACTCTCCTTAAGTGGTGGATTTGTAATTTCTTCTAGATGTTTCTTATATTTTTAAAATTTTTAATTGTTTTAGTAGATATTTCTAATTTGGGGTCCTAAGGCACAAGTTTAGAAAATCCACTAATACACATACAAATTAGAATTATATATTAAGTGACCCTAAAGAAAGAAAAAAAAACACAAATACAATGATTCAAAATACACAAGACAACAATCACTTGTAATGCAAATAACATGAAATTATCATAACAAAAATCACAAAATATAATATTTTAAAAATTTCACAATATAGATAACAATTCAGAAAATAAAAAATAATTAGCACATAATACAAAACAAAGATATAAAATAGGTTTTAAACATAAAATTTGGGGGTTTCAACTAAAGTTCTCCTAAATTAAAAAATTTAACGTTTTTCCCGACAAAAGTGCTAAAAACTTAATGCATGATGTTGTGAAGCACAGGTTAACTACGTAAGTGCTCGTGTCATTTAAGTAGCATACAAATTATAGTTTATGAATCAATCCCATAGGGAACTTACTAAATCTTCTAATTGGTTAAAGTTCTAACCCTAAATCTAATCTGAAGTGTTCAATTTTTGTTATTTGGTAAAGTTTCTATGTTGGCATCATTTTTATGTCATTTGTGTGGGATGTCCACTTGAGTGGAATGGGTTGTGCCTCACGCATATACTCTCCTTATAGCTTTATATGTCCATCAAGGCTCTTTGGAGCATTCCTACAAGCCCAAGTGATAAAAATCCACACGTGCGATGTGCTTTGTAGCTCATTGTCGCCAAAATGTGTCGAACACTTGAAAAGGGAAATTTTGGCCCCGGTGCGCCGGTGCCAAGATGCTGGTGTGCCCACACCTTTAAGAGATATGCTGCACTCCCGCCATGTTTTGGGCACCCCCATGCCTTTAGTCTGTGAGCACATTTGCATCATACCCGTGCTGACAAACAAAGAGCTTAGAAAACCCCTGTCGCCTTCCAAGCGCACCTGCACTTGATCTTATGAACTCAAGTGTGCCCGCGCCACGATTGCAACATGCCCGCTTTAACCATGGCATGTATGCACCGTATCAACGTGCCTGTGCATGTGTTCATAAGGCGCACCCGCGTCAGCTCACACCAGAAGACGATGAGTGGGAGCCTCAGCATCGCAACCCCGGCGTAGCCACGCAGACCTCGAAGCCCCCACACCTTGATCAAAACTTGCCCTAGTTTTGCTACGAATGAATTTCAAAAGAAGGGACCTTTAGTCTCTTAAATCATGCCATTATGCCTATAATCAGGGGATTAAATGGTTATTACTTGGTTATTAGTTCTAATATGTCTTTATGTAAGCGACCAAGGGTCCCTTGAGTGATTTTATTCCCAACAGATGGTGGGTACGGATTCTTAACCCTAAAACCTTCATAGAAAATGAAAGGGGATTGACATTTGGGATTTTGTAGCCAAGGAGAAGGTTTTGAGTGGGGAAAGCTGAGCAAACTTCTTCTTCCTCAATCTTCTTCATCTTCCTTTTTGGGTTTTTTTATCTCCTCATCATCTCCTTCTTCTTTCTCCATCATCTTTTTGAAGAGGATGATGGAGAGGCTCCTTGAAGGAGCTTTGGAGTTCCAATTAAGGTAGAAGGCTTCATTTCCTTAAGAGGAGAGCTTCATTCTCACTTTGGAGAAGGAGAAAGACTTGCTTGGAGTTTCCTCGAATTCTCCTCTAATAGAAGAGCTTCTTCCATCTTTGGAGAGGTAGTGGAGCTAACATCACCGGAACAAGGTTGGAGCTTGGGGCACGCCGAGAGTACACTACTCCAACCATTACAGGGTTTAAATCTTCTAGATTCCTTGAAAGTTTTCTTTCCTAGAGCCCCCTAGATCTGGAAGTTAAAGGATTAAAGACTAGGGTTTTATGCTTAGAGAGAGCTGATATGCTATGGAGCCTTTTCGTGGACTTTCCCCCTCATGAATTCGAGTGATTTTCCTTCTAAGCCTTAACTTTAAAATCCCACGAGTCGAGGTTGTACTCATTTTGATGTTTGTTCTATCGTCTTCTTTTGGATGGACATTTGAAACTGACTGAACGAGAAAATAAAAAAAATTTCCTTTGATCTTCGTTCTCTTGACCATAGAAAGTCATCCTCGCGAGAGACACTCTATTTCATGCCAGTCAAATGGAGGTGAGCACCATGTTGCCTCACACAATATGACATTGGTACACCTCTCCATTAAATCAGCCATACATATGTAAAGACGGTGGGAGGAGTTTGATGTGCCATCAAATGCATTGGGTTGTGTGGCTTGCATGCTTATTTGTCCTATTTTTGCATAATTGTGTGAGCACTTTGATTCAATTGGCTGCCCTAACTAGATTGACCATTCTCTTTTGGTATGACAATCATCCATTTTTGATCATCCAATCACTTTAGTTCGATCGACCACATATCATGACATGAGGCATAGTTAAAGACTTTGGATTATCAAGTGAATGGTCAAAGGAACTCCATATTTGACATGTTTATAGTCGAATTAAGAGTCTCGATGAGAAGAAACTAAAGACAAATGTTTCAACGTCATTAAGGCACATAAATCATTAAAAAATCATCTATGAACAAGAGAATCAACGGGGACAGTCTGATTAGATGATTAGGAAAAATATATGCCAAAAGAGTAAAATACCACAACCCAAAAGGTTTTTAATATACCAATCGACCACTCCTAGTTGTCACCACCTGTCATCTCTAAGTGCCGATTACTGGTGACTTTTATTTTAAGACATTGTATTTCAAATATATTTGTTACATCTAACAATTGTATAAAAGATCTAATGATAATCACCTCCCTAGTCGTGACCACCCATTGACAATCACCATCCGCCACTGCCGACCGCCGATGCCCCTTATTTGTATTCATTGCATTCCAATCACGGCTATTTTTTCTTCTATATGTATAAAATATCAAAAGAAAACCATCGACTTCTATAGTCACCGACCAGTGCAACCATAATTGGTGAGCCACCGTCAGTCACTGTCAGTCGTCACAGCCTTTCGTAGCTGACCACCGACCACTAACAACTCTTATTTGCTATTGTTGTATTCCAATAATTATTGTTGCATCTAACACTCATATTGAAGACCTAATGATAACCACTGACTTTTGTAGTTGTCAAAGCCATAGTCGACCATCGTCGAATGTCACCGCCAGCCGCCACTGTCTATCATATGTCACCGGTGACCAACATTTGCAACTATTACATTTCAAGTATGGTTGTGTTTAACACTGACATTGAATAACTGACAAATAATCACCAACCCCCACAATCGTAAATTACTATTGACCACCATATATCGACCAGCGACAACCAAGACCGCCTTCATTGCATGCACTGCCGACCTTCGACCTTCGACTCTCGACTACCCATTCTTACAGCCTTTGTAGTTCAACCACAGTCTTTGTGACCAATTATTGCCTTTGCAGCTATTGACTATGACCTCTGTGCCCAACTACCATGTTGCAACTTTTAACTATGGCCTTTATGGCCAACTACCGCTATTGCAGCCGCCGACTTGAACCTTAATGACCAACTATTACATTTGTAACAACCAACTACGACTTTTGTAACTAACTACTACTATTACGGTTTTCATTTAAAACATATATGGTCAACTACTGTTATTGCAACCACATATTACAACTTTTATAACAAACTACTTTATTTGTAGCAACCAACTACGACCTTTGTGACTAACTATTGCTATTGCATCCGTGAAACATATTTATTGTAGCCCAATTATGACTATTATATCTATACTGCTATCGTATATATGTGATTATTAGTTTTGTAATTTTAATTTCTCTAATTCAGTAGAAGGGTGGACCCATGTACTTACAATTACATAGTGAATTACTTAGACAATGCTAGACACCGTGGTTTTTTCTTTTTTCAGGATTTTTCCATGTAAAAATAATTATGTCTCCACATACTAATTTTCAATTATTTGTGTGTGTATTGACTCTTCATTTAATGTTATTACGTTAAATAATCACTCTGTAGTCGCAAACCTTCTGACACACAACAACCAAAAAGCTTAGGTTCAGATCCAATTTATGTGAGTCAAAAGGTTAATAACCTAAATACTATGCACATGTTTAGAGTATTCCTAAAAGCATGATGATAAAAAAAATATAGAATGCTCCGTACATTAGCACAAAATATGAGATAAGACTAGACTCAATTGATCAATTGAATAATTAGTTTGATTAGTACAAAATCCTAACTAGTGTGCCAATGTTGTAATCGAAATAATACTTTAGAAATATTTTGTTAAGAAAATCAATAAAATAATTTGAAATTTTTTTAATTATTTATTAAAACTTGATGATATATGACTTGAAGTTAAAAATTGTTCATTTCAAAAAATAAGTTTTTTTTTTTAATAAACTGTAAGATATACAGCTTTTTATAAATAATATACACTTTAAATATATTTTTGGTTTTTCTAAAGAATATATTTTAATAATCGAAAATGCATAAATATATAATAATTATTATAAAAATGTTGAAATTTATTTTGTTAAAAATAACATCGTATTTTTTAATTTAAAAAAAGAATAATAAATCAAAGCAATTTATTTTAAATACTAATAATAAGCAAAGTTGGGTCAAAAAATGCCTAACAATTTATAACCGGCCCAAGCAATTCTTACATGTGCAGCAGTTAAAACATGCATATTTACATATATCACATCTAGCTTACATATAAAGCACCTAAATCTTATATTCTTACTCTGTTTACTTCTTCCGTCTGCAACACCATCTACCCTCAACTCCCATGTGGATGTCCTTTTCTCGGCAACCTCAAAGCCCCCGACAACCCCACGACTCCCCACCTAATGTTCCGAACAAGAAAAACTATTAGGCCAAAAGTGCTAGTGTATTAGGACTCTAATAATGAAACGTCATGTATAACGTGATCACAAAGAAAAGTATAAGATGAGTCATTTAACACGTGACGTCCGATCATTAAAGTCATAATGCATTAACACTCCTGACCTAATATTTGTTCCTCCAACAGCCCATAACTAGCCACCACCAGGTTCCTTCCCACTCAACCCCTCATTGATAGCTGCTCAGTCGCCACCGACCCCAGTGTCGGAAATCAACATCACCTTCTCGCACCTATTTGCAGCAGCCCACTCCGACAAGCTAGCAAAGCTCTGCATCTCGGCTCTTTTTCTTCGCCAGCAGCCCCATCTCACTGTTCAGACTCGACTCCAAGTAGGAGGAAGTTAATGGAGTAGGATTAGAAAATTTTAAGTGCTTTATATGTAAATACTTAAGCTTAAGGGCATGTTTGGAGCCCCTTTCTTTCCGCTTCTTATCCTAGAAATGGCGACGACGATGTTTGGGAGCCTGATTTTCGCCATCGTCTTGCAAACAATTGGTCGCGGATCGGCGACAGTTGAAAGGAAGAGGGGGCGAGTGCGTTCTACGGTATGAGCTTCATTCTGAATGGTAAATGTCGTCTATCACCCTCTTCAATTCTTAAATTTCCTTACCTCTATCCCAGCAAATACCCCTCTCCCCTCTCATCGGTTGTCACTGTGTTCAGAGCAGAAACCCGGTTGTGCACTCCCCTCCCTCTGTTGTCGATGTCGCGACTCTCGTTGTCAATCTCTGTATATTTATCTTGATCTCTATTGTTCTCTGATGGCATAGATTGACTGTTTTTCATTTTTGGCTTTTTTTCATTCTCGATGGTTTGAAGATATTCATTTTCCTTTGCTCTGTTGCCTCATTGTGCTTCTGTGTTGGAGTGGTTTGAAGTTACTGTGCTCTTTGTTTTGTTTTTTTTTATATTAAGTTATGTCATTGCTATTTTGATGTTAGAAGATCAATTTGCTTGTTGTTGCATTTTCTTCAGTTCAGAGAAACATTTTGTGGGAAGAAATTTTAACACTAGTTCTTTTTTTATTTGAAAGATTTTTACCATCGGAAAAACCTATGTTCTGATGCAAACGTGAAAATTATATGTCAAACAAATTATCAAATTCTATTTGCCTCCTGCTTAATCAGTAGAAGTTATGGAAGGAAAGATAAATGAGCACAGTTTTTCATGTTGTTGACTCTTCTTCAATTCAAAAATATTTTGTGAGGAGAAATTTTAGCACTTATTTTTTTTTATTTGAAAGATTTATAGCATTGGAAAAACTTATGTTATGATGTAAACTTAAAGATTATATGTCAGATAAGTGATTAGCGTCTATTCTCTCCTGCTCAGTCAAGGGAAGTTATGGAAGGAGAAATATATAATTATTGTTTTTTCTGTTTTTTTTTTGAGAATTTATGTTAAACTTGTTTTATATATTCCTGTAATGATGTTAGAAGGTCAATTTGTTTGTTGCTGTCTCTTCTTCAGTCTAGATAAATATTTTTAGGGACAAATTTTAACACTTGTTTTTTATTTTATTTGAAAAATTTATACAATTAGAAAGCCTATGTTCTGATATAAACTGGAAGGTTATGTGTCATATAAGTTCTCGATTTCTATTTCCCTTATGTACTTTTTTTATGTTTCTTTGAAAATTTATGCTGGACTTGTTTTTAATATTTTTGTTCTTATGTTAAATGATCAATTTGCTTATTGTTGCCTCTTTTTCAAGCCTAAGAAACAGTTTGTGGAGGAAAATATGAGCTCCTGTTCTTTCTTATTTAAAAATATATATCATTGGGAATGCCTTGGTGCTCATGCAATCAGAAAAAAGGTTATTCCATTGTTATTTAGAGTGATGATGAAAAATAACTATCAAAGAGCTCAATCAGTCATCATTTTCCAATTCTAAAATTCACAAGCAAGTTTTTGCCACAGATACTACTTGTTCTTAGATAACATAAATAAGTGTTTGTTTGAATGAAAAAAAATTGTGCTCCTAGATGAAGTCTTCTTTAATTAAGAGATCTCACTGAGCTTTAATAGTTCATTCGAGGAGTCATTTTGGCTAACGTGATTGAACAATAGGAAAATGGAAGTTGATAACTTGTCTAATATCTAGCCTTCATGTTTGCATTAGAATATAGGCTTTTTCAATGATATAAATCTTTCAAATAAAAAAAAGAATCAGTGCTAAAACTTCTCTTGACAAAATGTTTCTCTGGACTGAAGAGGAGGCAACAGCAAGTAAATTGGTCTTCTAACTTCAGAACAGGAATATATAAACAAGTCCAACATAAATTTGTTGAAGTAATTAAATTCAATTAATGTTGTGCATATATTTCTCTAAAGAAAATGTTTCTACAGATTGAAGAAGTGCACACAAATGAATTTGACCATCTAACATCAGAATTCGAANTAAATGAATTTGACCATCTAACATCAAAATTTGAATGTTTAAAGCACCTTTTACACATATTAAAAAAACAAAAAAAGGACACTTATATTTCTTATTCCATAACTTCTCCTGATTGAGTAGAACAAAAATGGAAGTTGATTACTTTGTTGGTATATTTTCTAAATCTTTGTAGCAATTTGTATTATAGATTTTTTTATATGTCTGAACTATATTTTATTTTTTTATTGTAAATATGTTTTTTTTTTAGGTTTTGTCACATATCTACTTATTTTTTTGTTAATTGAAGATATATTGTATTATAATAGCAGGTAATATGAGTTCAAGAGCATCTGGTACTATGAGATTTCTGCTATGCCATTATGGTGATATCTATGTTCAGTACCAATTATGAATGAAAGACAGCTACGACAAAAAAATTTACTATTGTGCCAAAAACAAGAATCCTGAAGAATAATAATTTTTTCATTGGATTGATGACGCTGCTGAGTTGGCTATAGGTCGTGATCAAGTGAGGAGAGATGTTGTTGTGGAGAGGAGATTATCACGAAGGCTTGATTTGTATGACATGAAAACGAACGCTATTTTAGGCTTATTGTTTTTAGGGTTTAGGGTGGTGCCTGTTGTTGTAGATATTTACATGAAATGAGTAGTTACCTTCTATCAATGAAAAAAAAAAATTACTCTAATTTTTTTGTGTACTTGGACCTATTTCTTTTAATTAGATGTAATTATTTTCAAAACTTCAGTTATACTAATTTATTTTATATATAAGAGCAAAATAGTCTTTTTTATCAGAAATGAAAAAAAAACTAACAATTTTTCCAATCCGACTCTTACTTTTTCACTATCAGCTTTCTAACAACGCCTAAGAAGCTGTTTCTCAAAGATATAACTTAGCAGTTGCTTCTTGCAAAAACAGCACTGTCCCAAAGGCACTGTAAGTGTAATATATGTAAAATGCATGTTTTGAGTGCTAATCATCACTATTTTTACCAAAGAAATAACTTTTTTTCCTTGGATTTGTTTAAAAGTTGCTAGCTAATCTTAGAAATTCTCAGCACACATATCAAGCAAATCCAAAGTTCTAGAACGACTGTTACTAGGGTATGTTTGGGGGAGCTGCAGCTTATTAATTAGCTGTTGCACATCAGCTGCCCTAGAAGGTTGTTGCACAGGCTGGCTATTTGTTTATTGTTGTTTGAAAATAGCTGCAACACAACTGTTTCTAGACAAATGACTATTTTACCCCTGTGTAGTAATGTCATTTGCAACAACACTTTCATAACAATACATTTGATATTTTAGAAGTAAAAATTCACTTCAAAATAGTGTAAAAAATAAGATATACACCCCACTTAGTAGTGAGTATCATCATTACTAAAATAAATAAAAAAAGACTTTTAAAATGACATTTAATAGTATGATAATATTATTTTTAAAATGGAGACAGCGTATGTCACGAGCCAGACCGTCCTCCAAGGATACTATCCAATCCCGATCACTCTCGACGGTAGAATTTGTCAACCTATACGTCCACCGAAAGAAGTTAGACTTCTCTGTGATTCTCTGCGGGCACCTATAAAACTGTCTCCCTTAACTATGTGGCTGATATGACGTCAGTAAGAAACTCTGAAGTTCACAGTGGCACAACAATCCTAGGGAGGTACCAAAAATCCTTGAGCTCATTCTTCATAAATGTTTTAAAAGACAATTCATTAGTCATAACAAAAGTAGAAATTTTCTTCAGGAAATAATTAATTAAGTAGTCGTAAGGTCTCATAGAACTCGGTATATCAATCAATCAATTTATCACTACAGAAAGACAACATACATTGTCAAAAAAAGGTTTTTTGTTCGCTTTAACTCATGTAATACTAAGCTCATGTGTCACATATGCATATCACCAAAAAATGTCATTCAAAAGAAAGTCATAAACCGTGCTACTGTAAAAAAAAGAGAGGAACTTGGTTGTCTTCAATAGTATTTCACATGTGACACCAACAAATACTGACAATCAGGTCATTCAGAAGAACCCATAAGGTCTAACGTCTCATCATAGACCTCTTAAACCCACCAAAAGAAAATTAAAAGAATGAAAACCAGAAAAAAAAACACTTATAAACATCGTAAAAACCCAACCAATCATAATTAAATATACAAAGAACAGAAATAAACATGAACTGTTTAAAATTAGCAAGAATCATTTCCCAAGCACATTCGTCATCCTGACTGTAACCTTCTTATGATTCTCCTTCTGTCTGTGATACATATTGTTCTATATGATATTCAAATGCTTTTGGTGGTACGTTTAAATGATCATCGTCAGTCATGTTGAAGTCCGCGCCAGTTCTTGAATAAAGTCATCAAATATAATTATGGCGAGTTATTGTGGCCACAATAATTTACAACTGCTTCAAAAATGGCTATGTCGGCATATCACACAATATAACCCATTTTTTCTTCCACACTCTAAACGTTCTTTCAATTACACTACATAAGAATGTGTGTCTCTTGTTAAACATTTCTTTCCTGCCCCAAGCAACATTGATGGATCTTTCAAAGTCATGAATGTGATATTTACATCTGGAAATGACTTTAGATACCCCATTTGTAAGAGATATCCAACACCGACCAAGTAATATTGGTTTGTCACAAATACAATAATCATTAATAAACTTAAAAAATATAAAATATTATGATTAATAGTTGAACAAACCTGAAGGTGGGTGAGGGAAGCTGTGTTTTTGATTTTTTGTGGTAAAAGCTAATATACGACTGTCATGTGCAATACTTTCTCAACCAACCCTAACAGAAGTAAAGCACGTGTTGAAATCACATACATCCATCACAATTTGTGTTGACCGCCCAATGAATGCGACCCTTTCATTAGTAGATAAACGTGCATCCACGTGTGTTTCGTCGATTGCTACAATACAATTACGACAAATTAACGAAGGTTGTGTGAATTACACTATTTATTTTAACTTTTGAATATAATGAGTCTAAATATTTACCTTAAGAAGTTGATATACATCGGATCATATGCAATCTTTATTGGAGTCCTCTAGAATGCTGGATCATCTGGCTGATAATCTTTGATGACAAACTAGCAAGAGCCTTCAACCCCATTGAAAAGTGTAAGTTGATTGTCTCCGATGAATGTTGAATCGTTCCATGGCTCCTCTTATTAATTCATTCTATGAGAAAATGTAGATGGTTATTACTAACACTTCTCTGGTTGTCCTTCTAGAGGAGTCATGAAGTTCATGATTCTTATGCAATGCATCGAGAAAATCTATAAATATGGGTGTATCTTAGGAAACATGTTGTTGAATCTTGTAGGGTGTCATTTAAGTAGCTCCCCAACCCATTTATCACTAATGTAAGATAATGCCATTCAGGGAGACCGATCTACGAATGAGTTGTAGAACTCGTATACCAAGTATACTGTTGTCACAATCTTCATTCTACATGCCTCTTCTTGTGAATCCATGTTGAACAAGCGCTCTGTTCAGGTAAGCCATGTGAATCAAACAATTTTAATAAATTTAGAATATTAAATTACAAAGTTTATGAGGAAAAGAAAAGCAACTAAATTAGCATTAGCATTGTTCTAAGCATCAAAATACTCTAAATGGTTCCTTTTAGTTTGGGCTTAGGCATTCACCGGAGCTAGTTGCTTGCTCGACATCCAAGTTCTCAAGTATACTTGCAAAAGCGTGCTCACCAGGGGTCCAGGCATTTGTTCTCGTTGCCACTTTCCCGCCAAAACAAATTATCTAATTTTTCTTCTAAATCAGGGTCAATTCCACAGAATTTGAATTTCTTGGCGGCTGACACTACTTGCAACATAAGGACAATTGGATTTGTTCACACACTTCAGGAAGAGAAAGTAATGAAAAAAAAGTCTTTCATGGATATGTTGTTACCTACATTTTCTCAGCCCACCACTTCTCTGAAACATTAATAGTTCATTTGATTGAATCCCAACCCAAGCTCGTGGATCCTCGTTTTAACTCATTCAATAATTTTCAGTTATTTTTCAGTTGATCCCACCTGTTCTTCAGTTGCATTCTATCATACTTCATTCTCGTCATTTCCTTGAACATCATAATATTTTGTCATCCTTCTTTGTTAAACTAGGTGGTGGGCTTATTTTTCAGTTCAACATCCTTAAGACAGAAGTTACAAAATATGAGTTTGACTTCTCTATCCCACATGGCTAATGAATCAAATTCATTAATCTTAACCATTGCATTACTAGCACAAAAAAGTGAAAAATTAATATTTGACAACAACCACAACCCACACAGAAACAACACAACCAGACAACCACAACCCACAACCACAACTACCACAACACAACCCCAACCACACTTGCACACACAATCACAACCTCCACAAATAACCACAGGCACCATAACCTCCTCCACACAGAGCCACAACTCCAAACACAAGCACAACCCACAAATGAGCAAACACAACCAAACAACCACAACCCACAACCACAGCCACCACAACACAACCCCAACCACACCTCCACTCAGAATCATAGCCTCCACGCACAACCACAAGCACCACAACCATCTCCACATAGAGCCGGAAATCTGCACACTAGCACAACCCACACATGAGTCAACACAATCAGACAGCCACAACCTGTAACCACAACAACTACAACATAACCACAATCACACCTCCACACATAACCACATGCTCCACACACAACCATAGAAACCACAAACACCTCCACACAGAGCCAAAATTCCACACAACCATAACCCACACATGAGCTAACACTACCAAACAGTTGCAACCCACAACCATAGCCACCACAACACAACCCCAGCCACACCTCAACACACAATCACAGTCACCACAACCACCTCCACACATAACCACAACCGCTACAACGGAACCACAACCACAGACACCACAACACGATCACGACCTCCACACACAACCACGACCTCCACAAACAACCACAGACACCACAACCAATTCCAACCATAATCAATTGTAATAACTATTTTTTATATATTTTTTTCTTATTCCTTGGAGCCTATCATATTAAAATTTTGCCCCATTTACAAACATACCACACAGCTTTTTCAATTATAAGTTGTATGGAAGGAAACAATCAAACTTTGCTCCATATACACCCATTCCACAACACAATCACCACTCACAACACAGTCATGACAACCCACAGACACCACACCACAAGACACAACCTCACAACCTCCCAACCCACAACCACCGCACCACAAACACCCAGTCACACCTCCACACACACCCACAACCACCATACCATAAGACACAACACCACTATCACCTAACCCACATCACAGTCACCAAAACTCACAGCACAACCACCACAACCCACATCACATCCACAACAACCCACAACACAACCACCTAACCCACAACCACCGCACCATAACCACATATCTACATCAAACCCACAACCAGTACACCATAAAGACAACCCCACAACCACCACACCATAAACACCTAGTCACACACATCCCACAAGACACAACACCACAACCACCCAACTCATAGCACAACCACCACAACCCACATCGCAACCACCACAACCAACAACAAAGCCACCACAACCCACAACACATCCACCCAACCCACGACCACCACACTATAACCACCCAACCACACCTCCACACACATCCCACAACCACCACACCACAAGACACAACACCATAACCCACAGAACAACTATTACAACCCACATCGCAACACAACCATCACAACCCACAACCGCCACACCACAACCATCCAACAACACCCTCACATGTAACTCACAACCACCACAATACAAGACACAACACCACAACCACCAAACCCACAACTACTACATCACAAACACCCAACACAACCACCACAACCCACAACACAACCACCACAACCCACAACATAACCACCCAACTCACAACCACCTGTTGACCTCACTTTTGGTTGAGGTCTAGAAATTTCTTTAGTAGCCTAGGTCTAGCCATAGGACTTTCCTATTGACTAGTCTTAGAAAACTAGAAAAGGTACCCCACTATTAGAAATTCAAAACTTTTTTTTACTCAACTTGAAAATCCACATATTGATCTTAACCTCTAGCATTTAGTAGGTAAGATCATTATAAAAGATTTCAAGAAGAGTCCCTATA
>JXCR01006211.1:0-12211 GCA_002079205.1 Phalaenopsis hybrid cultivar
ATAATTTAAGTTACAAGTGAGAGACAAAAAAGGGGAGAGAAACCCACCCTCTTATTTCCTTGGATACATAATGAGAGTGAAAAATATAAAAAAAATTATGAGTCATGCGGTACAAAATCTTTTTGTGATGTCTTGCTAATTAGGTATCTCTTAAAAGGTGAAATAAGATATGTTAATCTTTTTAATGTTGATCTATAATTGGGCTCCCTATCAATCCTGAGGAACGCTAGTCAGGATGAATTCAATAGGTGGGTCCAACGAGTATATCAACTCTTGAGAAGGTGGTAGCTAATGCTTCAGTCCATCATGTCAGTTCATCCAATCAATCTGCCATGAGATTTTAATGGATCTAACAAGGTACATAATGGGTCTATTGTCGAACTCCTTATCATCTTTTATTTTTTCACACATCCATAATTAATCTCATTTAATTTCATTTTCTAAAATTGACATTTTTGTTTACAATAATGAATCTAATTTCATTTTCTAACATTGACATGTTTGTTTACAATAAGGAATCTAGTTTCATTTAGAGTGTGTTTGGGGTTGATGTTGCTTATTCAAGATGCTGCTATAAAGTTTCCTCTTGGAAAAGCAGCTTTTGCGGAGCTGTCAAAAAGTTGCTGATGAAGAAACAAGTGTCTGTTTAAGAGATTTGTTATGTTGTTATTATTTTTGCTGAGAAAAACAGTTTTGCACTTGTATATACAATAATTTAAGAAATAAATGTAGTTTTTAGAATATTCAAAATTAAATAATAGAAAGAGTTTGTAAATGTGTGTTCTATCAATTGCTTCTATGCAGTCTTTATTACAGAAAAAAGATATAGTTTAAGTTTTTTATAAGTTTCCTTTAATTAATTGAAGGACAAATGGAGAAAGGGATTAATACATTGAAAAACGACATGCGCCTTAGATCCTTACAAATTTCCTAAGGTGTTTGAGCAAAAGATAGGTCCAATGGTTTAACGATATTTGTAGCTATTTTAACTAGAGAGTTTACCCCAACATGGAAATACCCACCGATCGTCACTGCAGAGTGTTGAAAACACTCAGAAACTGCATGAATGGATTCATTGTGCTACATAATGAAGAGTGTGATAGCTAGGACTTCTTGGGATGTAAATCACGAAGATCCATGCAAACCATATTTGTATTACAATTCATCTAATAAATCACAGAAAATAGCTTTTGATATCCGGAACATGATGTGAATCTGACTTGTATGAGCCTTC
This sequence comes from Phalaenopsis hybrid cultivar, assembly GCA_002079205.1. Taxonomy (NCBI): domain Eukaryota; kingdom Viridiplantae; phylum Streptophyta; class Magnoliopsida; order Asparagales; family Orchidaceae; genus Phalaenopsis; species Phalaenopsis hybrid cultivar. Next base: position 1,235 of record JXCR01006211.1, read on the forward strand.
TATTGGTTCACCAACCCATTTGTCACCCATGGATGACGTTGAGGCACAAGGTGTCTTACAAATGTGTCTCGGGTAGTACTCATGAATCAAACAAACTGTGCTGATAATGACTGTAGCTTACTCAATTGTCTCTATAATCTCCTCCTCGTTTGGTGGCTCCATTTGTCTGAAAGAATAATGTTAAGTTTATTTCAAATGATCATGTTATTCTTAGTGCAGATAAATGCTCAAAATCCGCACAATAAAAGTTTTAAAACTAAGGAAATTCAAAAATAATCAAACGTAAAAAATAGCACACACAAGTCATAGTTTACGATTGAAATGTCAAAAACTACAAATAATCACTTTGACATAGTACCAACAACTAAAAAAAATATATGTGCATGATATCTAACTAGTCGGAATGCCTAAAAAATAATGGAAGTAAGAAATTCTCCGTTTAGGGAGCAGGGTGAAGAAAGCCTTTCGCTTGCTTTAATCCTCCAGAAGTTTTATAATAAATAAGTATAAAGGCATGTCCACTAAAATTTATGGAATTGAGTCCAATAGCTTGACAACATCTGTCATTGTTGGGTATGCATGAAGAGCAGTGTGGGGCACTCAAAGTAATGTTGGTGCAGTTTGTCATTTGTTGTGATATCTATTGGGATAGATGGACTGCCCCAACTTTACTTATATTTTTTCCCTTTTTGTGTCGAGGATGTAGGTTGCTTGAAGTGATTGGACTCCCTTTGTTTCCTTTCTTCTGATTGTTCCTCGTAGACCTCGTTTGAATGAGCACATTCAGGCTCATCCAAATTAAAGGTCGGCTCTTCTGTTGTGGCTCAGGGTTGTCCCCTATTGCTACACACCAAGGAATATAGTTTCTAGCTTCTTTTTTAGCTCTGGGTCAATGCCAACAAGACTAAAATTCTTTGCATTCGGTAAAAACTATAACTGAAAAATTGGTCTTCTAAGATGCGGACTTTTAAATTAAGAAATATTGAATGTAAGATGTTATACTTACTGAAATCTTTTCTGGCCACAACTCCTCAGGTGTATCAATCATTTTTCTAATAGAGTCCCATCCTAAACTAGTGGCCCCTCTCTTGAGCTCCTTCCACAACTTTTAATCCTTTTTAACCTGATCTCATTTAGTTTTTCAGCTAAGTTTTGTTGCAAAGTTTGGCAGCTCTTCCTTGAAAGAGTTTGGTTATATTTTGTCAACATTTTTTTATTGAAGTGTGTTGTTGGTTGATTGCCCTTTTTTACCTCTTTTAAGCATAAATCACAGAAAATTATTTTCGTCTCCATATCCCAATAGCAGATATCCCACATTCGTTTCGTTTACACATCTCAATCTAAGTAAAAAAAAAGAAATGATCAACATAATTTGGCATGTAAAACAACAATACATGAACCTAAGTAAGATGTGTCTAATAAAAAGTAAAAGTAGAGCTTATAATCAGTTCATAGATGTCAAAGATAGCTCCATCCATGATCACCAATTGTGTTATATTGGCATAAAGACTAGAGAGTATCTGGTTGTTAATTTAGCATGACCATTTTTTTTCAAACTCACATTTGGTAATCGAGTGAGCCCTTTTGTTATATTTTTCCATCATTGCTCTACTAAATATTTCATAAGAAATGTGCAATGTGCCCACCAAATCGCATTCTGAAAGTCTCATCGTAAACAAAAACTAGGCAACTAACGGGTCGACAAAACATCTGAAGTATTAAGATCATATAAATCATCCAAGAAAAACCAAGCAGTGTTCATCTATTTGTGTCAGATTTCTTTGTTTTTTTTTTAGATAGATATGTGAACACTGGTTTTTAGTTTTCTAAAATTTATGCTAGTTTTCTAAAATTTATGCTAGATTATATATGAGCATTGTTCATCTATTCATTTCAGAATGTGGTGTACTTGTTATGCATATCCAAGCACTAAACCTTCAAAATACATGACAAATAAGATACCATAACCAATTTTATGTTTCTATCGCACTCGAGGCAACAATTAGAGATCAGATAGATCTCTTAACCAAAGAAGACTTCATCCATAATCATTATTTTCCCAAATCAAATAAGCATTTGAACGTGTACTATAGCGACATGTAGTATTTGTGAGAAAACAACATCTCCAATTTAAAATTGACAAGTGGTAATCGGTTGAGCCCTTTGAGATAGTTATTTTCCAACATCGATTTATATATCATTTGTTTGTCATGCCCCATTTGATATCTTATCTGACATATGTCCTTAGTGAATGCATATACATGATAAGCACACATAAACTTATGAAAGAAATAAATAAACAATGATGACATGTACTACATTCCATAACTTCTATTATTTGATCATGCAAACGTCAAATGTACAACATAACATATACAATTATATTCTTGAAAGTCTCAAAAAAAGAAAACGGTTAAAAATGAAAAAGTTGTGCTCAACATTCCTTTTGTTTAAACATTACTTCTTACATTCCTACAACATAACATATACAATTCTATTCTATTATTTTTTTAATTTTATCTTAAAAATGAAAAAATTCTTTTGCTGCTGCTGATTAATCAGGATATGTAAGAATATTGCAAACTTAACTATCATGCAAACTTTCAAATGTGCAATAAATTATATTCAATTATATTTATAAGTCTCAGATAAACTTAAAAAAAACGGAGCTCAACATTCTCATACTGAGCAGGAGGGAAGAGCAATCAATTCAGGCGGCATAATTTGTTAGAAAAAATGAAAACAAATACTCACATGTCTATCTAAACAAAATAAACCAACAAATAAATCTGAAACAAACAAATGAGCAATGCTCATAAATTTCATCTCATTGCTTCTATTAATTGATCAGAACAGATAACAATTCTACTAATTTATCTATCATATAAACTTCAATTGTGCAGTAAAACATATGCAATTCTGTCTGTAAAGTATCATATAAAATAAAGAAAGAAGCAGTGTTCAACATTCTCCCCCGAAAAATATTACTCCACAATGAGGCAATTCTTCCAACATAATTTGTTAGAACACCTGAAAAATCAGTACTCATATAATTATCCAAACAAAATAAACTAATAAAAATATCAGAAATAAACAAGTGAGCATTCCTCCTATATATTTCACCACATTGTTTCTACTATTGGATCAGATTAGGTAAGGATGTTGCTAACTAATCTATCTTGCAAACATCAACTTTACATTAAAATATATGCAATACGCCTAGAACACCAAAATTTTCATAGAGGAAATATGAAACGCAGAGGTAGACAACAAATGAAGCTAAAAAAAAGCATAAAAGAGATAACTTCACAAGAAGGTTGCAACAATTCGTCGGCGGCGAACGGGAGGCTAGGTTTTTGCCCTAACGATATAGGTGAGAAAGGAGGAGTGGTGAGGGTATATGCGAGGATAAGAAGTGGGATTACCAGAAATTCAAAGGGGCAACGACGTCAAAGGCACTTCGCAACGGAGCTCCAGTAGTGGAGCGCACCCTCTCCCTTCCATTTCTACGTTCAACTCAATGTAGAACAATTAGATTTGCAAAGGGGTCTCAAATGCTGGCGATAAAAGGGGAATCAAACGCCGCTTCTATTTCTCTAAGACGTAAAAGCCGCAACAACGGGTCCCAAACGGGCCCCTTAATCTCATCAAAAGCAACATAGGAAGCAGCCAACAATAAAAAAATAATACAAAATTGCCACAGAATTTCCCATACAAAACCTTATGGATAGAACAAATATATGTAGAAGATAACGTTCAAGTTGAAAAATTATAATCATTCCTTCTTCTTTATCTTTCCAAATAAATCACAGTAGCACTTATTCCTCTCTGAACATAATACAAAAAATAAATATAAGGGGTAATAAATGGTTCACTATATCACAACACTTATCCCTTAGACAAAATAATAAATAAAAATTCACATCAAGGTTGGTGAGAGCTACCGACATGTTGATGATCATCAGCAGGTAGGCTCACAACAGGTATATCCATGCTGCTTCCCTCAGCTTCTGGAGATATTACCCTTAAATCTGCTACTCTTTCGTTGGAGGACTGAAATTCGTCCCATTGGTCGTTAATGGTACGAATATCGATACCATTGCTAGTCAATTGCACACTGTCACCAGAAACCTGAACAAGTTTTGAATCATTTAAGCAAGCTTTATCGACATCGTCTTCCAAGTCCGCATGTTTTGTCTTTGACGCCGTTTTGATGAAGCCTGAGCTTGACTCGGGTTTCTCTTCCAGCACTTGTTTTGTGGAGCTCTGTTGCCTAGAAGAGAAATATGGAAATTTAGTTACAAAATGTTTGTTAAGATTTCTTATGGATTTACATATGTAACACCTAAAGTTTGATATTTAAATTTAAAACAACTCATGTTATAAACCTATGCATAAAAAAGTGCATGTGTGTTTTAAAAAGTTAATAGAAGTGGTATTTTTGATGTGATGTTAAAGAAATGAGTGTTATAAATGTAAATATAAAAGTTGTGGTGTTAGATATTTAAATAGATATGAATTGTATGATATGTAAATGCTTCATATCACAACATTGAATGCAGTAAAGAGGGTGGGAGTCCAGTTCTGCAATCACACTAGCCCAACAGTTTATTTCCTGTACACGCAAGAAGATTGCTCTTCTACTGAATTATTTCCTTTTTTTATTCCTTCGGATTTTATTATTAGTTTATGAATGATATTGATTTTAATTAAATTTAATGCAATTTGAACTTCAACAAATGCATAAATTTAAGGCATTTTTACAGCTTCACCGGTCCTGAAATTTTTAACCAATACTACTACTAGAGCCCATTAGATTTTCATTACGACTGATTTCCATCTTGTTTGTATTTCTTATTAAAAATAATGAATGATTTTTAAAGATTAAGAGCTCATCACCTATGAATTTTGTGTGCTTTTTGCTGCTCTTATACTAAAACTACATTAGAGACCTTGAGACATAATATAGGACTAATTCACCACTTCTAACACTGTAAATGAAAGACCACGTGTATAATAATAAGATTAAAAATTAAATTGCTAACCTTTGGACTTGAGATTGCAAAGCGGTCACAAATGCTAACAGATCCTCTTTTTCTTTTGCAGCGAACAATGCTTTTTCAGCGGCATCTTTTAATCGAGCTTCCGCATCTGCCTGTGAAACCCTGGTCCTTTCTTCAGCTCGAACTACAGCCGCTTCTAATAAAACAGCGTGTTCTCTAGCTTTTGCGAGCTCAGAACGCCATAAATGTGCCTCTTGAAGAGCAGAGTCTCTCTGCTTGAACAAGATCTCTCTATCTCTGCTAAATGCTGCAACCTTTTCTTCCGATTCTTTCAACTATGATGGCGTATTTGCAAAAGTCATAAAAAGTTTCTTATGGAACTGATATATGATTCAGATTTAATTTAATGTAAAAATAAAGAAAAAAAGGGTTAAGAAGAAGTTCAATTCAATCACATGCAAATATGATGGGAATAATCCAAGTGGATTTTAATGCAAAAATACAGGAAGTTATGACTGAAGAGTTTTCTGAAGATAGTCCAGATTTCAGCTCTGAATCACAAATGCATGTATGAGCAAGCAGGAGTGTGTGGGTGTAACGCTGAGTAGCCTAAGAGGCGAAGTTGGGGTGAGAAAAGAAGACTGGAACGGTTTCAAAGAAAAAATACTTATCGTCATTATTTGTCATTTGCTTTTGTATGGACTTTATATTTTGTTTAATTAGGGAAGAATTTCACAGATTTTGGAGTTTGGTAAAAGGAAAATACGAACTTAGTATTAAACTATGTCAAAGAGAACGGATGATGTAGAAGATATAGAGGTAGGGGTGAGGATTTCATCAGTGATGTGATTAGGTTGTGCATCTCATCTTTATACAAGCAAAGATTCCTCTTTTGTTTTTGTTTAGTCCCCACTACAACTAGATAGCCAAATTTTGTTTAACCACATGAATAATGTCATGCATGATAATAAGAGTGGGGTCAGCATAAATAGGAGCATCAACTAAAAATAGTTCAAAATAAAACTTAAACAGGATAGCAGTTTAGACTACAACATCAGGATGAACCTTAAATAATATATACGAAAGTTAATAATGTAATAAAAAACTGAAGCACCACTGGGAATAAAAAAAAAAACAGGGCATCATAACCACGTTCTACCAAGCAATCGATACGTGCCAACCTCCAAATACACCTATCAATATGGAAATTATCACTTGCCTACTTGTTAGGTACCACCGTACCCATACACTCTGCTACAGTATAGAGCTATTCATGGGAGAAATTGGTTTACAGCGGCCTTTATAATCACAATGCATTATTAGTTGATGATATGTCATCGGCCTTAAAGCAACAGGAGTATATATGGTTCTAAAGAGGTCCACCCTCCCTCTTCCATATTATATTTTCACTTTAGCATAACACCGCGTCTTAATCCTCGATTAAAACGCAAGTTTCAACTCACAACCAGTTGTAGGCTTGTAGCTTTATAATACAGAAAATCCAATCGTAAGCTTCCAAGGTAAAAAAAAAAAAAAGTGGGAAGAAAGGTTATTAGTGATAGAAAGGTGAATATTGGTAGATGGAAAAGGATTTTGAGCTAAGATGACCGAGTTCACTTAGACTAGCAGATTCTAAAATAACCTTAACATACTACAAACGATGACAATAGATAAAGCAATGAAAACACTTCATAAATTAATGAGAAATAAAGAACTTGGTTGCGCTGTTGGTGGAAGGGCGTAGAGCTACTACTGTAGGGAAAGGAGCTAAGAGCAAAAAAAAGGATGGTTAAAATCGACATGATGGTGAAGAATAGCCTCACATTAAAAATTAAATTTAAAACCAAAAAGAACTAAGCTTTTGTATACTGGCAGCATTCTAACCCATTAGCTTAAGGCTTTGTTTGATAACGCTTCTCCTAATATTGAAGCTCTTTTAAAAGTAGCTTTAAAATAAATAGCATTTTAAAATTACAGGTATTGAAATTATTATATGTTTGAAAAATAAAATTTTAACACTGTCATTGTCGCGTCCCAAGCGGATATGAAAAGTGGAAGCTTGCATTAGGCAGTCGACAACTGGCGTAAAATTTATCAAAAAAATCATGGTATAAATCCTTGTGTAAATATTAGGGTGTCCCCTGGAAACGACGCGTTGTATGACCTAAATACAATGAAAAGTATATAAGTGTCACTACACCGGTGTCCAAGTGTACTGTCAAATAAGTGAGGGTTCTCATATTATGGACAAATGTAGGTAAAAAAGTTAGTTCATAAAACTAGTATTAGGATAGGATCTTGGAATGTAGGTACTCTCACAGGTAAATTAATGAAATTAATGGATATTATGATTCATAGAAAGATAAATATCTTATGTGTTTAAGAAAAAACTTATAAGAATGATAGTTTAGGTTTTAAACTTTGATATTCACGTAGAAGTCACACTAGAAATTGTGTAGGTGTAGGTGTAATTATAGATAAGAGTTTGAAATATAAAATTATAAAAATTAATATAATTGGTGATATAATTATAGCCCTTAAGATTATTGTTGATACTACAATTTTTAATGTTATAAGTGTTTATGCTCCTCAAGTAGATTTAGATATAGGTTCTAAAGAAAATTTATGAAATGACCTAGGAGACTTTGATACCTCTTGAAGAAAGAATTTTATTGGAGAAGATTTAAATGAGCACGTTGGTGGAGTGGTAGAAGATTTTATAAATAATCATGGTTGATACGGTTTTGGAGTGATTAATGAAGAAGGTTGAGCCAAATTAAATTTTGTTTTAGCTTATAATTTTTTTATTGCTAATATTTTATTTAAGAAAAGAGATGAGCATATTATTACTTATAAGAATGAATCTAATAAAACACAAACTGATTTTCTTATAAAATGAAGAGATCGTCAAGAAGGTAAAGATTATAAGGTCATTCCAAGTGAAATTTGAGTACTCAACATAAATAATTAATTTTGGATTTTAAAATGAAGAGTTGTAAGATAAAGAATATTAGAAAGCATTGTCATACAATTAGACGGTGCACCTAAAAGACATTAATAAGAAATGCAATGGTAGACCAAAAAAGACGAGCATATTATATGAAAAATGATCTTAATCTATTAGAATTAAATGAAAATATGACACTCAATAAGACTCAATAGAGAAAAAAGATTCATGTAGTCGACCCCACTTAGTGGGATAAAGGCTTGTTATTGTTGTGGTTGTTGTAAACATAACTTTTCCAAGATAAAATACTAAAATATCCCTCCATGTATGTTAAGATGAGAGAACTGTAGTCTGGGTACCCAAAAATAAAATATTCTTCATTTGAGAATATCCTAAAAAATTTCAGAAATAGGATTTAGCAAGAAGTCACAAAAAATCGTCTTTCCTCGTCGGTGGTGACTTATGATAGCCTGATAGGGTAATTGAATCATCATACTTTTTTTTTGGTACCAAGTGAGTTACTAAGAGCAAGGGTTTTCTGTGACTTAGGTTCAACAACTCATTTTTTCTGTTCAGATTTTTTTTACCTCCAATTATCATTTCAATTTTTCTTTTATAATGAGGTCGTTGCGGTTTTTGTGCTAGTAGTCCCCAATCCATCTTCCTAGGAAAACAATTGAAGGAGAGAGATGAGCCAAAAAAAGGCTTCTAAATCTTATTCTTAGCTCTTCTTGAATTTAAAGAATTTTTTTTTTGTGTTTTCTAATCGATGTTCTACCCCTGATGATAGCATCTTCTCAATATTGTTTTCTATGATAGCATCTTCTCTGTTTTTTCACTCTTCTTCCTGTTGAGCTTTCTTTATTTTATCCAAATAAAAACTTTTGTGAATGGTCTTTGCCTCTACCAGTCTTTCATGTTGGTTGCATAGGGCAAAAAACCATGAAAGCTGCAACTCAGTTCCACACAAAGCTATTTTGGATAATTTTCTTTGTGAAGCAGCAGAACTGAGCGTCCGACAGTTTGAAGCTATAGAGATGTCGTGATCTGGAATGTGGAGAAAATGACGTTCCGTTTGATGTACTTCCGGCGACGCAACTATGGCAAACAAGGACCACGCGTTTTGTCGAGACGTTCTCCACTCGCCTAATAGCGATATTAGAATCAATAGTTTGACTTAATAATAGCGATATTAGAAACAAAAGAGGCCTAAGTTGGACTTGATTTGGGCCCTTTATATTCCACTCGCCTAATAGCGATATTAATCAATGGTTTGACTCAGATAAACCGGTTCCTTTGTTTGTGAATCACATGGGACTTCTACCATGGTTAAATGCATTGTTGGTGCATAACACTTAATGTTATTCGAATGCTTCTATTTGAAGAAATATCTTGGACGGTATAAAAAACTCTCATGTGAGAGATTGTTAGCCCATATAAAGGGTGAAGAATATTAAAAACAAGACCAGCTTCTAATATATTGCTAGTGTCCCCAACCCATTAGCTTAAACTTTTTCCTTTTTTTAAATTCTTGTAAGGATAGAAACTCATCCCATAGACTTTATAAAGGGTTCACAGAACCAAGTCCAACGCTTTAAGGAAAATCAGTGAAGAGGACAAACCCCTGGTACAAGAGTCAACCGATAATGCATGCCTAATGTTTTTTGAAGAAATAAACGCTGCCTAAAGCTTTTATATTTATGGGTGTCAATACACTAGGCTATAAAGCTTAAATTTGGCACTTTGTATTTCACCCTAACAAACACACCTAACCTCTCACTAAAATTAAACTATCCTTCACTGACTTCCATGGCACCGTTAAACTACCTGAATACGTCAGAATTCTATGAAAATGAACTTTTTAATGATTTATAGCATCATGCATGATAGCATAACCATCAAACTGAGCACTTCTAGAAAAGCTATATTAAAAACTCAATCTCCATGTTATCCTGTACCAATTATCTAGTTTTTAGGTAGAAGGGGAGATGGTCAGCAGGGAAGGGTAGAGGGGTATTTCTAAAAGCACAAAGCCGATAATTTTTACAAAAAATCTCCTCATTTAAGTAAGAGTAGATATTTATTTAACTTTTCAATTTCATTACCCTCCTATAGCTGATCTATAAATGAGGCTTTTAAAGTAAGTACAATTTTCCAAGAGAATATAAATGCATACTACATGAATAATAAAACAACTTCAGAACATAAAGCGAAAAAATATGACCCAAAAAAGACAATTTGACTGAAAAAAAAAATGAAACATGCATTTACTTAAAATAAATAAATGTGAAATGGATAGAAAGGGAAATAAAATATAGACCAAATGTAAGTTACAAACTAAAGATCCATTTAGTATAGTTGAACCAATATTATGCTTTTATTATACTGTTTGAAATTATAAAAAAAACAAAATTAATATTTTCCCATTGTAATACAAGCTGTTTAATAACTCAGAAAATGTGCTCCTAAAGTCATAGCAACGATATAATTGCAAACTGATGAATTCCCAACCGCATTTTCATATAAATCCAAACTGTTTTTCAAGAATTTAAACTGGATAAAGTGATAAAAAATGAAGCTTAAAACTGTATGTCGAACTTAAAAGGAGCATTCATGAAAGCCCCAATCAATTCTATAAAATTACGATGATGATGATGATGGTGATGATATCAACCAGATAATTTCGGTAGAGAAACTAAGAAAAATAATTATTGCACTGATTGGCCACTGTAGCTAGCAAATTCCATGTTCTTTAAACATGTTAAATATGTACATTCTCTGGCCCATCTATTGGTATTATAACAAGCGTATAAAAGGGTCCATGCTCATATTATGTTAAACCAAAACAGAAACAATTACCAAATCTTTAAGATCAGCTTGTGTAATTTTATTTATTCTGTAAGAGTGTAAGATTAGCTGAGGAGATGAGTGAATTGGGTTGAAGCGAGTAGATTTGGAGCACCTTAAGAATGATTTCTTGAAGTTTTTTATTTGAATCATTGGTCAGTCGTTCAATTTCTGTGTAAG
>JXCR01006213.1:0-12158 GCA_002079205.1 Phalaenopsis hybrid cultivar
CTGCATCTCTTTAACCATAGTATGAAATTAGGATTAGGCTTGCTCTGATACCAAATGATATCGAGGTTTAAACAAACATCAATGATAAACATATATTATTGTTGAATCCAGGTATGAAATTACTACAAAACACGATGAAAATATGAGAATTGCAACAAAAAAAACGGCAAACAACAATAGACTTAGGTGGATTTAGGGTGGAGGTGGTGTTGGTTGATGGTGGGGTGGTGGAAAGAGGAAGTAGGAACAATTAAGTAAGGGCAAATCTGGGTGATGACAACAAGGTTGGGAAACAAATAACTGGTGGCTATATCACGGGTTGGCAACAAGTGGAGAGGAAGAAAACAAAAGCAGTTTGCTATTTTCAGAGGGGCGACAACACAAGTGGAAGGCAAATACAGTTGGTTGCTATTTTCTGAGGGGCTGCAGCAAAGTTGCAGCGATGAGGGTGGAGGGAGTCGATGCGGGAAGGGATGGGAAATGGTATAAGNTAACACAAGTGGAAGGCAAATACAGTTGGTTGCTATTTTTTTAGGGGCTGCAGCAAAGTTGCAGCGATGAGGGTGGAGGGAGTCGATGCGGGAAGGGATGGGAAATGGTATAAGAAGGATAAACATTACCTGGAGACCAAGATAGGACCGAAGCACCACTTGGAACCTTATGATACAACTCTATAAGGGAAAAGGGAGGCGCCGACGACTGTCCTAAAACCAACACGACATAAACTAATCCTGGACAACAACAAAAACAAATAAATAGTCCTAGGAAAACTAGGAGCGGGCCCCACACCAATTGGGCGTCAAATCTCAACTTTAGAGGGATAATCGACCTCTTAAAAGTTTGTATTGAACAGTCCAGATGCACAGATACCCGATTTTGTCCCACGAGGGATGCCTGCATTAGTAAAGAGTGGCATTTACAAGGTTAGGGGGGATTAGTTTCAGTTTTATTCAAGGATGGGACAAAGGTGAGATGAGACTCATGCATTCCTTGTATATGTGTTTTGAGCAGTTTCTTTGCTTTTACCTTATCATTGCTTCAGATTTTCTTCCTCTTTTTTTATAATTATGCTTCTATAATGTAGGGTTTGTTTGGTGCAGCTGCAGTTTATTAATAAGTTGCTGCGCAACAATTGTGGTAGGAAGCGGCTGCAGCAGAAGCTGCTGCAGATAAGCTGATTGTCTGTTTTTTTTTTGCAGTGTGAAAACAATTGTGCTGCAGCTGTTTCTGGGTAAGTAATTATTTTACTCTTGTATTATAATGTTGTTTGCAATAGAATTGTTCATGCCAGTGCATTTTATATTTGAAAGAAATATCAAATACATAACATTACACAATAAAGATAGACACATCACTAAGTAGTGGATGCATCATTACCAAAATTAAGAAAAAATCTATTAAAATAACAATTAATAATATGATAAAATTATTTTTAAAATGCAGATAGAGATAAGCCGCCCTCCAGGGAAACTCTATGCTCGATCACTCTCGGCAGTGGAATCTTCTTGCTCATCTGCCCACTTGAAATAGACACAATTTTTCTGTGATTCTTCTTAAGCACCTGTAAAACTATCTCCCGTAGCTATGTAACTGCCACGAAGTAAGCAGTAAACTTTGTAGTCTATAGTAGCAGTGCAATCCTCTAGAGGTACCGAAAATCCCTGAACTCTTTTTTTAAGACTTAAAAACACATACTCTTAGACATAAGTACAGATAACAGAAGTAACTAATTAAAGTTGTATGTAGCTGTGAGGTCTCAAAAAACTCAATATATAAGTCAGCGAATCTGTAACTATAAGATGAGAGTAAATTTTATAAAAAAAGGGTTATTGGTTGTGTTTAACCCACGTAATATCAAGCTCGTGTATGTCAGATATGCATATCACTCAAAAAAACGTTGTTTAGAAGAACCTAAAAAACCATAACACTGAAAAAGGAGATGAGTTTGATTACCTTATTATGATTTCACATGTGACACTAACCAATAGTGACATACAAACCATCTAAAAGAACCCATACAGTTAAACATTTCATCATAGACATCCAAAACCCAAAAAAAAGATGTGATATTTAAGATACATATATTACATACGGTTGTCTCATCAGCCATCTAAGTCAGAGAAAAATACATGCAAAAATAAAAGTCATATTATTTACATAAAAAACGAATACAATAAATATCAAATGCATTAGAAACAGAAATACACATGTATGTATGAAATACAGATACAGTAAACAGTTAATGTTTTCAATAACCATTACAATAAACAGAAATAAAAACTAACATTTCCTACAATCACCCTCCAACTATAGCATCCGTAATTCTTTCTCTCAAGTTTCTCATCTCGCTTGCACCTTCCTCATGTTGAGTGCAGGTCTCAGGCCTATCATTTTTGGCTTGTGACAAAGACTGTTCAATACGATATTCATACGCTCTTACAGGGACATGTGAATGATTCTCATCTGCTCTGTAGAAATCAATGTCGTTGCTGGAAGATGTCGCCAAATATAATTGTGGAGAGTTATCGTGATAATCACAATCTGCACTTGTTTTGGAAACAAATAAGTTGACATATCGGGAACTATAATACATTTCTTTTTCCAAACTTCAAATGTTCTCTCAATTACACCGCTTAAATGGAAGTGTCTTTTATTGAACATTGTCGGCTCTGTGAAAGTCAGTTATGTGATATCTCGTATCAGTATAGGGTTTTAGGTATCCTCGTTGCAACGAATATCCAATATCAACCAAATAATATTTATCTGAAGTGAATAGAATGATTAATGTTGAAGTAAGAAAAAACTGGTGACTAATTTAGTCTCAAGCGAACCTGTGGGTGAATACGAGAAATTGTATTTCCTAGTCCGCGTTGCAAATTTGAAATTCGACTGACATGTGCACTGTCCACCCAATCAGTCATGATAAAAGTGAGCGACATGTTGAAGTCACATACAACCATGACATTCTGCGTCGATGACCCACAAAGATTGATTAATGCGATCTTTTCATTATTTGGAACACGTGCATCCACGTGTGCTCCATTGATTGCTTCAATACGATTCTAAAAAGATAAACAAGGGTTACTTAATGCTATATTCATTTGAAAATTGTATGTAATAAATAAGAGAAATTACCTGAAAATATGGCATATACCGTGCATCATGCGAAATCTTTGTGGGGATCCATTCAAATGTAAAATCTGATAGTTTTTTAACTTGTAATGAAAAACTGATAGCTGCATTCAACTGTACTGATAAATATCTACAAATTATTTTGGAGTGCTGGAGTCGCTCCATAGCTGCTCACATCGATCCATTTTATGATGATATGTAGAGTGTTATTGTTAATACTTCTTGTGAAATCGTCTTGATAGAGTCATGAAGTCCATGATTTCTATGTAGTTTCTTCAGCAGATCGATGAATATCACCTATGTCATGCGGAACATATTGCTAAACATCGTTGGGTGGCTCATAAGCAACTCAACCAATTTGTCACCAGCGTACAAGGATGTCATGCGAAAGGAGCGCTCTATGTGGGAATTATAATACTCGTATATCAAACACACTACAACTGCAACTCTCCTGCGTCTTTCTATGTTTGTATCAGTATAATTCAGTGTGAAAGTAGCTAAGCATCAATGAATTAACTACAATTAGATAATGTTATGAACAAAACCAACGTCAAAATAAAATTAGAGAAGTAAATAGAAAACATAACAATGAAAAATAAAATTGCAAATCAAATTTAGCATCGTCCCATTGAAAAAAGTAAAAAACCAAAAGCAAATAAGAATGTCGAGTGCAGCAAGAAATGTAAAATGTCCCACAAGAATATAAAGAAAACCAGGTGTCCTTCACGTGTAGCTGTTCACATGAAAATAACGTACGGTCAGGGTCATCGTAATAAAAAACTCTTTTTGGGTTGGGTTTTCAAGCAATTTCATAAAAAACAGATACAACGACATATTCTCATAAATTTTGTGTGTTGCCTCTAGAATATGCATGACCTGTTGGACAGAAGTTGTTTGTGATGGGTTGGAGTCATCGGTGTATGAAGTCATCAACTGTGAAATCTAGCTTATAATGAAAGCAGCTCCCTTTTCTTTTTCTCAACCCAGAGACGCTTTGACCGGCTAGTGGATTCAACTTGATGGAGGCCTTCATTAGAATCAAACCCTGCCTCACTAGGTGTGCACGCATTATTATTCGTTGCCACGACACCACCAAACATACAATCTAACTTCTCTTTTTGCTCAGGATCGATGTCACTGTATTTAAATTTTTTGCAGTTGGCACCACCGACAAAGTAATAACACATATTGATGCATTTGAAAAAAAAAATGAAAAATTGACAGAAGCAGTAGATGATTTAAAAGTGCTCACCCCTAATCTCTTTGCCTCTACCCCTTCGAAGTATCGACTGTTTACTTTATCAGATCCCAACCCAGGTCCGTGAATACCTGCTTTAATTCTTTCTAGATTTTTCAATTCTTTTTATGTTGATTCCATTTGTTTTTTAACTGCATCATATCACACTCTCTGCCTGTATTGTTCTTGAAATTTTTAATGATATTTTGTCAACCCTTCTCGTTGAAATATATTATCAGCCTATTTCTCAATTGGACCTCCTTGAGGCAAATGCTACAAAATATTATTTTTGTATCCTTATCTTCCGTTGCAGATGAACCGACCTCTTTTGTCTTAATCATTGTATATATTAGCATGAAAATAACTAATCAACATAAATATTTGTCATCAAAAATATTTAACACAACTCAAAGAAACATAAGAATGCCACAATAGCATCACCACTGCCCCTCCAATAATCTGCATAACACCACTACACCACTTATACATCACCACACCACACCACTACGGCCACGTCCACCACCAAAGCATTCACAATACTACCACCACCTCATCACACATCAACACATCAAAACATTCACAATACCACCACCACCATCACAACACACCATTGCACCCGCACAACAACACACCCACACACCAACAGTACGACGAACACCTCAACCAAAATTCAGGCAACAACATTAACTGAATTTCATGCAACAATATCAAATAATTCGGGCAACAACATCACTTGTATTTTCAACTGCCTCCCTCTATGTTTGCAATTTGCATATGCAAACACCACCACCATCATTTTGCAAATGCAAATATGTCTATTGCCTTTACACTTGCATTTCCAACCACCACCATGTATGTTCCAATTCTCATATGTAAACACCACCACCATGTGCTCCAATTCTCATATGCAAACATCACCACCACACGAACCCTTGCACATAATCAAAACCATCAATAGGATGCAGCATAAAGAAGCAAAATGACCTACCGACCATATCACACCGAAAACCACCAAACCGAACAACCAACATCCACTGAAAAACAAACGAATGCTTAGAGCAAAGAGAAAATTGTCAAATGAGTCATTGCACATAAGCAATTGCAAAATAAAAATCCACCTAGCAGATAAGGCAACCATTTCTATTGCCTTTTCACTTGCATTTCCAACCACCACCATCAATATTCCAATTCGCATAGGCAAACACCACTACAAAACCAACCATTGCACATAACCAAAACCATCATCAAGATGCAACATAAAGAAGAAAAAATATCTACCAAACCTATCACACCAAAAACCAAACGAAAAAGCCAACATCCACTGAAACAAAAAAGCAGAGGGCTGAAACCACCAAATTGCAAAATAAAAAACCACCGCCACTGAACCATTGCACCCAACTGCAAAATCAAGAACCAACTAGTAGATAACACAAAGAATACCGGAACGGTTGGGAGAAGAAGAGGAGGAACCACTACACAGAACGCACTATGAGCAACAAAAGAGAAGATTTTTAAGAAGAGGAGAGGGAGAATATAGGAGAGGGAGGGAGAGGGAGAGGGAGAGGGAGAGGGAGAGGGAGAGGGGGAGAATAAAAAGCTCACTAGAACAACCAACCGGAACCAAAGAAGAGGAACCACCGTGCAGATTGCAGACTGTGCAGAATCACCAAACTGAATCGAAGGAAAGAGAGGAAAGGGAGAGAATAGTGGAAGCTCACCGCAACNGAAGATTTTTAAGAGGAGAGGGAGAATATAGGAGAGGGAGGGAGAGGGAGAGGGAGAGGGAGAGAATAAAAAGCTCACTAGAACAACCAACCGGAACCAAAGAAGAGGAACCACCGTGCAGATCGCAAACTGTGCAGAATCACCAAACTGAATCGAAGGAAAGAGAGGAAAGGGAGAGAATAGTGGAAGCTCACCGCAACAACCACCCAAAATCACCGAATGGCAACCAGAAACAAGGGCTAGCCACCAGAGCCACAAAATCAAGGGGCTGGAGAAAGGAGATTTTTAGGACAAGTCGTGTCGGGGGAAGGACTGAGGGCAGCGAAGGAAGGAACGTGGGAAGTGAAGGAAAAGTAATAGCGAGGAACGCGGGCCTCAGGTTCGAACCCACTGCCCACGTTTTGCATAAAATTAATCAGACCGCAGATGCACTGTTGTAAACAAACACCGCAAATTGCGGTATGAAACCGCAATGCAGGGAAATCGCCACCCCAAACNTGAACCCACTGCCCACGTTTTGCATAAAATTAATCAGACCGCGGATGCACTGTTGTAAACAAACACCGCAAATTGCGGTATGAAACCGCAATGCAGGGAAATCGCCACCCCAAACGGGTAGGTGATCTCTGATTGTGCATGTGATCTTTGATTATGCGAGTGAGGAGTGACCGAATGGGTGATCTTTTCCAACCGTTTATTTTAATGGATGAACTAATATGGAAAAGTCATTCAATAGTTAAGTTAATTTATATTAGTATTGTGTAATAAAAGGATATGTGGGTTAATACACTTTTAAATTATCGTCTAAATTAAACAAAATATTGGATTTATTTTATAATCATTGAACCAAAATGAATGTTTCCCTTGCATTTATTTTAGACCAATTAAAATCCACCTTATTTACTTTATACTGCATTTCTAAAATTTGGGTAATACTTGCAACCAAACAACTCTTAACGTGTACAAATTTATGTTAATGTATTAAGATTTAAAATACCAATCTTTTCATTCATTGAGCTGGCATGATTTTTCATTGCATTTTTTTGTTATTGTTTATTTTTATTTACATGATTTTATTTTATTTTTATTTATGATTTTTTTCCTTGTAGTGATACACTCTGGTATTCGAATTGACATGCGATGCTAAAGACATTTATTAAACATTTCAAGGTAACCATTTTGTTATGTCTTTTTTTTCCCTATTTTTCTTTCTTGTAACTGCGTCTACCCTTATATTGGTCATTTAAACCCAGTTAGACTGAAAATTTTGTAGTCATCAGAGTTGATTATATTATGGAACCAACAAATTTAAATCGCTCCGACTATTTTACTGACCAGTAAGCATTTCATTATTTATATGTTACTTTTCACCGACTATAGGATGAAAGCTCGCTGTGTCGCCCATGAATTTCCGGGGGCACTATTTTCATGAAAGCCATTGCCAGGTCACCCTTGCATTTTATTGAGTTGTGATCTGTCTTGAACGATATTTTAGACATTTGAGCTCATCCCATATAGTATATGTGGAAGTACTAAGATTGTTTATTGTAAATAAATTAGGAATATTTTAGGTTTCTTGTAAATGATGTTTTAAGTTGCAAATGTTGTAACAATTGATGGTTCTATGAGAAGTGTCTTATTGTTCTTAGAAATAGTTTGAGTGTATAATTTTACATTGTTGCTAGCTATTCTTTTATAGACATACTATGTGATCATGCAGGTACTTTCAAGAAAGAAGCCATGGCCTCGAAGGGTCCTAGATCTAAATTGGACCATGAAAGTAGAACCAAACGTCAAAAGGTCATTATTTTTTTTTTGGAAAACTAATAATTTTTTTCTTTCGCAAAAAAAGACGTTTGAATGTTTTTTGTTTTTTTTTTTGCTTGAAATTAAGTTGGAAGAACAATTTTCTTGGAGTATAATTGTTCTGATCTTTGAACTTTGTAACTGACATAAAGGATACTCATTGCGTGAGACTTTTGCCACAATTTTTGCGGATGGTTTTCACGATACCCATAGCAATGGTGGAAAGCTCACCATTGCTCCAAACTTGCTCATAGTTATGTAAATGACATTTTCTATGAAAGTTTCAGTGCCTGTGTCAAGATTTTTTTCTTTTGCTTCCATTTCCTGGTACTTTTTAATTGAAATTTCATACAGTGAAAAAACTGCAAACAATATGCCATCATGCTTATGGATTTATCTACGATTTTTGTAGCTTATCATCTTGTTATGCCTTTGCATTTTACAGAAATCAGGAACCTTGAACTTGCTCTATTTACATTAGTTGGAATACTTCAATTCTAGTTTAACAAGCAGCTTGCGATTCTCAATAAGTTATTGTCCTGGTTGGAAAATTCTTGTGTGGATTTTTAATTACTTGCGTAATTTTTATATATTTTCTTATAAAGAGAGATAAGCTATCCATACAACTTATAACAATTTTTTTTGTGTAGATTTAGAATTACTTGATGTAATGAATTCGGTGTTTAGGTTGTGAATGTATTACCGTTGTTATTATTTGTATTTGAAATCTCTATTGAGCGCCGTAATCTGATGTGGTGAGAAGTAAAAAGTGTTTGCTAGGTCCCCATTCTTAAGTACTGCGTCACAACTTAATAACTAATATAATTGTAGTGAAGAGAGGCAAATGTTGGGTAAGACCTTATTCATAAGTAGTGCACGACAGTATAGTTGAAAAGTTGGTAAGTCTTGATTTTGTTTAAAATTAAAATTTGATTTTTCGGATGAAATTTGGCAACTTTGAATGTGAAGATAAGAGAATTAATGGGCATGATGATTACAAGAAGAATCAATGTTTGAAAATTAAATAAAAATAAGAATAACACAAGGACAATGGGGACGGTTATAAGCCATTATATGGTTAAAAATGTGAATCATGTAGTGGTAGTTGTAAATAGAGAGTTGAAAAATAAAAGCTTAGGCGAATATTTTAGGAAGGTAATTTATAAGCCATTATATGGTTAAAAATGTGAATCATGTAGTGGTAGTTGTAAATAGAGAGTTGAAAAATAAAAGCTTAGGCGAATATTTTAGGAAGGTAATTTGTATTAAGTTGATTACATATGGATAATCTAAATATAGGCAGTTCCGTTTTAAGTTTAATAAAATATAGTTTTAAAAATTGGTGCTTAGGTTTGCAGGCAAAGTATTGTGGATCGATCATGTAAATGAACGGGTACATTAATGGTAACATACCTTGTAGAGTTGAAGCTGGATATTAAAATTATTAGGTGCATTAGATAAGATAATATAATGTTGACTTTATGGTTATATTATATTGATTTGAGTATTTAGCAAGGAAGAAATCATTGATAGGCAATTTATACATGACAAAAATCATAAATGTAAGATGTGCATGTGCAAAATCTTAGAATGATAGGTTATTAAATGATTATATTAGTTGGCGGTGGGAGCAACATCGATTAATATAAGTTGGTTAAAAGTAAACTTAAGTAAAAAGGCCATGCATAACAAACTTTAGAAAATGCATAGAATGATGAATGAAATCAATTTTAATGGGTTAGAAAGTTGTACGTTTATTGAAAGGTTTGATGGAGAGTTATAGAGAAAAAAAGTGTTGTTATGAATTATGTTCAAGTCACTAATGATATGTATACTAGATTAGTCACTTGTGTTCGAACCGAAGGAGGATTGACCAAGTATTCCTATTTCAGTTGGATTACTGAGGGATTGGCTTTAAGGCCATATTATTTTGCTTAGTTATGGATGCGCTTACTCGACATTTACGAGAGGATGTACCTTGGTGTATGCTTTTCGCTAATGATATCCTTCTTATGGATAAGACTAGAGAAAGAGTTCAGAAAAAACTTGAATTATGGTGGTCTACATTGGAATCTAAAGGCCTTCGTTTGAGTAGAACTAAAACTCAATACATGGAATGTAATTTTAGTACTAGTAGCTCTAGTGGCAGAGTTGTAACTATGAGCGATCAAATCATTAAAAGGTTTGAACATTTAGATACATTGGGTCTATTGTTTAGGGGGATGGTGATATAGATGGGGATTTTATTAGTAGAATTCATGTTGGTTGGTTGAAGTGGAGGAATTCTTTTGGCCTGTTGTGTGATAGAAAAGTATTGCTTAAACTGAAAGGAAAATTTTATAAAATGGCGGTGAGACTTGCAATGCTCTATGGCGCAGAATGTTGGCCTTTAAAAGAGAAGCATAAACAAAGTTAAGTGTTGTTGAGATGAGAATGCTTAGGTGGATGAGTGGCTTGCCACTTAGAGACAAAATGTGAAATGAATATATCCCTGATTGGGTTGGTGTAGCTTCGGTGGCAAACAATATTAGAGAGAGTCGTCTTAGATGGTTTGGTCATATTAATCATCAACCATCTGATGATCCTGTTAGAAGAGTTGATGTTTTAGCATTGATTTATGTTAAGAAAGTGAGAGGTAGACCTAAAAAGACTTAGGCATATTGTATAAAAAATGATCTTGTTCTATTAGAATTAAATGAAAATGTGAAACTCAATAGAGCGAAATGGAAAAAAAAGGATTCATGTAGGCCACCTCACTTAGTGGGATCAAAGCTTGTTGTTGTTGTTTTTGTGGGTTATAAAGAGAAGGGTAAGCTGAAAATAACTTCAAAAGAGGTTGTGAATGATGATTTTCAAATAAGAGGTTTAAAACCTCATGCAATACTTCATAGGGATGCATGGAGAATTAGGATTCTTAAATTTATCTCCTAATTGCTTGGATAAGGCTAATGATGTTGAGGATGATAGACCTCATATACAAACCTAACTAGCAATTTTGGAATCCTATCACAGAATTTAAAATTTGTATTTAATTCAAGTTAATTAGCAGCTAGTGGCAAACATGAATTCATTTGACAGTGAGCAATTAATCATTATAGTTGAGCCACATGTAGCATTAGCTACACACTACCTAGAACAAAGAGCAGATGAATTTGGGAGGTCTTTGTTTCTTGCTGAGAGAAAAAAAAAAAAAACTGTAGAATGCTATAATTTATGAATTGAACTTTGATTTATTTTCTCTTCGACTCTGGAGCTGTTAGTGGTAGGCTTATCCAAATAGATAGTATATGCTAATGATGATGATTCAGTGAGAGGAGATTGATTTATTGCCTCTTTACGATCAAAATTAGTGGTGGCTGGCTTAACATTTACTTGGGTGAGATCATCTTTGAAGTTGAATTAAAATTAAGCTTCTTTTTTTGTCTACTAACTTATTTTACTTTCACTAGCAGACAAGCATATCCTTTTTTTTTTATTTATTTTTTATTTATGCTTTGGGTGGCTCCATTCTCATCCCTTGAGTAGAAGTAACTGTGACATGGTTGGATTTAATTTTCTTTGTTTGTTTTGGAGAGGATTTTCCTCTACATTTCTGTCATCAACTTAAAAGAAATTTACTTGTTTTTAACATTATGAACCAATTCATTATCTTTTTTTTTCAGTTTTTCTGCTTATGGGTAGCCACCAGAGCTATTTTTCCATTTAAAAATATATATATATACATGACATCCTGACATCCTGACATATATATGATAAGATAATACCATTTAAGCTTAAAAGTGAGCTTAATGCATTACATTATGTGATTGATGCATAACTTATTTTCTAGTAAGACGTTTCTTTCAACCTTTTCAGGCTTTTGAGGCCCCTAGGGAGCCTCCTCGACCTAAAGTTCACTGGGATCACGTTTTAGAGGAGATGGTTTGGTTGTCAAAGGTGTCGTTCATTTATGGCTGAAGCTATTGGCTAACTAGCACTGCTCAGATTATAAAACTTTTTATGAATAATTAGGAAGATTTAATTACATACCACTCAATTCTTATGCATTTACATTATCCCTTAAAACTTCAATTTTTACATAAATGCCATCTTTCTTATACATGAGAATGAAAATGTGTATTTCACTTTTTAAAAGTTTAAATTGTGGTACTTTTGATGTGATATGAAAGATTTGAGTGGCGTAAACATAAAAAAGCAGTTTCAGGGTTAAATATGTAAATATCTAAGAATTTGGTGGTATGCATGTAAATGCCCTAAA
>JXCR01006226.1:0-11152 GCA_002079205.1 Phalaenopsis hybrid cultivar
CTTTCCATGATTGCAGGAATGATGGGTAAGCTCCTCGGACCCAATCTCGACTTAATCGGCCGACGACCTATGGTTTTGGTGGTGGTATGGTCGGTGGTGACTATAGCAGTATCAACTCAGTTTCCCAAACGGAGCCAGATGGGAACTCGGGTTGGTGACTCTATAGTCGACCTACGAGATTTTCTAGTGGACTTAATATCCTTCAAAATTTCATTCTTCATATGAGGGGAAATTTCATGTCCCAATCGTTTAAGTAATTCACTAACAGAACATCCTTCTTTAATAGCAAGCCTTCTGAAGACTGCACTAACTTGGGTGATGGGGCTGAATTTCTTTTCCTTCTCACCATGTTCATGAGGTGATGGCAATGTAGCAGCAATCTTTCGAATACTCTCATATCCATCAGTATCTGTCGGGGGATGGAATCTACTCCCTCGTAGAAGTGGATAAATTTCCGATATTACCTCTTCAACTTGATGAGGCTCCTCTTCATCAGGTGTATTTTCAGGATTCTGGGCTTTGATGGCCCTNTTTGTTGTTCCACTAACGGAGGTGGGGGTATCTCTTCTGGAGTCATTATCTGTTTTCCTTTGTCTGTTGGAGTTGTTCTTGGTGGTAATACTTTCCCGCTCCTCAAGTTGACTTCTGTGACTTCTTCTTCTTGAGATATCATTATTGAATCTTCCGGTGTCTTTTCCTCTACGTCAGAGAGATCTAAGTTGATGGCGAGCGGTCTACCATGACGCTCGAGAGTTGGCTCTTCGTTATCGGTGCTGTCGCAAGCACTATCGTTGATGTCTTCTTTAGACTTGACAACAAGTTCATCGGACTCAAGTACGATCTGAGGATCATTTTGAGGATTGAGATCGCAACTAGCTTGGTCATAATCAGTCACGTTATTACCAAAAAATAGTCAAAATGTACCCGAAATCACAACCATTATATTCATAAGACCCCGGAGGAACAAAAAGATAATCATACAAAGTCAAGGGATTGAGGACTTTCTTTCCCGATTCCAAGACAACCAATCTAGTAGAGGCAGCCCCTATCCTACCCCCCGTGCTATCGATCTTGGTAGTGAAGCTTNCTGAGGATCATTTTGAGGATTGAGATCGCAACTAGCTTGGTCATAATCAGTCACGTTATTACCAAAAAATAGTCAAAATGTACCCGAAATCACAACCATTATATTCATAAGACCCCGGAGGAACAAAAAGATAATCATACAAAGTCAAGGGATTGAGGACTTTCTTTCCCGATTCCAAGACAACCAATCTAGTAGAGGCAGCCCCTATCCTACCCCCCGTGCTATCGATCTTGGTAGTGAAGCTTTTCTTTTTCTTGTTCTTCGTCCTGAATGATGACGGATTTTCTGGTGAAATCTTCATCTCGGGCTCGGTATGCTGCAGACTGTGAATGGAGGCTTGTTTTGATGCAGACTGTAGCTTGTTTAGTATCTTCTTGGATGATCTTCTCCATACTTCATTCCATCCTTCTTTGGNATTCGAGGTGATCCCTCCTGAGATGGCTGTTGGTTAGATTGATTGCTTTGTTTCTGAGGGTAATGTGATGAAGAATGACGATGATCCTCTGCATATATCTTTATCGGCTGCTTTCCTTTGTCAACAGTTTCGACTACCTTTGATTACTTTTCGAACACTCTGGTCACCTTAGCCTTTTCATGTGGCTCCATGTGCTTCATTTCTTCTTGCAGACTGCTGGCTTTACTAAAGGATTTGATGATGAGTCCCTTAAGCATGAAAGCTACTGCTATGAATGCTTTTGAGTAGAATCTCAATCACTTGATGTTCTTGTAGCTGAGGTTCACATTTCATGCTAAGGTTTCTCCATCTCAAGATATAGTCTGTCAGGGTTTCACTAGGCTTCTGCTTCTCCATCATGAGTTCTCCAATAGACACATGATGCTGCGCCCCAGAAAATCTTTTCACAAATAATTGTTCCAACTCAGAAAATATTTTAACTGACCCGTTGGGTAGGTCAGCGTACCAGTCGAAAGTTATCCCTGACAAGCTACTAACGAACTGCTGGCAGAGTAGAGCTTCGTTATTCCTTGTGTTTCCACAATTGGCTCAGAAATATGTTATGTCTTGTCTAGGATTTCCAGTCCCATCGAATATCTTAAAGTCTGGGGTTACATAGCCCTTGGGGAAAGGCACGTCATCAAATTCCTCCGGATAAGGTCTACCCTTTAAAATTGATGCACCGCCCTTGGACAGGGCTAAGGCGTCCCGTACTTGTTCAACCATTTACTTGAACTCTTTTTCAGGGATGGCACTTGACGAAGAATCCTTCTTTGATTGTTCTTATTTGTCTGTCGAAGTAGCCTCCCTTCTTTCATCTGCGATGTGCATGATTTCTGGCTGATTAACCTCTGGAGAGGCCAATCTTGGTGCTTGTGATTGCCCCTGAATGGTGGCCATGGCGGTCATAGCTGCGGTCATTTCTTCTATCCTTTTCTCCAGTAGAACAACTTGTTCATCCCTGAGGAGCATAACCCTACGCAGCTCATCTACGACGTTCTCTTCAGTGTGAGGTTGAGCCTCGCCCGCAGATGTGGTAGCTCTGGTTTCAATCACGTAGACATCCATGAAATCTTCCTCCAAGTAATCATTGTAATCAAAATCCTCATTGTCACTATCGACGGAAACTCTGTGTTCTCGTGCTAACTCGGAAATCTCAATCCTGAGTTTCTCAACTTTTTCTTCAATTATCGATTCTTTGATTGGTTTAAGGTCTGGAGGACCCTGATGGAAATCCTCAACTTGTTCCTCCATCTCGCTGGCTATTGTCCTGTCGATGTCAGATATTTCAGGCACTGGTTTTGCTTTCTGTCTTGCAGGCTCACTGGACTGTATCAGTGCAGCGACCTTAGGTACCCATACCTTCTTCCTTTTTGACAATGATGCCTCAGGATGGGGCGCCTTAGTAGAGACATCGGTATGTCGAGGGAAGGTATGCTCCCCATGGTGTAGACCGGCTACAGTGTCAGGTAATCATCTTGTCTTTCTTTCCATGATTGCAGGAATGATGGGTAAGCTCCTCGGACCCAATCTCGACTTAATCGGCCGACGACCTATGGTTTTGGTGGTGGTATGGTCGGTGGTGACTATAGCAGTATCAACTCAGTTTCCCAAACGGAGCCAGATGGGAACTCGGGTTGGTGACTCTATAGTCGACCTACGAGATTTTCTAGTGGACTTAATATCCTTCAAAATTTCATTCTTCATATGAGGGGAAATTGCATATCCCAATCGTTTAAGTAATTCACTAACAGAACATCCTTCTTTAATAGCAAGCCTTCTGAAGACTGCACTAACTTGGGTGATGGGGCTGAATTTCTTTTCCTTCTCACCATGTTCATGAGGTGATGGCAATGTAGCAGCAATCTTTCGAATACTCTCATATCCATCAGTATCTGTCGGGGGATGGAATCTACTCCCTCGTAGAAGTGGATAAATTTCCGATATTACCTCTTCAACTTGATGAGGCTCCTCTTCATCAGGTGTATTTTCAGGATTCTGGGCTTTGATGGCCCTCCGAATTCTCCTATTGCAGTTCCTCCTTTGAGTACGGGTCAGAGGTACAGTCCTCAAACTTGATCCGATCTCAAACATAGGTGGTGGGACAGTTAATCCCTCAATCGGATTCTCAACAATCATTACCTCTTTCCCCTTAGCAGCAGCAGGGCTAGCGGGTTTGACGGGTGTCATGTCAGCAGTAGCTTTAGCCTTCTTGCAGGCAGGGAAGTCTTGAAGGCAGTTCAAACTAAGTTCTGCAGACTGCTCTTGAACTTAAGGGGAAGCGATCTTCATTACCACGAACATGGCTTTCCCTAGGATAACCTCGAGGTCTTCAAATTCGGCTCCAAACTTGATGGTGGGAGCGACGTTACGGGCGTTGAGATCCATCGGCAGGTTGCAAGAAAAAGTCAGCGTTGGGTATGCCATCGCAACGGGCTTTGAAAAAGAAAGTTTTAGGGTTAGCTATATGGCCAAAAACCTTGTAATCCTTAGTGCAAGCACTGAAAATAGAGATTAGTCTGTAAACCGGGCGGGTCTTAATTTACAGGTAATTTTTACATCTTTATTTAAAAGGGTGTAAAATTGATTAATATTTTGAAGTGCGCACAGTACAAAACGATTTGATTTAATTTGCAAAGAAGCAAAACAAATGTGAAAAGGAGTTGTGAGAAAGTTTAGGACCCAGTGCGGGACCCAATTCCCGGCAGAAAAATGCCCAGGTGGAGTTAATCCACCAACACACCTATTTGGGGTCCGACCCCACATGAAAATTTAAAGAGTCCTCAGTGGCCTTCTGAACCCCTCTGTTCAAAGTTGGTTGAACAGCTAGTCCTGAAGTCCAAGGAGTTAACTATTCTTTCCCAAGGTAGAAATGGGTAAAGTATGCTAACGGAAGAAAAGTAATTTGGTCTAAGAGGGACATGGACATATTACCGATGTGTGAAGATAATATTTCTTGATTTATATGGAGAGAAACTTGTCCCCAGCGGAGTCGCCAGAAGCTGTCGGCATTATTTCGGGGGTTGGTTTGTTTGTGGAATTGCTCGTAAGAAGCTATCGGTCACCGGAATAGAAATCCCGTCGCCCGCTTCGGAAGGACGTTTAAGTATGAAATCAAACTGACCCCATATTTTTCAAAGTTTAAAATGAAAGAGCACTATACCTCAAATCCTATATCTATCCCGAAGGATAAACACAAGAATTGAGGATGAGGCTCGATCATAGCATTGTACTTCAAATCCTATATCTATCCCGAAGGATAAACACAAGACTTGAGGATGAGGCTCGATCAAATAGGATCCTGTATCTATCCCAAAGGATAAACACAAGACTTGAGGATGAGGCTCGATCAAATAAACTCCTATATCTATCCCGAAGGATAAACACAAGACTTGAGGATGAGGCTCGATCAAATAAACTAAGATATATGACGTCTGTTTGGTCTGCGAAACCTTTGTATTTGCCGACAAGTTCCCCTATTTAATATGGTCCGTTAGGTCTGCGAAACCTTTGTATTTGCTGACAAGTTCTCCTATTTAATATAAAGGATTAAATAGGTGAAGGATAAACACAAGAATTGAGGATGAGGCTCGATCAAATAAACTAAGGAAAGTATGACGTCAGTTTGGTCTGCAAAACCTTTGTATTTGCCGACAAGTTCCCCTATTTAATATAAATAATTAAGTTGGTCTGCGAAACCTTTGTATTTGCCGACAAGTTCCCCTATTTAATATGAAAGATTAAATAAAGCATAAACACAAGACTTGAGGATGAGGCTCGATCAAATAAACTAAGGAAAGTATGACGTCCGTTCTGAAATCTTTGTATTTGCCGACAAGTTCCCCTATTTAATATAAAGGATTAAATAGGGTTTATTGAAACCTTTGTATTTGCCGACAAGTTCCCCTATTTAATATAAAAGATTAAATAGGATTTATTGTATTTGCCGACAAATTCCCCTATTTAATATAAAGGAATAAATAGGGTTTATATTAAGCTGGGAGGATGAGGCTCGATCAAATAAACTAAGGAAAGTATGACGTCCGTTTGGTCTACGAAACCTTGATGAGGTTTGATCAAATAAACTAAGGAAAGTATGACGTCCGTTTGGTCTGCGAAACCTTTGTATTTGCCAACAAGTTCCCTTATTTAATATAAAGGATTAAATAGGGTTTATATTAAGTTGGGTTCAGACATGACCAAATAAACTAAGGAAAGTATGACGTCCGTTTGGTCTGTGAAACCTTTGTATTTGCCGACAAACCCCTATTTAATATAAAGGGTTAAATAGGGTTTATATTAAGCTGGGTTCGGACATGCTTCCTATTCTTATTTAATATAAATGATTAAATAGGGTTTATATTAAGCTGAGTTCAAACATGCTTCCTATAAGGGCAAGCCCCTATAGTTAATTACATTCTATTTAATATAAATGATTAAATAGGGTTTATATTAAGCTGGGTTCGGACATGCTTCATATAACAATATAAAGGATTAAATAGGATTTATATTAAGCAGGGTTCGGACATGCTTCCTGTAAGGGCAAGCCCCTATAGTTATTTATATCCTAAATGACCAAAGTCACTTAATAAGACTCTCTAAATGACCAAAGTCACTTAATAAGACTCTCGATAAAAATTAAGAAATATTATCTTCAAGGAATTTCAAATGGTAGGACTCTTCAATGAAATCGGACATAGAGGTGTGCAAGGGGATTAGTTCAAATTTGGAATATTTTATTGTAGAATCCAAAGAAAGAAGAACTAGGGGATGTCATGCATCCAGAGGTAAACCTCGGTGACTTCCCAAGTTATCCTAATGTTTGGCTTCAACTTTGAGGAGAAGTATTTAGGTGTTTCATCCTGCCAATTTTATTCTAATGTTTGGCTTCAGTTTTGAGGAGAAATATTTAGGTGTTTCATCCTACCAATTTTATTAGCTATCATAATGTTTGGCTTCAATTTTGAGGAGAAATATTTAGGTGTTTCATCCTGCCAATTTTATTAGTTAGGTCTTCAGTTTTGAGGAGAAATATTTTAAGTGTTTCATCCTGCAAATTTTATTAGTTAGGGCTTGAAGCTATCCTAATGTTTGGCTTCAATTTTGAGGAGAAATATTTAGGTGTTTCATCCTACCAATTTTATTAGTTAGGGCTTACATTTAAGGAGAAATATTTAGATGTTTCATCCTGCCAATTTTATTAGTTAGGGCTTACATTCGTGTGAAATGATCAATGTTTAAGTGTTTTCATCCTGCAAATTTTATTAGTTAGGGCTTACATTCATGTGAAATGATCACATAAATAGCCTGGAAGATATGAGGATTTAGGTCATGACAAACGACAACCTTGGAATCCTAAGACGAGTTAGGGCTTATAGTGTATAGCAAGGTTATGCAAAGGCCTAAAGATAAGGTGAGAATTTACGTTGCATAAGCAAAAAACCTCGAAGTCCTATGGCTTTGTTGTTTAAGTCTAAGGAAGGAAGCTTGGTTTAGCTGGTGAAGATAGGTTTTGTTGTTGAAGATGGTCGTGCTGCCCACCATGCTAGCTCCAAGCTCCTGCCACGACGAGTTTGAGTTATCTAGTGTGTCAAGTTATAATATTAAATCAGGTGGCCCTATGGTTGTGACGAGTTTGAGTTATCTAGTGTGTCAAGTTATAATATCAAATCAGGTGGCCCTATGGTTGAGCAACAAGTTTGAGTTATCTAGTGTGTCAAGTTATAATATCAAATCAGGTGGCCCTATGGTTGAAATTCTTTATATTTTATGAGGGCATATTAAAGTTGATTAGAGCGTCACCGGTTAGGATCCTACGGTCCCTCGTTCCGGCATCACTATTTTCTATTGGATTCACTTAGTCCAAATGAACTTACTAAACCCAACACGTTCCGGCACCACTATTTTATATTAGATTCACTTAGTCCAAATGAACTTACTAAACTCAACTTAATGAGAGGCATCACTATTTTCTAATGGATTCACTTAGTCCAAATGAACTTACTAAACCCAACTTAATGAGTTCTGCATCACTATTTTCAATTGGATTCACTTAATCCAAATGAACTTACTAAACCCGACTTAATGAGTTCCATAATTTCATTTCAACCGTGGGAAGCCTCGTTAGCAACTGTAGGTTACCTCCTCCGAGGGATTCCCGATCATCCGATAGAGACATCTTAATTTAGTTGAACCATAGGTTACCTCCTCCGAGGAATTCCCGATCATCCGATAGAGACATCTTAATTTAGTTGAAGTTTTGTTTTGTGATGTTTGTGATTAAATTTTGAGTTGTCTTATATTTTGAATTTTGTGGTGGTGAGTTACCTCCTCCGAGGGATTCCCGATCATCCGATAGAGACATCTTAATTTAGTTGAAGTTGTTTTTTTGTGTGATATTTGTGATTAAATTTTGAGTTGTTTTTTATTTTGAATGTTGTGGCGGTTAATTTTATCTTGGTTGATTTTAGTTTTGGTTTTGCGTATGTGGCTATCCCGATGGTTTTAGTTTTCATGCAGGGTGAGATCATTATTTAGCATGCAAATTTGCAGGTATAAAAGTACATTATGAAAGTACAAGAAAAGCAACGCTGAAAAACTGTAAAAGTGTACCTGACGAGTCTTCTCGTTCCACCACCTGAAACTTAATGTGAATGCAGTTCATGAAGAGCAGGAAAGGTAAAATTTTCCTAATCCGACGTAATATTATGGTGAGTCCTTAAAAGTTTAATTAAGGATGATTTCTTTAAGCAAAGAATATTAAGTTTAATAGGCCTCTAAGGGATCCAACAAGTTAAGAAGGGGAAACAGGTTCTTTCCTCTCCCTCACCAACTAATGAAAAGCCTCGAGTCCATTTAAACTTATCATTTTGCTTAATGGTTCATATTGTAAATATCCTTAATGCTCAATGAATATTGATGTCTCAATTATCCCTAAGAAATGGGTAATTATCATTTATCATTTAATTTTGAAAATTATGTGGGTGAAGACCCTTAAAGGGGCAGGTTAGTGAAATTTGAACACTTAGCAAAATTTTAATCCTAATTGGGCTTAGTGGTGTTTCAAGGATGTTTGATATAATTATGTTTAATTTTCTAATCCTCATTTAATAAATTTTGATTTAGCCTAAGTCACCACTAAGCCCTTAACACCTAGGTGAGTGTCTTAATTAGAGGGTTAAGTTTTAAGTGGTCATGATTCATGATTTGGATTCTATTTGAAAAGCAAAATATAGGTATTAAATTGATTAGTTATTGACTTCAAAAGTCATACCCCTAAGTCCATGATCATTTAATTTTGATAAANTTGTTAAGAGTGGTATTTATCTTAAAAAATCAATTTAAGTTATTAAATGAACTCAAAATATTTTGAAACTTTTATGATGAGTTCTCCCAAAAATCAAGTCATTTAAATGTTTATATTTTCCAAATTTAATTATCTTAGTGATTTAGTATTTACAAAATTTAAGTGCATTTTAAATGACTTGTCCCATGAAATTATTTCCAAAGGTTCTTCTAGTCATGTTGACCTTCCAAAATTTTCTTAGGATCTAATTTCCATGATTATTTTGAAGGAATAATGTGTAATAACTTGAAAAATATGGATCTCTGTGTAGGAACATCATCTGACTTTAGAAAAATGAGAGAATGTTACCCGTTACAGAGGCTACAATATGTAAAAATTTCAAGCCAAGGTGATATGTCAATATGCATGGAGAATCTAATGATTCCAAATAGTGTTTAATTAATTAAAAATATTTTATGCATCAAATGGACATGAAAATTATTCCACACCAAATAGTATTTAATTAATTAAAAATATTTTATGCATCAAATTATTTTAAAATTTATTCCACATTGTTGTCCTCTGTAGATAGTATTTAATTAATTAAAAATATTTTAAGCATCAAATGGGCTTGAAAATTATTCCACATTATTCTCCTCTATTCACTGAGCAAGAGGGTATTTTTATTTTGTTTGTGGTTTTCTAGACAAAGTTATGTATTTTTGAAGTTAAGGGTATTAAATAAAATACCCCTATTTTTCCATTTAAACAGCGTGTGCCGCCTCATCCTACGACGGCTCTGAAAGCATGCGTGGCGCGCTCTAGTTGGACGCCGCCGTCCACGTAGCTTGCTGACTCAACCCACTATTCACGTCTCAAAGCGTCGTCCGACTAAATCTCCCCCGTCCGTCTGATACACGCTTGATCGAACGGCTCCCCGTCATCATCCCCGATAGAGTGATCCCGTGCCCGTCCACACTAAAACCTTAAGATCTCGGCCTAGACTCAACCAAATCACTTTGGTTTGATCCTATGGACTGTCTAAGCGAGACAAACACATCTATACGGCTAAGGTGCCATGAAATCAAGCTTAAGTAAATGGAGAATCAAAATAAGCTCGGAAGGAGGAGGAGTTTTATACCTTTGCTCTGAGAAGAGAAGCTTCGATCAGAGGTGCTCGGCACGTTCGTTGAAGTAGAAGCTTTATACCTTTGCTCTGAGAAGGGAAGCTTCGATCAGAGATGCTCGGTACGTTCATTGGGGTCCAAGGAGGCTAGGGATTAAGTCCCTGGTCTTAGTGTAAAGCCTAGATATGAATTCGATCACGACCGGATTTGAGTGTTGGTCTAGAGCTATGGTAGAGGCTATGTGGAAGGGGGATTTGATGGGGCTTTGGCTTCTTTCACTCTTGTGAAGGTGTAGGCACAAGGAATTAAAGTTTGGTGGAGTGTGAAGGTGTATTGGGTTCTGTCCTGGTTTCCGGCAAGGTTTCGAGCTCAAAATTGGGCTCCGGCAATGGGAATGGGTGAGGGAAAGTGGTTAGAATGCACTGAGGGGATCTTAGGGAAGCTCTATGTGAAGTTTGGAGAGACCTCTCTAAGGAAATTTCAGCACTTTTTTTCAACGGCCATGGAGGTGGCCTTTTATAAAAATGTGGTTATGGTGGCCGTCTTGGCCAATTAGGAGGTGTAATGTGGTGCTTAGGGGGAGGGCAGAGGAGCTCCGCAATTTGATTTGGATGAGCTGTCCTCTAGGTTTGATTTGGGTGAGGTGCCATGGGAGTGGCTCTTGGTTTTTGGCTTTTCCGGCCACTACGGGGAGGTGGCTAGCAGCTCAAGGAACCCAGAGGAATCCATCACAGCAATTTAATGCAAATGTGCTTGGATTTGGCAAAGATATTTTAAGCATGTGCATTTTTGGAAATAAGATCCCTTAATTTGGGGGACCTTTGGTCCAGATATCTTAAGCATGTGTATTTTTGGGAATAAGATCCCTTAATTTGGGGGACCTTTGGTCCAGTATCTTAAGCATGTGCATTTTTGGAAATAAAATCCCTTAATTTGGGGGACCTTTGGTCCATGCCTTAAGCATGTGCATTTTTGGAAATAAGATCCCTTAATTTGGGGGACCTTTGGTCCATGGCTCTAAGCATGTTCATTTTTGGAAATAAGATCCCTTAATTTGGGG
The DNA here is from genome assembly GCA_002079205.1 of Phalaenopsis hybrid cultivar. NCBI lineage: Eukaryota > Viridiplantae > Streptophyta > Magnoliopsida > Asparagales > Orchidaceae > Phalaenopsis > Phalaenopsis hybrid cultivar. Next base: position 11,014 of record JXCR01006226.1, read on the forward strand.
GACCTTTGGTCCATGGCTTGATTTAGGTGGTTTCATCGTGTTTGGACTGGTCACTAGGTCCAACTATTGGCTGTGGTGGAGTTAGTTTGGTGGCTTTAAGGTGGTTAGGTCACATTTAGTGCATGGGTCCAAGTGGGTG
>JXCR01006226.1:11267-50804 GCA_002079205.1 Phalaenopsis hybrid cultivar
AACTTTGGTGAGGGATGGAAGTGGTTTTGAGCTCAATTGGAGGGTCAATTTGAGGGAATTTTGAACTTTAATCATTTTGGTCATGTTGGGCTAGGCTTGGGTCTAGCTTGGGTTAGCCTTGGGCTAGGTACAAATTGATTATTGTAAATGGTTGGGAAGAGGTTTTGAGCTCAATTGAAGGGTCAATTTGAGGGAATTTTGATTTTTAGTCAATTTGGTCATGATTTTGAGCTCAATTGGAGGGTCAATTTGAGGGAATTTTGAACTTTAATCAATTTGGTCATGTAGGCTAGACTTGGGTCTAGCTTGGGTTAGCCTTGGGCTAAGTCCAAATTTGATTATTGTAAATGGTGGCTTGGGTCTAGCTTGGGTTAGCCTTGGGCTAAGTCCAAATTGATTGTTATAAATGGTCAAAGGATCTCATGAAGAGTTTTCAACATGAATTGGATGCCAATTTGTGGGTTAAGGCAATCAATTGGATTGTTGGGCTAGGCTTGGCTCTAGCTTGGGTTAGCCTTGGGCTAAGTCCAAATTGATTATTGTAAATGGTCAATAGGGACCCCTAAGCTCGGTTAGCCTTGGGCTAAGTCCAAATTGATTATTGTAAATGGTCGCTTGGGTCTAGCTTGGGTTAGCCTTGGGCTAAGTCCAAATTGATTGTTATAAATGGTCAAAGGATCTCATGAAGAGTTTTCAACATGAATTGGATGCCAATTTGTGGGTTAAGGCAATCAATTGGATTGTTGGGCTAGGCTTGGCTCTAGCTTGGGTTAGCCTTGGGCTAAGTCCAAATTGATTATTGTAAATGGTCAATAGGGACCTGTTTCAACATTTTTCAACATCTAAGTCCAAATTGATTGTTGTAAATGGTCAATAGGGACCTCATGAAGAGTTTCCAACATGACTAAGTCCAAATTGATTATTATAAATGGTCAATAGAGACCTCATGAAGAGTTTTCAACATGACAAGTCCAAATTGATTGTTATAAATGGTCAATAGGGACCTCATGAAGAGTTTTCAACATGAATACAAATTGATTGTTGTAAATGGTCAATAGGGACCTCATGAAGAGTTTTCAACATGAATTGGATGTCATTTAGAGGTTAAGGCAATCAATTGGGTGAATAGTTTTGAATATGAATTGGATGCCAATTTGGAGGTTAAGGCAATCAATTGGGTGAAATTTGGTTTAGCCAATTTGGGGCTAAATTTGGGAATTTTGGATTTAGGCCAAAATCAAATGGATTTGAGGCTCATCAAGGTAAATTGTTGGTTTATTTTGTTGCATATGAATGTTATCAAGATTTTCAACATCAATTGGGGCCAATTGACTTGGCCATGGGTTCAATTTGGTGAGATCAAATGTGATCAAAATTGGGGTTTTGACCCAAATCAAAATTGGGCTCAAATCATGGACCAATTGAGCTTTGGATTGGGTCTTATGGTCAATATTGGGGTTTTGACCCAAATCAAAATTGGGCTCCAATCATGGGTCAATTGAGCTTGGATTTGGTTTAGTTGTTCATATCAAAAGGAGATCAAACTGATGGACATTTGAGTTGGATTTGGGGAAATTTGGGTCTTCAAAGGGCAATTTGGGGATTTTAGTTAAAGATGGTCAAATTGGCCAAATTGGGTCATGTGGTCTTTGAATGAAATGAAATTGGGAATATTTGGGGTTTATTGGGATTTTATGGGAATTTTTGGAATTTTTGGAATTTTTTGGATTTTGGATTATGGAGGGGTATTTTGGTAATTTGGGGGTTTTTTAGGGGAAAAATGCCAAGATGGGTATTTTGGTAGATTTGAGGTACCAATCATCACCAATAAGCCATGGACCAAAGGAAACCCCATTTTGGGTCCTCTACATAGTGGTCTTAACTAAACCATAGCCCTAGGGCTAGTAGATTTAGGGGACCATCTACATGAGTATCCCAAAAGATCAAGGGATCTAGGTTAGAAATTTGAGCTCAAGGCTGTGAGTGATTGTGGGTACAGATAAGTGTAGTGAGTGCCCTAGCTCCAGACCAACACCCAAGGTCAACCCTAAGGTCCAGTATGAGTGTAGTGAGTGCCTTAGCTCCAGACCAACACCCAGGGTCAACCCTAAGGTCCAGCAGCCCTAGGGGTGACTCATCTTGAGTTTCCCCTACAGTGACCCCACCTACTAAGTACATAGAGGTTGGGAGCAATATGTGGAACTCTAGGTTGAGTAAAGAAGAGGGTTGAATTTCTAATGGCGAGGGTTCCATGTCTAGTTTTCTAGGAATAGTCAATAAGAAAAGTCCTATGGCTAGACCCTAGGCTACTAAAGAGGAAAAACTAAGCCTCAACCAAAAATTGAGGTCAACAGCAGCGTAGAAATGCCAGCAGAAAGAAGCAGAGAGCCTTCCTGCGACAAGAATGCAAATGCCAGAGAGACGTGAACAATTTTCTTACCCCCATTCCTGAGGGACATATTTACAACCCAAATTTGAGAGAAACTTCTGCCAGCCTGCCCACTACAGATGAGAAGTCAGAATTTGTGACAGAATCAGATGTGCTCCCAATTCCAGATATCTTATGCAAGGGTTGCCCAACATGCAACGTTGAGGTACCAGACGGGACATCAGTCACGGGCGCATTTGTAGAATGACCATATTACAACGTTCTACATCTACAGCGTTTCAGTACATGGGAAGAATACACTTCAAGCACCAAAGAGTCTCAGACTCCAGACTTCACGACAGATGAACCATATGTCCCACTGGGGACAGATCAGCATGCATCGTGGAGCCCAAAGTCATACATCCCACTAGAGGCCGAATCTCATGTTCCAGATCGACCAGCACCAGTTTAGGTTCCCGTCGATGCCCGAAGGAAGGAACACCCGCGGCAGCTGCCAACCACTGGTATGGTAGAATACTACAAGATAAATAGAGTAAATAAAAGAGAATTCGAGTTTTATGAAGAATTTCAGAGGAAGTTTGTCAACATATTGGAAGGCCTGAAGCTATACACAAGGGTTTTTTCTGAGACTGATGAAAGAAGTATTCTGGACTGCATCTTTGATTTAAAAGACAGAGGCCGAGCGAGCCTTCTCATGGAGAGGACATATTTTGAGCCAAAGAAGTGGATTACGGGGAAGGGAAGAATCACAATCCAATATGGTTGTTGTTATAACTTTACGAACGACAGACAGGGGAATCCGCCTAGGATCCTCAGATACTACCAAGTGGATCTGTTACCACCGATGACAAAATGGATGATCAAGAGAATGGTCAAGTGGAATTTCTACCTGCTACTTGCATTCCCAACAGTTGCATCATTAACATTTATGAAAAAGTTGACTGCATACCCCCACACATCGATCATCATAATTTTGTGAGATTTGTATGCACTGTCTCGTTCATGAGTAAAAGCAATATTCTATTTGGAAAATAAATCGATGTTTTCGGCCTTGGTGAATTCATAGGTTCTATGGAGATTCCTCTTCCAGTCGGTTCAGTACTTGTCCTGAAGGGCAATGGTGCAGACATTGCCAAGCACTGCATTCTAGGAGTGCGACACTGCAGGGTGTCTGTAACCTTCCGCAGAATGGACAACAGTAAAATACCGTATGGATTCCAGCAAGACCGAGAATTGGAGGAGTTATATCCGTATGACCTGTGAGAAGGTTGTACCTCTAAGTACATGCAAAGGGAAATCTTATCCTGGAGCATGACTTAGAAGGTCTGCTTGATCAGGAGCTCAACATACCTGGTACAGAGGGTTCACTTTCTTTTTCTTAAGAGCATGACATGTATTTGATATATTCAGTCTACGATGTACACATAGCATGAGATGATTCTCAATGTATTTTGACATGGATTACGTAATGTACCTTTTGAGGCATTAGCCTATGTCTAATTTATGGCATCTCTTTTGGAGCAAATTAATGAAAATTTCTCTCAAATTATTGCTTTTTTTCAGTTGCCTTTCTGTGCGATGGATAAAGCCGCGAACCATCCGATGGTTCAGAATTTCAATGAACAAAGAACAAAATAACAAATCTTCAGCAATAAATAAAACATAAATGAAAAATAATCACAAATGAGTAAATAACAAAACAAATTTCTTTTGAAAATCAACCAATTAAAATTAAAACATCAAAGACATTTTGAAAAAAATTAAATGTGATAAAAACAACAAAAAAATAAAACAGACCTGTTGAGTGGATTCTTTCGTTTTTGAAATTTCCTACTCTTTGTATGCGCAACACAACCATCGTTATCTACACTAACTCTCTGCAATCCCCGCAGAATTTCACATTCTGTAGACTCAAAAAGCTCTACGAGTCTTCTACAAAATCAATCTTTTCACATGATACACTTTGGCAAATTCAACACCCCAAGCTCTTTATAAATTTCAATTCTTACATCCTTGAATCAATATCTAAATTCTGATTCTTATCTTTCAAGGTGGGTACTTAAATCCCGACTATCACATCTTTGAATTAATACCTACATTTCAATTCTCCCATCTTTGAATTGATGCTTACATTTCAATTCTCTCATCTTTGAATTGATACTTACATTTCAATTCTCACATTTTGAGGTTGATACCTAAATTTTGACTCTCTCCTTGGAATTGATACCTATATTTCAATTCTCTCATTTTCAAATTGATACCTACATTTTAATTCTCACATCTTGGAATTGATACCTACATTTCAATTCTCTCATCTTCGAATTGATACCTACATTTCAATTCTCACATCTTTGAATTGATTCTTACATTTCAATTCTCATTTTCACATTTCTGATTCATTACATTCGAGGTCGGTCCTTACATTCTGACACCCTCTTTTAAGAATTTACCTACATTTTAATTCTCATTTCTGAATCAGTCCTACATTTCTGATTCATTACATTTGAGGTCGGACCTTACATTCCAACACCCTCCTTTGACAATTGACCTACATTTCAATTCCATTTCCGAATCAGTCCTACATTTTTGATTCAATACATTTGAGGTCAGTCCTTACATTCCGACAACCTCCTTTGAGAATTGACCTACATTTCAATTCTCATTTCCGAATCAGTCCTATATTTCTGATTTATTACATGCTCCTTACATTCCTACACCCTCCTTTGAGAATTGACCTACATTTCAATTCTCGTTTCCGAATCAGTCCTACATTTCTGATTCATTACATTCAGGGTCGGTCCTTACATTCCGATACTCTCTTTTGAGAATTGACATACATTTTAATTCTCAGTCCTACATTTCTGATTCATTACATTTGAGATCGGTCCTTACATTCCAAACTCTCTTTTGAGAACTGATATACATTTCATATCTCATTTCCATATTTCTGATTCATTACATTTAGGGTCGTTCCCTACATATCGACACTCTCTTTTGAGAATTGACATACATTTCACTTCTCAGTCCTACATTTCTGATTCATTACTTTCGAGGTCGGTCCTTACTTTTCGACACTCCTTTTTTAGAATTGATATACATTTCAATTCTCATTTTTATATTTTTGATTCATTACATTCGAGGTCAGTCCTTACATCTTGACTCTCTCTCTCTCTTTTTGAATTGATATCTAAATTTTAATTCCCACTTCGGGGTCAGCACTTGCATACTTGTTCCCATCCTTTAGAACATTCTAAAATTTCATAACTCAAAGTCCACTCTCCAATCCCCAGCTAGAGTCTCTACTTCTTGACTTGATCAAACACTCACATGCTAATTTCCCAATATAAACAAATCACACACACAACCCTACACATATTTTTGGGTCTCTTGACTTAGGAGTTTATATTGGTTTTTGTTGATCTCGTTGGTCAATACCAATACGCGCGCTGTGCCTGCCCAGCACCCCACACCTATTGGGGGTCCATTTATTGACCTCATTTTTGGTTGAGGTTTAGTTTTTTCCTATTTAATAGCCTAAGGTCTAGCCATAGGTTTTTCCTATTGACTATTCATAGAAAACTAGAAAAGGCGCCCTCACCGCTAGAAATTCTAAACTCTTCTCTACTCAACTTGAAGTTACACATGTTGGTCTCAACCTCTAGATACTTAGTAGGTGGGGTCACTATGGGGGAAACTCAAGATGAGCCACCCTCAGGGCTGCTGGACCTTAGGGTTGACCCTGGGTGTTGGTCTGGGGCTAAGGCACTCACTACACTCACTACACTCACTACACTCATCTGTACTCACAATCACTCATAACCCTAAACTCAAATTTCTAGCCTAGGTCCCTTGATTTTTTTGGGATACTCATGTAGATGGTCCCCTAAACCTACCAGCCCTAGGGTTATGACTTGGCTAAGACCACTATGTGGAGGACCAAAAATGGGGTTTCCATTGTTCCATGGCTTTTTTGTAATGTTTGGAACCTCAACTATACCAAAATACCCATCTTGGCCTTTTGCCCTTAAACACCCCTAAATTACCAAAATACCCTTCTTGGGCCCAAAATCCCAAAAAAAATCAAAAAATTCCTAGAAAATCTAAATAAATCCAAAATATTCCCAATTTCATTTCTCTCAACTACTACATGACCCAATTTAACCAATTTCACCATCTTTGACCAAAATCCCCAAATTTTCCTTTAAAGACCAAAATTTCCCCAAATTCAACCCAAATGTCCATCAATTTGATCTCAATTGACCCCAATTTCAATCCTAAACTTAAATTCATTTTTGATATGACCAAACTAAACCAAATCCAAGCCTAATTGGACCATGATTTGAGCCCAATTTTGATTTAGGTCAAAACCCCAATTTTTACCATATAACCTAATCTTACCAAATTGAACCCATTGCCTAGTAAATTGGCCACAATTAATGTTGTAAAATCTTGATAACATTCATATACAGAAAAATAAACCATCAATTGGCTTTGTTGAAGCCTCAAATCCATTTGCTTTTGGCCTAAATCCAAAATTCCCAAATTTAGCCCCAAATTGGCTAAGTCCCTAAATTTCACCCAATTGATATCCTTAACCTCCAAATTGACATCCACTTCATGTTGAAAACTCTTCATGAGTTCCCTATTTCCCATTTACAATAATAAATTTGGATTTATCCCAAGGCTAACCCAAGCTAGACCCAAGTCTAGCCCAACATGACCAAATTGATTAAAGTTCAAAATTCCCTCAAATTGATCCTTCAATTGTGCTCAAAACCACTTCCATCCTTCACCGAAGTTGTTCCTTATGATCATCTACACCAAATTCAACAATTAATTTGGCCAATTTACATGGCTAGCCTAGACCAAACCCAAGACTAGGTCATTAGCACCCATTTGGACCCATGCACTAAATATGACCTAACCACCCAAAAGTCACCCAATTAACTCCACCCCAGCCATTAGTTGGACTTAGTGACAAGTCCAAAAACTATGAAACCACCTAAATCATGCCATGGACCAAAGGTTCCCCAAATTAAGGGATATTATTTCCAAAAATACATGTGCTTAAGATATTCTTACCAAAATTAGGTATTATTGCACTAAATTGCTCTAACAAATTCCCCTGGGTTCCCTGAGCTCCTAGACACCTCCCACTAGCCAGCCGGCCAGCCTAATGGCTGGAAAAGCTCAAAACCAAGAGCATTCCCCATGGGACCTCACCCAAATCAAACATAAAGGTCAGCTCAGCCAAAATAATTGATGGAGCTCCTCTGCCCTCCACCTAAGTACCACAATGCACCCAAACTTATGCCCTGAGAGCCAACCCATGGCCAGTTTTATAAAAACTCACCTCAACGGCCATGGGAGGTGTGCTGAAATTTTCTTAGAGAGGCCTCTCCAAACTTCTCTTAAAATCACCTCCCACGACCATGGGAGGTGTGCTGAAATTTTCTCAGAGAGGCTTCTCCAAACTTCACACAGGAACTCACCTCCACGGCCATGGGAGGTGTGCTAAAAATTTTCTCAGAGAGAGCTTCCCAAATCACTCACAGAGCTTCTTTGAGACCTCCTTTGCCTCCACTTCCATGGGAGGTGTGCTGAAATTTCCATAGTGAGGCCTCTCCAAACTTCACACAGAGCTTCCCCCAGATCCCCTCAGTGCATTCCAACCATTTTCCCTCACCAATTCCCATTGTCAGAGCTCAATTTTGAGCTTGGAACCTTATCGGAAATCAGGACAAAGCCCAATACACCTCCATAGTCCACCCAAACTCAAGTTAACTCTACCCGCACCTTCACAATAGTGAAAGAAGCTAAAGCCCCAAAAATTCCCCCTTCCACAGAGCCTCTTCCATAGCTCTAGACCAACACCTAAATCCATCTGTGATCGAATTCATACCTAGGCATCACACCAAGACCAGAGACTCAATCCCTAGCCCTTTTGGATCATAACAAACGTGCCAAGACCCTCTGATTGAAGCTTCACTTCTCAGAGCAAAGGTATGAAACCTCACCTCATCCCGAGCCTATTTTGATTCTCCATTTAATTAGGCTTAATTTAATTGCATGATTACCGTATGGATGTGTTCGTTTCACTTAGACGAGTCCATAGGACCAAACCCAAGGTGATTTGGTTGAGTCTAGGCTGAGATCTTAGGGTTTTAGTGTGGACGGTTACGAGATCATTCTATCGGGGACAATGACGGGGAGTCGTTTGATCAAGCGTGTATCAAATGGACGGAGCAGATCAAGTCGGATAGCGCTTCAAGTTATAAATAGCGGGTCGAGTCAGCAGCTACGTGGACGATGGCATCCAACCAGAGCGCGCCACGCATGCCTTCGGAGCTGCCTAGGATCTAATCAGCACGCATGGTTTAAATAGAAAAATGGCGCTTTTTTTATTTATTTAAACTCCCTAAACTTCACAAATTCATAACTTTGTGTAGAAAAATCACAAAAATAAAATAAAAAGACATTCTTGCTCAGTGAACAGAGGAGAATAATGTGAAATAAACTTCGAGTCCATTTAATGCATAAAGTATTTTTAATTAATTAAACACTATTTGGGGTCATTTGATTCTCCTTGCATATTGATACATCATCTTGACTTAAAATTTTGGCAGGTTGTAGCCTCTATCAAGGGGAACATCCTCTGATTTTTCCAAAGTCAGAGGAGGTTCCTATACAGAGATCCATAATTTTCAAGATCTTGCACATTATTTCCTTAAAATAATCATGAAAATTAGCATATTGATTATAAAATTCTAAGAAAATTTTGAAAGGTCCACCATGACCAGAGAAGTTTTTTGGAAATAATTTTATGGGTCAAATCATTTATAATGCACTCAATTTTTACAAACACTAAATCACTAAAATAATTAATTTTGAAAAATACAAACATCTAAATGACTTGATTTTTTATTTGCTCTGTGGTTCAAGATCCAGAGAACTCACTATAAAAATTTTAAAATATTTTGAGCTCATTTGGTAACTTAAGTTAATTTTTAAAGATAAATATCACTTTTGACACTTAAATGATTTTTAAAAATCAAAATACAACTCAAGAAATTATGAAACTTAGTTTTTTGAGTTCTCTATAATCAGTGATATTTTATAAAAACAAAATAATTTTTAGAATAAAAACTCGTTTTTTATCCTATTTTAAATATTTTAAATATTTAAAAATTCATAAAAAACACAAGAATAATAAAATTCATGGAAATGTTCTAAATTTCTTCATAATCACTTAGGAATAATTAGAATATTTTTCCTGATTTTCTAAATAAGTATATTCAATTTCAAAGCTTAAAAATAATTTTTTAAAGGCTAAAAATGAGTTTTTACTAAAATAATTCCAATAAATCAAAGAAAAACCAAAAAAAAAATATGAAACTTGCTCCTCTAGGTTCTCTAATCTTAGAGAGATTTTTCAAAAATACAAAACTTAATTTTCATTATTTAAAATATTTTATTTTTATTAAATATCCCAGAAATTAAAGTAATTTTCATAAATCACAGAGATTTCAAAAAATCATGAAATTTGGTCCAAAGACTCTATGGTCTAGATCTACCTTCAGTAAAAATTTCAAAGAATTAAAATTTACCTTGGCAAGTTAGGAATTTTCCTTGAAAAATCTTATTTTTGCATTAAAATAATTATATAAAATAAATTAAATTAAAGGTAGGATAAAAATTTCAAAGTCATTTGAGTTGAATTTGACAAATTATGAAGTGTTAGAGGCTCAGGGGCAAATGTGTAATTTTGGAAATTTAGCCTTAATTAACATTTAGGCTTAAGTCAAGGAGGGAAATGGGCAACCTCTGATCTTAATCAATTTATTTGATGTTTGGAACACAAGAGGTTAATTGGTAGAAACCAATCTCACTTCTCAACTAAGTTAATAAATTTATAAATTATTAAAATTTGGAAGTTTATTAAAATTAAATGATCCTCGACTTAGGGGTATGACTTTTGAAGTCAATAATTAATTGATTTAATACCCCTATTTTGATTTTCAAATAAAATCCAAATCATGAATCATGACCACTTAAAGCTTAACCTTTTCAAAACTAATTAAGACACTCATCTAGGTCTTAAGGGCTTAGTGGTGACTTAGGCCAAATCAAAATTAACTAAATGAGTAGAGAAACAAACATAACATAATCAAACATCCTTGAAACACCACTAAGTCTAACTAAATTGGCTAAGTGTTCAGGTTACACCAACTTGCCCTTTAAGGAAATTCACTCAAATAATTTTCAAATAAAATGATAAATGATAATTACCCCTTTCTTAGGGATAATTAAGACATCAATGTTCACTAAGCATTAGTGTATTCACAGGATGAAATTAAGCAACATAATAAGTTTAAATGGACTCGAGGCTTTTCACCAATTAAGGATATTTACAGGATGAACCATTAAGTAACATAATAAGTTTAAATGGACTCGAGGCTTTTCACCATGTGAGAGGGAGGCATGGACCTGCTTCCCCCTCCTAACTTGTTAGATACCTCAGAGGCCTATTAAACTTTTCACAAGATGAACCATTAAGCAACATAATGAGTTTAAACAGACTCGAGGCTTTTCACTAGTTGGCGAGAGGGAGGCATGGACCTACTTCCTCCTCCTAACTTGTTAAATACCTCAGAGGTCTATTAAACTTAATATACTATGCTCAATAAAATCATCCTTAATTAAAATTTTAAGGACTTACCAAAATACAACATAGAGTTAGTAAAACCACAAGAACTTTAATTTTCCTGCTTTTCATAAATGCCCTCACATGCATTTTTAAGTTTCAGGTGGTGGAACAAGACGACTCGCCAGGTACGCTTTTACAGTGTATAGTACCATCTTTCTTGTGCCTTTTCTTTACATGATTTATGCTTACGTCATTTTATTTCATACTTGCATTTACCTAAATGTATGAAAATAACATAAACTTGCATGTTAATCAAAACCAAGGCCCAAAACCAAAACTAAAATCAACTAAGATAAAATCCACTGCCACAACATTCAAANTCTCACCTTACCTTTAGGCCTTTGTATAGCCTTGTTATACAATATAAGCCCTAACTCGTCTTAGGATTTCGAGGTTGTCGTTTGTCACGACCTAAACTCTCACATCTTCTAGGCTATTTTGTGATTGTTTCACATGAATGTAAGCCCTAACTAATAAAACTGGCAGGATGAAACACTTAAATTTTTATCCTCTAAATTTAAACCAAACATTAGGATAGCTTAGGAAGTCACCGAGGTTCTCCTCTAGGATCCATGACATCCCCTAGTTCTTCCTCCTTTGGACTCCACAATAAAATGTTCCAAATTTGAACCAATCCCTTTTCACATCTCTACGTCTGATTTCATTGAAAAGTCCTACTCTTTAAAATTCCTTGAAGAAAATATTTCTTGATTTTTATTGAGAGTCTTCTTATGTGACTTTGGTCATTTAATATGTAATTAACTATTTGGGCTTCCCCTTATAAGAAGCATGTCCGAACCCAGCTTAATATAAACCCTCTTTAATCTTTTATATTAAATAGGGGAACTTGTCGGCAAATACAAAGGTTTTGTAGACCAAACGAACGTCATACTTTCCTTAGTTTATTTCATCGAGCCTCATCCTCAAGACTTGTGTTTACCCTTCGGAATAGATACAGGATTTGAGGTACAGTGCTCTTTCATTTTAAACTATAAAAAATATGGGGTCAGTTTGATTTCATACTTCAACGTCCTTCCGAAGCGGGTGACGAGATTTTGATTTCGGCGACCAACAGCTTCTCACATGCAACTCCCCACAAACCCCCAAAATAGCACCGACAATACTATCACCTTCTATGTCATTTTTTGTTGGAGACTCTAAAATTCTTTGCTTCCCTCTGATGATATCTTAAAGATGAAGGGATTAAGAGTTCCTTCCATCTGTCATCTGTGCAATGCTGATGAGGAATCCTTAAAGCAACTACTTTTACTTGTGGCTTCTCTCAGAGAATCTGGTCAGGACTACTTGATCATCTATGAATTTATACTTTTAATTTTAGTTGGTTTATAATTACTAGTTGTTGGGAGGATTGGAAAAAAGTCAATCTATTGGTGATTCCCTGTCTTGTTGCATGGTTCATATGGATGTGCAAAAATCAAGTGAAGTTTGAGGATCATTTTTATGGTGAAACTTCAGTGATCATCAATTGCACCTCTTATATTCAGAATTTTATTCACTACCATCATTTCCCTAATGTTTTTAAGAATTAGATGCCTAGCATGAATAACCATCATAGCTTCAAGCCCAACTTAATTTTTTGGAGCCCACCTTAACATGGCTGGTTGAAGGTGAATACAAATGTCAGTTTTTCTAGGGGTGCTATAGGTGTTAGGGGAGTCTTTAGGAACTCTCATGGGAAATGTATACTTCATTTCACAGCTCCTACTTTATCTTTTAATGCTTTGAACGCAGAGTCAGTTTATTAGGCTATCAGAATTGCTCATCATTATCATATGGTCCATTTGATTGTTGAATCTGATTCTAGTGTATGCATCAAAATTTTGTTGAATGCAGAAGCTCATCGATGGAATTCACTCAGATGTAATGAGCAAATTAAGAATCTTATAAACTATTGCAGGGTGGAATTTATGTGTGTGTGTGTGTGTGTGTGTGTGTGTGTGGAAGTCTCACAAAGAAAATTACAAAAGAGAGGCTACCAAGCATTGCTAACAAAATAAAATTACTTATGGTTTCGTCTTCCAAAAGAAAAAAAAGCAATTAAGTGTAGAAAAAATGGACTATCCTAAGATATGGGGCATTAAAATTATCCCCATGAAGTAGGAAAGAGAGGGGGGTGGGAGAGGTAGACACAGAAATCAGTTGCAATTCAGTTCCACAAGTTGTAAGATAATGGGCTGGCTTGTTCCCTTCTCTATAGTTAAAAGCAAAGAAGACAGTCATATCCTTAATCAGATGCTTCATTTGAGTGATCTTTTGTTGAATATGCCAAGGGGGATGGTTTCTATTTAACATATAATCCACCAACTGTGAAGAATCAACCTCTGCCTAGATAAAGTTCCAGTTGTTGGATTTAGCCACTCTCAGTGCCCAGAATAAAGCCATGGTTTTTACTTCCATGGAATTTGTAGCCATAATGGGAGATTGAAAATAAAGAAAACATCTGCAATTAGAGTTCCTGAAGACCCCTCCAATGCCTGCCTTCTTTGGAGTGAAACTTCTATCTTTGTTAACTTTAATGAAGGGGAACAAAGGTTTGTTCCAAACCACTTTCAACAGCTGAAAACTTTTCTTTTACTCATTTCTGTAGATGTTCAGAATATTTGGGAAATTCTTCCATTTAATGATTTTACATATGTAAGACAGACAATTGGATGCTACCTTGTCCACCCCTGCCAGATTATCCTCATGCTTAGCTTGGTTTCTAGCATTCCAAACAAACCAAGAAATGATGAAAGGGATACACTCTAGTTTCTACTCCCTCCACCCCTTCCAGCAGTCATTAAGTCATTGTCATTCTAGCTGTAAAGTGTTGAGATGAAGATGTGTTTGCAGAGCCCTCTAGGTCTGTCAGGAGTAATTGCACTTAAGAAATAAATGAGGGACAGATTCATTGCCATTTTTGCATAGATAGCACATGGAAGGACCTCTAAGCCCTTTTAATTTGAGAATGTCATCTATGGGAAGTAAGTTTTTGAAAACTCTCCAAGTGAAGGAGGACATTAAAGGAGTTAAGAAATAATTCTACAAACATTCCCCCCAATCAATCCTTTCCCAGCTATAAATCTTTTCATAAATGATTTGGGATAGGCTATGGTTGGAACCAGATCTCATTGCCAGATTTTCCCTTCTGGATCTATCAAATTGGATATTTGTAACCTGATGAACTGAGCTTTCAGTAAGAAAGGTCTTTAGCATGCTTTCAGACCAATCATTGTCCTCCCAACACTCATTCACCCTTGTAACATTGTTCTAAATTTCAGGCAATGGTTCAATAACATCCTCTAGACAACACCAATCCAGCTAGAAATTTAAATCCCCGTTGCCCAAATCCCATAAAAATAGCTTTTTTGCACTATCTCTGACTTTTAGTATTCTCTTCCAAGTTCTAGAGTCTCCCCCTTCGTTGTTGATAGAGTTGAGATGGGCAAATCTACAATATTTTGTTATCATGAACTTAGTCTAAAGATTATCTTGTTATCTAAAATTTAACTATAGTCTGCGTAAACTATTATGTTGGAGTTGCTCCAGGCCCCTGAACCCCATGCCAACTGCATAATAAGGTTTTGTCACGTTCTGCCAGCTAGCCCAAATCATTTGCTTTCTTTGCCCAACCCAAAGGAACCTATTGAAAGTTCTTTCAAGTAAAATCCTTGTGCTCTTCTTCATTTTTGTCACTTGGAGAGTGTACATTGGAAAGGTTGTAAGAATACTTTTCAGTAGAGTAATCCTCCCACCACTAGAAATAAAAAAGTTTGCCTAGCTCTGGAGTTGTGAGTTTGTCTTGTCAAACACCTCATCAAAATGTAAGAGTTTAGTCCTTCCTTTTGTTAATTGGACCCCTAGGTATTTGAAAGGTATACATCTATTGGAAGTCAGTAAAATCCAAGATCCAGTGCTTAATTTGAGGAGTAGTATGTCTGGTAAACAACACATGACTTTTATCAAGATTGATCTTTAGGCCTGAGCAGTTCTGGAAATCTTTCAGGCACTTATGAAGCTTCTTGACAGCAGCTTTATTAGCTCTAGAGAAGATAAGTATGTCATCAGTATACAGTAGGTGACTGATATCAAGTGTATATTTATGATGATATTAATTGTAGCTCTTCCTTTGATTGGGTTTATCAATAAGTTTTGATAAATAATCAATTGCAAGAATGAAAATAGTTGGAGAAAGTGGGTCTCCGTATTTTAATCCCCTATTAGCAAAAAAGAACCTATGAGCACTTCTATTAATCAACACTGAATTCACATTCCCCTCCATCCATCTTTTGATAATCATACAGGAGGCATTGGAGAAGCCCCTAGCTTTCATAATATCCAACACAAAATCCTAGTTAATGTCATCATAAGCTTTTTCAATGTCTAATTTGTAAATAAGATTGCCACCCCAACAAGACATATCTAGGTCCATCAGCAATTCCTGTGCAAGTAAAACGTTGTCCCCAATGCTTCTGCCTTTGATAAAAGCAGCCTGCTTGGGACTAATAATGTGCTGTAAGATAGGTTGAAGCCTCATCACATTGATATTGCTAATAATTTTTCTAATCACATTTGTAAGACTGATGGTCCTGAAGTTCTTCCAACTGTCTCTTATGCTTGATTTTGGAGTAAGTACTATATTGGCAACACAAAAATACATTGGTAAAGCACCCCCCTGAAAGAAATGTTGAATGATAGTGACAACCTCCCTCTTGATAATATCCCAAGCCTTTTTATAGAAATTTAATGTAAAACCATCAGGTCCAGCAGCTTTGGAGCTATCAATAGAAAACAGTGCATGCTTGATCTCCTCTTCTACAGAGCTGAATTCAGCAACGTTAACAGCAACAATATACTCCTTATCAGATTCAAACAACCTGTAGTCAATGGGGTCCCTATTTAGGCTGGTACACTGCATCAAATTATGACAATACTCCACAACACTCAGGGTTATGATCTCAGTCTTCTTAATCTAGTTGATTTGATTATCTTTAATCTTATGATTGTTATTACATCTTCTTTGGTATTTAATACAAGCATGATAAAATTTAGTGTTCCTATCCCCTTCTTTAAACTTTGTTTGATTGGTTTTTTGTCTGAGAAAAAGCGCCTGCCTAGCCACTACAGTTAGTAGTTTTTCATTAGCTTCAAGAAGTGCTTCTTCATTTACCTGACCCGATATGTGTCCCCTTTCCAAATCCTTAAGCTCCTTCTCAGATTGTTCCAAAGCATTCATAATGTTACCAAAGGTATCCTAGTTCCACTTGCTTAAAGATTTCCCAACTTTTTTTTTGTAATCTCCACAGCTTAATCAAGGGGTAAGGTATCTGAAGGTAGATTTGGCAGGTTGATTAGAGGCTAAAATATTGATTAGCAGTGGTCTATGATCAGAACCAGCCATGCTTAGATGAGTGACATCAGTATGCAGAAAATTTTGTAGCCAACTGTTGTTAACCAAGATTCTATCTAATCTTTCCCACAGCTTTCTTCTTCTCCAGGTGAAATCTGGACCACTATATCCAAGGTCAAAAAAACTAGAAGCCTGAATGTTGTCATTAAATTTTTTCACATTGACATTATTAAACGGTCTTCCACCCTCTTTTTTAGTTGGGGAGGAAAGACAATTAAAATCCCCTCCAACTAACCAGGGTTTGTCAGTATATGTGCTGATGTTCCTAAGATTATTTGAGAGCTCAATTCTAGCTGTTTTGGAGCAACCTGCATAAACAAAAAGCTGCATACCCCTCCATGTCATTCATACAGAAAGAGATGTGATTGAATTGATTATGGTTCAACATGATATTGCACTGTATTTTAGATATGCAAAAAATTCATATCTTATTATTTGTGTTACAGATAATGGTAAAATTAGGAAGGATTTTTTATAATTTTGGGGATTAACATGAACCAAAGGTTCTAAAATTGCAAAGCACCAAAGCTTATGTTTCTTATTTAAATACTTTAGCCTTTTAAAAGAAAAGGGCTGAGAAAGACCCCTTATGATCCAATAAAGGATATTAAACATGTTGAAGAGATTTTGATCTCCCCCTAGTTAATCTAGGAGGTGACTGCTTTCTATTTGAGTAATTACTTCCCGTCTCCTGACTTTGAGAATCTATCCATGGGGTTTTGTTCTTCTTCTTCCCCCTCTTTACTTGGCACTTATCCTCCAAAGTATGCTTCAGCTCCAAGACCAAAGAAGCACTTGGTGTTTCAGCATTTTCTATGCCTTTCTACTGTTCTCTTTGTGTACATGCCTGAGTCTGCTGAGCATTGTTGAAGATCAAGCCCTCCTCCATGCTACTGACACCAGCCGCAATAACATAAATCTGTGAGGTGTCAGCACTCTTCTTTCCATCATTTACAACAACCATTTCTCTAAGAGCATCCTTTCCCAATAAAAGGGGAGGATCCTTCTTAATTGATCTTTGTGTTTCCATATTCAGAGTTGGAACTTCTTCAATGACAAGTCTTGAAACAAGCTCCCTCCCCAGGGGTGGGGGGGACTCTCCTTAAATAATGACCTCTGTGTTGGTATAATCAGTGTACAAACTTTTGTATTGGCAGTTCTTTTCACCCTTTCACTGTCAACATGTTTTTTCTCAAATTTTCATTGTAACTTCTGCAATCACTAAAGATTGATTTGCAAAAATTCTGGCATAATCCTCTTCTACAGACAGCTGAATTAAAAGGTGTCTGCCATCCTTGAGTCCTATTCTCTAAGCCCCAATGAAGCTAAGAGATTCAAACAATTTTCTAACAAGTTCCATCTTGGGATGCCCCAATTGAAACTTGCCTATTAAAGCGAACTTAACTCCATCCTTCAAAGTGAGCAAATCTTGATTTGAGAAATAAACAATTGTCTCCCCATATTTGAACCCAAGTGGATGGATGTAAGGACAATTGTTTTTTCCAGCACCAGTATCATGAAATTCTTATGGAAAAATCAATTTATCAGGGTTCTGAAGTAGATCAGAAGCTCTTCCCACAACACCAGCATATCTAGCTATGGTCTACTAAGCATCAGTGTTAATATCAATTGGTGTGGCCATGGAAGAAGTCCCATGGCTAGCACTTTTAAAATACTTAAAGCTAACACTTCTAGTGGATTAAAGTGTACTTTTAATTTTAAATTGTCACTAGGTTGCAAATGCAAGTATACATATCACTCAAGTAATAAAGGGCTCTAATGGAGTCCTAAGTATAAATACCACAGGGAGGTGAAAATTTATTATGGTAATTATACAAAAACATAAAATTTAAACTATATAAAACTTAAGTAAGTGACAAGTTGTATTTTTTTAATGCTAAAAAAAACTATATTTACTACACTAATCTCTAAACTTCAAAGTTAAATTTACTAAAACTAAGCAAGGTTTTGTGACAAAGAGTTAAGATTTAAGAAAGTATCATTCCCCTTACAGCAAGATTATAATCAATAAATTAATCAAATTGAATAATATTGTATTATGCCAAATAGGAACAATTATATTATTTATCCTTTTTACAACCGATAAAGAAAATTGGCTAATCCAGTTCTTAGTCCCTAAATTTGTGATTACGGTAGGAAGATACTGGCTCTCACTCCAAATTTCCCATGTTCTCCTTGCCTGAGGGCTAACATCTCTCTTTACTTTCCAAACAATTGGACCAAATTAGGTATTTTAGTCTATCACTTTAAAATCTCCAATTCTACAACCATCAATAAAAATTTTACCTATTTATTTACACTCAACCCCATGGATTACATTCTATTCCATGAAATTGAATGTGATTATTACTTTATTTTAGAAAGCATAGCCCTCTCAGATTGTATGTTTCATAATAAATTTTAACAATTCAATTGGAGAGATTGAAGGGTAAATGAAGTTCAAAATTTGAATCATCACAATCATGAAATTAAAATATTGTACAATAATCTTGATTCTTCACATGACCAAATCACTTTGTAGGGAGAAGGATAAAAAATCTACTCAAAATTCATAAGGAAGATATAACAAAACAAGGATTTTATATATAAAAACAATTTTAAAAAATAATAAATAAAAGTAAAACATATTAACTTGATCTGTTCCCCAAGAAAATCCTTTGATATTCCTTTGAATCTCTTTCTCTCTTTACAATAACACTCAAATCTCTTTTAGAAATGTAAGGAAGAAGAAATCTCTCACTTTTCCTCTCCTCTTAAAACTTCTAGAGACACTCTCCAAACTCTCTCACACACTTGCTTCACATGTCACACTCACACACACCTTTGATACTCACACTCCCTCCTCCCTCCCCCACCACCTAATAATTTTGACATAAAAACACTATTTTATAATGTATGGATGAATTTCACAAAAGTATCCTTAAGCACCCTTTCAAAATTCATCCAAATTCAACAAATTTTTTAGACTAACTGTCTCTGGTGCCTAGACTCCAAAATCTTGTGCCTAGTCGCTGACTTCTCTAGTCTCCAGTACAAAGGCGCCAGTTTGGGCGCCTTGTCGGCTGCAAAATGTGGATCAGGTTGATTTTGAAAAATAAATTTTAGATTTAATTTAATACATATAGATAAATTTGATTTTAAAAAAGTAGTGTTTTTATTTTGAAAAGTAATGTTTCAAATTTAAAAATATGAGATCAAATCGATCTAATATATACAATAGCTTAAATGATCGAGCATATCACTGTAAATGAGGCATCTACACTGAGAAATAAATTCTTCTCTTTCTAGTGATGCTTTATTAAATAAACTAAATGATTGATGACATTCATTTGATCTGGTAAAACCATTTTTATATGTATAAGATGACAAGTTCGCCTATCAAGTATGGACGATTAGATATGGTTTTATATTAAGTTGGGTTTCAAAGTTACTTATAGAGGAAATCCCCTATAGTTAATTACATTTTAAGTAACCAAGGTTGTTTAAGAGTACTCTCGGTTCAGACTAGTGGTTTTGCTCTCAAGAATACAAAAGTTTAGGTTTCATGACAGAAAATTTGAAGTTTAAAAGGGTTGGATCAAGTAGGAACAGTTACTTTCAGAAATACAAATAAACAAAAGGTAGAGAATGTCATTGATTTCAGGAAAACTCTGGTGACTTCCAAAGTTATCCTATTATTTTTCTTCAGTTCAGAAATGATATTATTTAATGTTTTATCATGCCAATTTTATCACTTTAGGGCTTACATTTGCATGACAATGTCATACAGACAGCCTGAAGATAGGAGGATTTACAATGTCCTGAACGACAACCTTGAAATCTTAAGATGAGTTACGGCTTAAATTGCACAACATGATTGTGCAACGGTTTAAAGATGAAATGAGGATTTATGCTATACTGCATGAGCTACCTTGAAATCCTACAGGTTGTTATTAAATTCTAACAAAAGATTTGTTGTTATTGATCTAGTTGCTCCCCCGAAGTTCTTCCTCTGTACATCCTCATCGTGTTGCCTGCGGGGTTAGCTCCAACCTTCCTGTCTAAGTGGCAGTCCTAAGGTCTACGGTTCAAAAGGTTTTACCATGTGTTTGTTTCAATGTTTTGGTTTTTTTGTTAATTAAGCATTATGAAGGGCTTAAAGTTGATTAGAGTGACACCGTTTAGAATCTCATAGTTTCCTAAATCTAATACCACTATTTTTTTTTAATTTACTTAGTCCAAATAAGTTATTAAGCTCATTTAAACTAGAGAAATCTCGTTAGCAATGTTAGGTCAGTTACCTCATCCGAGGGATCCCCGTAAGTTTAAAAGAAATGTATTAAGTTTTGATTTGTTGTTTTGAAAAAGGTTTATTTTTTTAGATATCTTTTGGAAATGTTGTGTTTGATTTTTGAGAAGTTTTGTTTTGATTTTGAAGCAAGTTTTGTGCCAAGCATGCAAGATATTTCAAAGCAATAGTAAATTGCTATAATAAAATGACGCAAATGTATTAAATAAAAGGGTAAAAGCATATTTATCATCTTCTCGCTACCTCCTCTGAAAAATTAGTTTTCAAAGCATTTGTATATGATGTAAGTGCGAGAAAAATTGAACTTAACGTGTGAAATCCGACCTAAGTGCAGACGACTGCCATGAGTGGGCACTAAAGGGGTGTTGTTAGAACAATTGTTTAGTTGCATTATGATATTGTGAGAATGATTTTCTCGGTAAAAGTATAATAAGTTCATTTTTCATTGAAAATATTCAAAATATCATTAAGTATGTTTGGACCGTAAACAACTTTTAATGTCTTTTAAATCATTTTGAGTTCATTTAAACTTCTTATGTTGTTAANTTAGAGTTTTTATTTTGAAAAGTAATGTTTCAAATTTAAAAATATGAGATCAAACCGATCTCATATATACAATAGCTTAAATGATCGAGCATATCACTATAAATGAGGCATCTACACTGAGAAATAAATTCTTCTCTTGCTAGCGATGCTTTATTAAATAAACTAAATGATTGATGACATTCATTTGATCTTGTAAAACCATTTTTATATGTATAAGATGACAAGTTCCCCTATCAAGTATGGACGATTAGATATGGTTTTATATTAAGTTGGGTTTCAAAGTTACTTATAGAGGCAATCCCCTATAGTTAATTACATTTTAAGTAACCAAGTTTGTTTAAGAATACTCTCGGTTCAGACTAGTGGTTTTGCTCTCAAGAATACAAAAGTTTAGGTTTTCATGACAGGAAATTTGAAGTTTAAAAGGGTTGGATCAAGTAGGAACAGTTACTTTCAGAAATACAAATAAAAGAAAGGTAGAGGATGTCATTGATTTCTGGAAAACTCTGGTGACTTCCATAGTTATCCTATTATTTTTCTTTAGTTCAGAAATGATATTATTTAATGTTTCATCATGCCAATTTTATCACTTTAGGGCTTACATTTGCATGGCAATGTCATACAGACAGCCTGAAAAATAGGAGGATTTACAATGTCCTGAACGACAACCTTGAAATCTTAAGATGAGTTATGGCTTAAATTGCACAACATGATTGTTCAAAGGTTTAAAGATGAAATGAGGATTTATGCCATACTGCATGAGCTACCTTGAAATCCTGCAGCTTGTTATTAAATTCTAACAAAAGATTTGTTGTTGTTGATCTAGTTGCTGTCCCGAAGTTCTTCCTCTGTACATCATCATCGTGTTGCCTGCGGGGTTAGCTCCAAGCTTCCTGTCTAAGTGGCAGTCCTAAGTTCTACGGTTCAAAAGGTTTTACCACGTGTTTGTTTCAATGTTTTGGTTTTTTTGTTAATTAAGCATTATGGGGGGCTTAAAGTTGATTAGAGTGACACCGTTTAGAATCTCATAGTTTCTTAAATCTGATACCACTATTTTTTTTTAATTTACTTAGTCCAAATAAGTTATTAAGCTCATTTAAACTAGAGAAATCTCGTTAGCAATGGTAGGTTGGTTACCTCATCCGAGGGATCCCCGTAAGTTTAAAAGAGATGTATTAAGTTTTGATTTTTTGTTTTGAAAAAGGTTTATTTTTTTAGATATCTTTTGGAAATGTCGTGTTTGATTTTTGAGAAGTTTTGTTTTGATTTTGAAGCAAGTTTTGTGCCAAGCATGCAATATATTTTAAAGCAATAGTAAATTGCTATAATAAAATGACGCAAATGTATTAAATAAAAGAGTAAAAGCATATTTATCATCTTCTCGCTACCTCCTTTGAAATACTAGTTTTCAAAGCATTTGTATATGATGTAAGTGCGAGAAAAATTGAACTTAACGTGTGAAATCCGACCTAAGTGCAGACGACTGCCATGAGTGGGCACCAAAGGGGTCTTGTTAGAACAATTGTTTAGTTGCATTATGATATTGTGAGAATGATTTTCTTGGTAAAATTATAATAAGTTCATTTTTCATTCAAAATATTCAAAATATCATTAAGTGTGTTTGGACCGTAAACAACTTTTAATGTCTTTTAAATCATTTTGAGTTCATTTAAACTTCTTATGTTGTTAAAGAAGCTCCTCCATAGTGAAGTTAAAATTTTAATGAGATGCTTAGTGAACATGATTCAATTAGTCTATGAGTAGCACAACTAACCACACATTAGATATCATATTTGAAAGATTGTCGGAAGGGACCTATATGGGTAAACAAGACTGTTAAAGGATCTAGAAATCCTTACCATTGCTTAGGTTTAAGCTTGTAGTATTTTAAAGGCATTTATGATTCATTACAATTTCTTCATAAACCTTATCAAATAATTCTTAGACCAAACCTAGCTCACTACCAAGCTCTTAGATGTTATTTAGAGCAAACCTATAATTTAAGGGAGAATTGATCAAAATTTCAATCTTTATCAAAGAGATCCAATTATTATTCCCACTTTAGGGGAATATAAATTAGTGATTTATTATCCTCCAAAATTGATCCCCGTTCACATTAGAATCTTTTCATTTAAATTGACTTACAAACTTCTAAGGTTCAAAGAAATCCAATCTTACCCTTTAAATGGGTGGTGAAGAGAATTGGTTTCTATCCCTTACTCTAATATTTTAATCACCTCAAATGACTATTTTGGATCAAAATTAACCTATTTACCCTTCTTTCATCCTAAAGTTTTAATTAGAGTATAGCCCATCACAATTTCCACTTTACCCTTATTGTTCCAAGTACCACAATCTATTCAATTTAATTCCAATGATTTTGGAAATCTGCCACTGTCTTACTCATAGATTAATTGAAACATCACAAGAGAAATCATGTTTCCTAATTTTTTTATATTTAATTACAATAATTATTTAAAATGAAACATATGAATTTTTAAGGATAATTCATTTGATTAAGTAAAGTAAACCATTTATTTTTTTTGGAAAATTGTTGGAGGTTCATATGGATCAGAGGAACACAAAGACCAATTTTAGTGAAATTTTGAATTGTTTTTTTAATTTTGTTGTGATAATTTTAATTTATTTTGGTGATTAAATAAATGAGATAAATATTTTAGTTTCCAAAAGATTAAATCTTATATTTTTTAGAGGCTTACCCAACCTCAAAAAGTTGAGAGAAGGTGATTTCATATTTATGATCTTTAATTTAATTATTATAATTATTTTCAATCCAAAAACAAGGGAAATTCATTTTATGCACTTAAAAAAATTTTTATTTATATTTTAAAATTCAGTAAAATATATTTAAGTGTTCTTATGTAATTAGGATGTGGCTTGTGACAATTTGGTGCAATTTTATATTTTTATGATTTTGTAATTTTTTTAATTATTAAAAATTAAGGGAAATGGTGAAAATTTGACTTTTTACTTAAAATTTAATTTAATTTTTCTTAGAAGCCTCTGGTCGTGAGACATAGAGAACCCCTTTACATAATTTTTTGACTTATAAATTAATTTATATAATTATTTTAGGGCAAAAATCACGATTACCATAGAAAATCAAATTTAGTGGGCTAATGAGTTCAAAATGATTTCAATTTTTTTACAAAATGTTAATGATCATGGTCTTTATTCTGGCTCAATTTTTGTGATATTTTGAATTATATGTTAATTATTTGATTTTTGTTGGATTATAATGACTTAAATTTAGATTTTGTGTTTTAATGACTTTTAAACATAGATTTTTTTTCCTAGGTTTTTCTGACCAAAATAAACCTACAATAACAAATATCACATTTTTCTAACCTATATTTTAATTTACATAATTATTTTAATCAAAATAAGGCACTTGAACTTAAAAATTAGGGCTTTTAGGGTTAGAGGTGTTCTCTGACTTTGGAAAAATTAGTGGATACTCCCAATCACATGGAGAATAAGCCCTCCAAATTCCAATTCCTGGTGACTAGCATATAATTAGTTATGATTCAAACATGATTTAGGGTATTTAATTAATTTTGAAAAATAATAAGTCAAACAATTTCAATTTTTAGTCCACAATATTCTCCTCTACTCACTGACCAGCATGGTATTTTTATTTTATTTTTTGGATTTTTATACACAAAGCTATGAATTTTTAACATTTTTATCTAATTTAAATCAAAATAGGCTAATTTCCTACTTATCTGAGTTAGCGCCATGCCATCCTTGGCAGCTCCTCGCTTTCAACACATTGTTGGGTTACTGGATGTCACCGTTTGAGTCAGCTGCCACGCATCATGCCTTTACTGTTTCA
Organism: Phalaenopsis hybrid cultivar; assembly: GCA_002079205.1. Lineage (NCBI taxonomy): Eukaryota > Viridiplantae > Streptophyta > Magnoliopsida > Asparagales > Orchidaceae > Phalaenopsis > Phalaenopsis hybrid cultivar. The sequence goes on from JXCR01006226.1 coordinate 36,485, forward strand.
TCTCCTTGTCTGACGCCATTTGATATGTATGTCAGATACATGCAGGATTGGATAGCTCCTAGTCATCATCCCCAGGTGACCTAACTTGTAAACCATTAATTTTCTTAACCTAATTTCTCCCTTGATTCTCAACCACAATCATGCAGGGTTTGTCCCAGACCTTCATCTAGGTGACGCGATCACATCCATACACTTACATGCTTATGAAATTAAACTTTTCTTCACAAAAGCACAAACTAAGGTAGAATTTGGGTGTTTTGATCCATACCATAGTCCAAGCAGTGTAGCCTCAATTAGATTTTTTTAGGAGCTTTGTTATGAACTTGTAAACCTCTTCCAAGTACCAATTTGATCAAGGATTGGGTCTAAGTAAGAATTTGATCCGATTTTGTCTTTTGCTAGTTTAGAGTGTTTAATATGATGGAGCTTTGATTGAGAAAGTCTTCTTTGGCTCTAGTAAAGCTTACGGGATAGTAAATTTGGAGTTTATGGACTTGATGGTATGGTCATGAAAACCTCTAAAATTTAGTGGTTAAATTAGGGTTTTAGAGTAGGGATGAGGGGTTGAAAGTAGTTGGGTTGAACTTAGGATCATTGGAATCAAGGTTTCAAAAGATTTTTCTAGAGTTTCCCCTTCATTTTGGATTACCTCCCCACTTGGTGTTTTCTAGTTGCTAGGATGGCCGCTGACCAAGGTCGGGTCACCTCAAAGCTGAGGGAGGTTAGGGATGCTCTGGAGTCAAGTCAATTTAGTTTGAGGTGTGTACATGGTGGAGATCCAAAGTGGAAATGAGGTTTGGTTTAGGTTAGCTAAGCTTGGGTTCAACCCCTTGGTCCATGGGCTAGATCTTGTCCCAAAGTGGTTAGGGCTGATTTTAAGTTCACCAAACAGGGTTAGATGGGTTTGAATGCTTGTTTTGGGCATGTAACCAAGGTTTAAACTTTGCATGAGAAGGGTAAATCCATGTGGAGAGGGAAAAGGGAGTGGTCACCTCCACTTTCCAAATTTAGGAAATTTGACTTTATGATGCCCATGGAAGGTTCCATGGGGCATTTCATGCTATGTATGAGCCCATGGCAAAGTTTCAAGCAAATGAAAATTTGGATTTTATAATTTTAAAATAGAAAAGGGCAACATGAATGATTTTGGTAAGATTTCATGTACATGCATGGTATGCTTCATATCATGCCATGATGGGGTGATTCACACGCCATAGAATGATGAAGAATTGACCCCTTGTGATATGAGATCAATTTGGTCTTTTAAAATTGATCCCATGGGCTTTTGAAAATTTTTTTTTATGCAAGTGGGCTTTTAATCATGCATGAAGGAATTTAAACTTTGGAATTGATCATGGGCTAATCAAATTGGGCTTGGGTTTGACTAAAATTGAGTTTGAACTTTGAAATTGGTAATGTTATGAGTGAATTGGATGAAAATTGTGGTCAATTTGATCAATTGGGTGCAAATTGGGGATTTTGTGCCTTTAAGGGAATTTTAGGAAATTTGGGCAATTTTGGTGGATTTGGGCATAATTGAAGACATAGGGTGATTCAAATTAATTTTGGGGACATTTAAATTGATTTTGGAGATTTTAGGAATTTTTGGAGTAATTTTGGAGATTTTGGAGAATTTAGGGCAAATTTTAAAATTTGGTCAAAATTGGTCCATTTGGTCAAATTGGGCCCAATAGGTAGTTTTGATTGGTTTTAGGGACATTTAGAATGATTTGGGAGGTCTTGAGAATTTTTGGGATATGAAGGGTATTTTGGAAATTTTGGCAATTTTTGGGGTATTTTAGAAATTTTTGAGTGTTTTGGTAAGTTTGGATGTTTTAGATTGGTTTGACATGATTTTTAGGAAAAAATTGATAGTTTGAGTCATTTTTTGAAATTTTCAAAATTTCAGAGGCAATTTAGTAATTTAGAAAAATTTTAGGGCTAAAAGGCCAAAATTGGTTATTTAGGCAAGATTTAGTGTCTATGGGTATTTGGTCATGGGTCTTAGCCATACATAACCACCTTGGGATCAAATCTAACCACATGTCATCCTCATATGAACCTTCACAGATTGATCCTAGCCATCTCAACCAAAGACCAGAAGCTTCGGACTATCCATGTAAGTTTCTTAAAAGTTAAAAGCGGTTGGTTTAATGCGTGTGATTTAGTATCTTGGGACAAGTGGGAAGTAGTGATGTGCTTAGTGTGTGAAAGACCAAGCCCTAACTACCCAGAGTTGTCCTAAGTCCAAAAATCCTATGGGGAGTCATCTTTGAGTCCTTACATGTTTGTCTCAACCCTCCAAGTACTGGAGGTTCATAATCCTCTATGTGGGTTTCAAAGAGAGTAAAGAATTTGTTTAAACTTCTACGTAGGGGGGCTCCATCTCTAGTCATCTAAGATAGTCGAAAAGAAAGTCTTAGGGAAAGATCCTAAGCACTAAGAGGAACAAAGGACCTCACCAAAATTAAGGTCAACAAATGGAGCCCCAATGGGTGTGGTGTGCTAATCGAGCACACTACACGTATTGGCGTTGACCGAAGAGATCAACAAAACCAACACAGATGTTCTAAGCCAACACACTTAGAATAAAATGGAGAAGGAGTGAAGAAGGTTCCGCTAAGGAGTATCAAGCTAACTTTCGATCGAGACCAAAGATTCCAGAACTCTTGCTGGTGATTGGCAGGTGTATCTCCGAACCGTCAAATTCAAAAGTGGGTTTTGAATTAATGAACTCTAGGATGGATAAATTTACAGAGGCAACCGTCATGGAAGCTGATGGTCGCGGTAAATATTCGATTCATTTCATTAATTTGATTTGATTGGAATTTAATTTACTTTCGAGGATGTTTCTAGGATCGAGGGTAAGTGAAGAGACCAAATCAAGATGGAAAGCACAGGGACTCACTTCCAACTCGATAGACCAATCAAGGAGAAATGTACTACAGTTGGAAGGAAAACACACAGGCTCATATCTAACCCAAGCTTTAGCTTTATCCCTTAATGAAAAAGGAAAAGTTTAAGCCTAACAACATCATTAAACATTCTATCATATTTAAAAGTAGCACATATTTCAATAAAATTAGCAAGATGTAAGTTAGGATCCTCAGTAGGTGTTCCTCCAAACTAATTATTTTGTACCATTTGGATAATAGGAGGTTTAAGCTGAAATGAATTAGCAGCAATACAGGATTTTGAATAGTCAAGTGAAGTTCATCTGCTGTCAGATTAGCTTAATCTTTTAAAGTTCTTTATCGATTTTCATTTATTTGATTATCTAAGTTATTCGCCATTTCGTTCAAATGTTTAATTTCTTTTTGTGGTTTTCAAATTTTTTCTAATAGTACGTTCTAATTCTGAATGGTAAGGTGCTAAACCTTCATATCCAATATTTTACATAAACAAATATAATAAGCAAAGANCCACCGATCACATGTTTATATATATATATATATATTAACATCTCTAAATAGAGTAGGTCAATAAAATCTAGATTGTAAAATTTTTTGAGCAATTCTAGCATTCCCAAAATGTCTTCCAAATTCAAAATCATGACATTTTTAATAATCTCATGAATTTCTTGATAAGACACACATTGTCTTATAACTAAATATTTACATTGTTTATACAATGAGGATCATCTTAAAAATAAGATTTTGCATCATAATTTCTTTTCCTAATGTTTTGTTAGTCCATATGGTAAAATACCACAAACAATATAATTCACAATATCAACATAATAAGGTATTTTCCATCCTTTTACAACATAAAGTGTTCATCAGGAAAAGTATCTTTAATTTCTCTCTCCAAATCAAGTATTTCTTCTTATTCTAATCTTAATAGATGAGCAGCTATTTGATTATCAGTCCTTTTCCTATCGACTACTACAAAATCAAACGCTTGCATCAGAAGTATCTATCTAATTAATCTTGATTTTGCATCATTCTTTTGCATCAAATATTTAATAGCAGAATGGTTAGTATGCACAACACATTTAGTTCCAATCAAATATGATCTAAACTTATCAAAAGCATACACAATGACTACTAACTCTCTTTCAGTGGTGGTATAGTTAATCTGAGCATCATTAAGAGTCTTACTAGTATAATATATGACCTTGAAAATCTTATCATATTTCTGCCCTAAAACAGCTCCAATCGCATAATCACTAGCATCACACATTAATTCAAAAGGTTTCTGCCAGTCTGGTGAAATAATTATAGGAGTAGTGATTAATTTTTCTTTTAAAGCTTCAAAGGCTTTAAGGCAATCTTGGTTAAAGTCAAACTTTGCATCTTTCTCTAGAAGTTAGCATAAAGGCTTAGTAATTTTTGAAAAGATTTGATATATCGCATGTAGAATCCGTGCATGTCCTAAAAAGCTCCTAACTCCTCATACAGTAGTAGGTGGAGGTAGGTTTGATATAACCTGAATTTTTGTAGGATCTACATCCATGACGTTTTCTGAAATTTTATATATAAAAACAATTCCTCCTGCAACCATAAATTAATATTTCTCCCAGTTTAAAATGAGATTAGTCTTTTCATAATGTTCCAGAACTTTCTCTAATTGATTTAGACATATTTCAAAGGAAGTTCCGAATACAGAAAAATAGCCCATAAAGACTTCAATCCCTTTTTCAATTAAATCACTTAAAATTGACATCATATATCTTTGAAATATTGTAGGTGTGTTACATAATCCAAAAGGCATTCGCCAAAAAGCAAAAGTTTTATAAAAACTAGTAAATGTTGTTTTCTCTTGATCCTCAGGGGCAATAGGTATTTGGTGATAACCGGTATATTCATATAGAAAACAAAAATATTTGTGTCCATCCAATCTATCCAACATCTGGTCTAAAAAGGATAAAGGAAAATGATCCTTCCGAGTGGCAGAATTTAATTTTATATAATCTATGTAGATTCACCATCCAATGACTTGTCTTGTTGATATTAATTCATTATGCTCATTTGTCACTACAGTTACACCTCCTTTCTTTGAAACTTAATGAATTGGACTCACCCAAGCACTATCTGAAATATAATATATTACTCCCACATCTAACCATTTTATAATTTCTTTCTTAATCACTTCTCTCATCATATGATTCAATCTCCTTTGAGGATCACTTCTTAGTTTATGTTGATCTTCCAATAAAATTCTATGCATACAAATTGAAGGACTGATTCCTTTAATATCAACTAATGTCCATCCAAAGACTTTCTTATATATTTTCAAAGTTTCTAACAAATGTTGTTCTTGTGCATAAGTTAGTTCTGAGGATATTATGACAGGTAGTGTAGATGAATCTCCTAAGAATGCATACTTCACATGTGTAGGAAGTGTTTTCAATTCTAGTTCAGGGGGTTTTTTAATAGATGAAATCAAATTGTTGTCATTTTCTATAGGATCTAATATTTCAAATTTATCCTAAACATATTTCAGTTCTTCCATACTCACATCCATATAATCATCTTGGATTTTAACCTCATCTTGATATTTCATATATTCCTTTTCAAATTTGCTTTCATATGTCTTTTTGAAATATTCATGGCTTAAATACTCATTAATATCAATTTTGAAGCATTAAACTCTTGTTCTTTTGTAGGGTATCTCATTATTTTTTCAATATTAAATGTAACCACTTGATCACTAAATCTCATAGTTAGTTCTCCTAAAATAATAAGAATTCTATCAAAGCTCTTCCAGGGCTAGGAATGGTTTTCCTAAAATAATAGGAATTCCTTTATCTTCCTATATATCGAATATAATAAAGTCCACAGGAAAGTTAAATTTATCAACCTTTACTAAAACATCTTCTATATCACCTTTAGGATAGGTAATCGAACGATCAACTAACTGAAGATTTACAGTTGTAGGTGAAATATCTCCTAAGCCCAACCTTCTAAAAATTGATAACGGTATAAGATTAATACTGGCTCCTAAATCACATAAAGCTTTTCCATAAAATCGTTCGCCAATAGCCAAAGGAATTGTAAAACTTCCAGAATCTTTAAGTTTTTCAGGAAGTTTCTTCTGAATTATAGCGCTACACTCTTCACTGAGTGCAACAATCTAATTATCTACAAACTTCCTTTTCTTATTAAGTATATGCTTCATGAACTTCACATAGCTTGACATTTGTTCCAAAGCTTCAACAAATGGAACGTTTATCATCAATTTCCTCAAAATTTTCAAAAATTTCAAAAATTGATTATCTCTATACTTCTGCTTCAATCTTTAAGAAAATGGAGGTGGTGGTCTTCTACAATGATTTTCCTTAGTTTAATAGGACTTTCTGACTCACAATGAAAATCATCACCAGAATTTTCATTTTCCACCCCATCTTTTTCAATTTCAACTTCTCATTGAACTCTTTCTTCTAATTATTTTCCACTTCTCAGTTGAATAGCTTTAATTTGATCCTTGTTCTGTTCTTTAAGATTTACTTCAACATTACTGACAATGTTCCTGGAGGTCTATTGCTAAGTGCAGTAGCAATACATCCCAAATTTATTTTTCATGTTTGTGATTGCAGCTCCTTGACTCTGTAATTGACTTCCCATTTGTAAAACCAATTGACTTCCCATTTGTAAAACCAATTCTTCTATTGATAACTTTTTCTCCTTATTTTGCAAATTATTAAATCCTGAAGGGTAATAAGGTTTATAAGCTTGATTTCCATGATTGTTGGAGATTGTCTTCTAGGGGTAATAAGGTTTATAAGGTTCCAATAAAGTATATTTCCAAGTTTATTTGCACCCTATCCCATAGATGAAATACTCTCCCATGAAATCAAATGTTATTCTCCCTTTATTGTAAAAATCATATTCCCTTTTTGGAAAATGTGTTTCTTAACACATTTTAACAATTCAATTGGCCAAATCAAAAAGAAAATGAAGATCAAAGTTCAAATCATCATAATTTATTGACATTTAAAATCATAGAAAACAAAATCAGTTCTTCACAAAACTATTTTTTCAAAGTAGGGATAAGGATAAAAAAGAGTACTCATAATTCATGAGGAGGATATGATAAAACACGGACTTCATATATAAAAACAAGTTTACAAACAAAAGAAATGAAAAATACAACTTATCTCATAACCCTTCCCAAGCAAATCCCTAGAAGTTCTGACCAAGCCTTTCTCTCTTTACAAGCACTCTCAATTCTCTCTTAGAAGTGTAATGAATAAGAAATCCCTCACCTTCCCTCTTCTCTTATGACCCAAGAAGATAATCTCCAAGCCCTTGACTTTCTATTTCTATCTCTCCCTCTTGGTTCTCATGCCACCTCCACACAATCCTTCCCAAGAAAATCCCTAGAAGTTCTCACCAAGCCTTTCTCTCTTTACAAGCACTCTCAATTCTCTCTTAGAAGTGTGATGAATAAGAAATCCCTCACCTTCCCTCTCCTCTTATAACCCTGGAAGATAATCTCAAAGCCCTTAACTTTTCGTTTCTATCTCTCCCTTCTGGTTCTCATGCCACCTCCATTTTTTCTCCTTTATCTTCCCTGCCCCCTTTAAGATGTTCTTCTCCAACTCTATTTTATTTTGGGTTGTCACCTCTGAAAAGAGTTTCAATTTTTCTCCAAAATTTAAAAGTTAAACCTTTGAATATAAAATGTGCACCTCTTTGATCCAAAAGTCAAATCCCTTCAAATCAGAACATTTTATTTTTGAATCCAAAGGAAGAAAATTAGGGGATGTCTCAAATTTGGAACATTTTATTTGGAAAGGGAATGGCACAAATTTAGAACATTTTATTTTTTAATCCAAAGTAGCAAAACTAGGGAATGTCATAGATCCTGAGGAGAGCCTCAGTGACTTCCCAAGCTACCTTATGGTTTGGCTTCAATTTAGAGGAGAAATATTTAAATGTTTCATCCTGCCAATTTTATTAATTTAGAGCTTACATTTGTGTGAAACTATCACACAAATAGCCTGAAAGATATGAAGATTTAGGTCATGACGAATGACAACCTCAGAATCCTAAAACAAGTTAGAGCTTATATTGTGTAGCATAGCTATACAAAAGCCTAAAGATAAAATTGAGGATTTAGGTCGCACTAGGCGGACAACCTCGAAGTCCTATGGCTTGGTTGTTTAATTCTAAAGAAAAGACAGTTTAGCTGGTGTATACATGTTTTGCTATTGAAGATGGTCGTGCTGCCCACAATGCTAGCTTCAAGCTCCTCGTTGCGACAAGTTTAAGTTTTTTAATGTGTCAAGTTATGATGTCAAATCAAATGTCCCTAAGGTTATGGTTCCTTAAATATTATGGAGCATATTAAAGTTGATTAGAGTGACACCGGTTAGGATCCTATGGTTCCCTCATTCTGGTACCACTATTTTCTTTTAGATTCACTTAGTCCAAATGAATTTACTAAAATCAACTCAATGAGTTCCATACTTTCATTTAGACCATGGGAAATCTCGTTAGCAACCTTAAATTACCTCCTCCGAGGGATTCCTGATCATCTGATAGAGACATCTTAATTTAGTTGAAGTTTTTGTTTTGTGATGTTTGTGATTGAAGTTTGAGTTGTCTTATATTTTGAATGTTTATCTTGTTTGATTGTTAAATTTTTGTTTTGGGTTTTGTGGCTATCCTAACAGTTTTATTTTTCATGCAGGGTGACATCATTGTTTAACTGCAAGTTTGAAGCAAGAAGTAGAGAAAGGTAAACATAGTAACTTAAAAGGTGTATCTGTTGATTCTTCTCGTTCCTCCAACTGAAAGCTTAGCTTTGGCAGTGTATATAATTTTGTAAATAATTTAAATTACAGAAGTAGATGAAGATGTAGCTACCAAACCCCAAGTTATGATTTTATTGAGCCTCCGAAGATCTTAGTGGATGATTCTAGGATAAACTTTTGGCAAGTTCAACTTGTTCTTCAAAATATCCAAAAGATTTTAAAGTGCTCGGGGTATGACCCTAAACTACTTTGAAGATCTCTTGAATTATTTTGAGTCCATTTCTAAACTTATGATAATTTTCCACTAATCATCCGAGTTTAGAGTGTGGCTACCCTGTTGCCCGGTGAAACTTGACAACTCATTTATCTCAAGGATAAGATGCTTTATTCAATTCAATACTTTACTTTAAAGATTATATGGATGAATGCCTCTAAGGCAAGCTTAATTCATTAAGGATTTGGTGCCCATCACAAATGGGCTTTAAGTGTTTAAAGATGTTGATCCCCAATCATATTATCTTCTAAATCCAATCAATAGAGTTTAGACATCGAGCCTAGGACACTACCAAGCCCTTAACAATCATAATGGAGGAAAATGGTGGTGGCCAAAATCTTGGTTTAAGTGACATATATTCTTATTGAAAGCTCACATCATCCTCAATTTTAGGCTTAAGGTAAGTGAATTATCATCTTCCTAGCTTAAGCCCACCACTTAAGAATCATTTGATCTTAATTGACTTTCAAGTCATGAAGATTAGGGAAATTGTGATTTTGTTTATATTGTGAAAGGTGGTAAAGAGGTTTCTACCATTACCCATTGTATTTCAATCATCTAAACTATTCATTAGATCAAAGCTACCCATCCCCAATGGTTAATCCTCAATTTTGATTAAGACATCAAAGTCTAAAATTATTATCCTTCCTTTGGAGCTCCCCGTCATTAATTCTTCAAGAAAAATCTAAATGGCCTTGAAATTGTTTGAGTATCCCATCCATGGATTAATTAAAATATCAGAAACGAGAGTGTGATTTTTTTTAAAATTTGATTTGATTTAAAATAATTATTTTAACCCAAAAATATGATTTTTCAATGTTAATTTATTTAATTAATTAAAATGAAGTTTTAACTTTTGAGAAAATCATTGGAGGTTTTCCTGAGTCAGAAGAAGACTTAGACAAAATTTTATGAATTTTTTAATAATATTGTGATTATTATAATTATTTAAAGGTCATTTTTAATGATTATTTAAACGCAAAAAATATGTTTTAATCTTAAAAAATCACTTTTAAAATTTTATTAAACCCTCATAAGTTCAATAAACTTAGAGGAACAAATTTTTATATTTTTATGATTTATTTTGAATTTATTGTAATTATTTTAATGGAAAATAAGAAAAATGCATTTTTAGGCCTTTAAAAATTTATTTTTAATTTAGAAAATTAGGAAAAATATTTTAAGGTGTCCCGAGTGATTAAGAAACAATTACACACATTTTAAACTGTCTTTTGTATTTTTAAAATTTTTGATTATTTTAATTATTTTTAATTCAAAATATACTTTAAAAATAAAATATTTTCTCAAAAATAAATTTTATTTTAATTAAATGACCCTAATCATAAGAAACTCAGAAAACTATTTTCCATAATTTTTCTAAGCTTATTTAATTTAATATAATTTATTTTGTGCAAAAATACTATTTTTGCTTACAAAATCTACCTTAATGGCCAAATCAACTTAAATGAATTTAAAATTTTTAGAGTGAGTTAAAACGATTTTTATGAGCAATGTGGGTTTGTTTTTCTTAATTTTTTATTTATATTTAATTTAAATAAATTAATACAAGATAAACATATTTAATTAATAACATAAATATACAAAATTATTCAAATCATCAAAATAATTTTTCTAAGCTCCTCTGAACATAGGAAACCTAAAATAATTAATCCCATAATTTTTTGAGGGATATTTTAATTTATATGATTAAATAAAACTAAAATAGCCCTTTAGGCTTAAAAATTAGGGTTAGAAGTACAGAGGTGCTCTCTGACTTTTGGAAAACTCAGAGGAGGTGCCCTCTGTCATAAGGAATCAACCCTATAAATTTCAAGTCATGGTGATTATTATTTAATCATAATGAATTAAAATCCCTCAGAGAGTATTTAATTAATTAAAAATCATACACTTGACAAATAATTTTTATTTTAGTCCACATTATTCTCCTCTGTTCACTAAGTAAGAGAGTATTTTTTTTTATTTTTATGACCTTTCTACACAAATTTATGATTTTTCATAGATCAAACATTAAAATAAATAAAAAATTCCCCATTTATCTACTTTTCCACGATGCACCACCTCAACCTCGTCCGCTTTGAAGTCTCCATGCTACGCTCAACCATTTGACGCAGCCAGCCACATAACCGCCTCATCAGCCAGTCTTTTTTACACTAAATATTTGTTCGACTCGATCTCCTCCGTTGATTAATTAAACGTGTGATCGGACTACTCCCAGTTATAGTCCTTATATGACCTCACACAAGAACCATTCACACTAAAACCTTAAGATCTTCGTCTAGACTGAACCAAATCACATGAAGTTTTTTTCTAAACATTCATCTACTTGAGACAAACACATCCATATGGTTTATCAAGCATGAAATCAGGCCATTACTCATGGAGAATTAAAACATGCTCGGGTTAGGTTAGAGCTTAATACCTTTATTTGAGAGGGGAAGCCTCAATCAGATGGTTGTGGTAGCTTCGATTGGGTCTAACAAACTTCCAGATGAAATCTCAAGCACTGGTAAATTGTCTAGCTATGTTTTTGACCAAGCTCGATTTTAGGTATTGATCAAAGTCTATGCTAGGGGCTATTTGAGAGGGTTCTTTTGTGGGAATCAACTCCTCTCACTGTGGGGATGGTGTGTGCACAGTTAATTGAAGTTTTGTGGACTGTGGAAGTATGGGGAGATTTGTCCTGTTTTTAGGACAAATTTCGAACTAAAAATTGAGCTCTCATTGTGGGAACTAAAGGGGGAAAGTAGTTGCAATAAGCTTAGGAGTTCTTGGAGAGTGTCTGAGAGCAATTGATAGAGTTTCTCCAAGAAAATTTGAGCTCTCTTCTTTTAACCATGGGAGGGGGGTTTAAATAAAATGGCTTAGGTGGCTGTCAGGGCTAATTAATGGGAGCTAAATGATGCTTATGTGGAGGGTTTCAAAGTGCTAAAGCCAATTGGAAATGACCAGCTAAGATGGGTGAGTTTGGGTTTAAATTTAGGCATGGGGACTCTTGGTTTTGGCTCCTCCTGTGACTAGGGTAGCTGGCCATGATAGGGGAGGTGCTCAGGTGGCTCAGGGAAGTCAAGGGAGCCAGGAGAGGGTTTATGATGGTTAGCCACTAATGGTTAGTTATGATGGTGAGCATTATTTGGTTTAGGCCGTTAATTGGGTGAAATCCCCTAATTCAAGGGACCATTGGCCCAAAGCTCAAATAGGGTGGGCTAGGTGGGTCTAACCTAGTCACTAGGTTCCATTTGGTGACTGTGGTGTCATTAATTTGGTCATTTGGGCAAGACTAAATCAATTTCGGTGTATGGGTTCAATTTGGGTCAAATTGGTTTGAAGTTGGGTTAGGTTAGGCTAGCCATGGAATTGAGCCATATTAATTGATCAATTTGGTTTGTATGATTGTCATAAGGAGTTTAGAAAAGTTTTGAAGTGATTTTGAATTGATTTGGAGGTTCAATTTGAGGGATTTTGGCATTTGGTCAATTTTGAGGGTGTTGGATTAGACTTGGGCTTACGTTGGGCTAGAGTTGGGATAAAATCAAATTGATTATTGAAAATAGTCTATGAGAATATCATGAAGAGTTCTCAACATCAATTGGGTGTCAATTTCAGGATTTTGGCATTCAATTAGGTGACATTAGGACATGTGGCTAAATTGGGGCAAATTTGGGGATTTTAGATTTGGGCTAAAGTTGAGTGGAATTGAGGCTTGAGAAAGGCCAATAGAGGGCTCAATTTGTTTATTAGGAATGTTTTTAAAATTATAGGATCCAAATTGAGACAATTGAGTGGGCTATGGGGTTCAATTGGGTGAGATTGGGTCATATGGTCAAAATTGGGGGTTTTGGTTTGGATCAAAATTGAGCTCAAAGAATGGGCCAATTAAGCTTGGATTTGGTTTGAAATTATCATAGACATAATGAATTTGGGTTTAAAATTGAAATTGAGGGAAAATTGGGGTTAAATTGAGGGACATTTGGGGTGAATTTGGAGAAATTGGACCTTTAAAGGCAATTTAGGGGTTTTTGGTCAAAATGGTCAAATTAGGCAAATTGGGTTTAATTGAAGGGTCAAAATTGGTTTTTGGGGACATTTGAAATAAGGTCAATAGGGCTCTATTTATAGAGTCTGAATTGCCAATAAAGAAAGAATTCAAAACTTCTTTGATCAGAAGTCCTAGAGAGATCCACTTGATCAGATAACATAAATTTAACTTCCTTAATTATATTAGAATTGAGCGATCTTGAGCTCCATACAATTGTCTCGTTGAGACGCTTGATTTGATTATAAGCATGCCACATCTAACATTCATTTGGTCTTCCAATTTGGTCTGGAAGGTTTCTAAAAATGGTTTAATTGCTTGATGTGGACTTGATTCAACTTACATTGGATCAATTTTGTATCGTTGGGGTTGTCTCGTCGATCAAATATTTTTGACCATGACTTTGCTAAAATCAACACACTTGATGACTTAATCAAAATTTAATTTTTTTTACTTAAATAATTGGTTTTGAGATATGTGGCGTACCTCGAGATTCATGTTGGAAGTTAAAATTTTGTTGAAAGTGTATGAGTTGCCCATTTTTTTTTCAAGAGAGACTTATTTGTGGTCTGAAAATACCAAGAATTATGTGATATGTAAGTAAATCAACCTTTCAATCCACACACACACACACACACACACACACACACACACACACACACACACACACACATATATNTATATATATATAATGGGTTCCATGGGTGGCGGCTGGTTCCACTGGTGCTCTGCTAGGGTTTCGACAGAATGGATCTAGATGTTGTTGTAGAGGACCCAATCTCAGCTACCTCATCAAGTTCAACTGGTTTTCTCTCCTCTCATCACTGGTGTTTGCAAGTTCTGAATTTCTCCAACTCTTTATCTCTTCCCGGGTTTTTGGCTTTTCCAAATTTCACTGTTCTATTGCTTAGCCCCACTATTTCTGCTCTTTGTTTGTCTGGTTGCCTGAGTTGTTCTCTCTACTGTGTGGTTTGTCTGGTTACTTGGATTTCTCTCTATTATTTTGTCTCTATTATGCCTCTTTGTTGTTCTACTCCTTCATTTACTAGTTTGAATCGACAGCTCAATGTTAGTTCTACAACACTGACCCCTTTTTTGCTAGTTGCTGCACTGGGAACCTTTCAGTAATGACTGACTCTAATACAATTGATATTTCCACAAATATTCAGTGGGCCAAGGCTACCTTTGCTGACATTGTTGGGAAAGGATATGATAAAGTTCAGAATCCTGATGAATTGGTTTTTCCTCAAGAGTATAATGAGGGCAATGACCCTCTCTTCAAGCCTATATG
>JXCR01006226.1:59353-76335 GCA_002079205.1 Phalaenopsis hybrid cultivar
TTACCTCGAACAAAGACAACTCCTTGGGTAATTCCATGTAAGTTAGCATAGAATTCCTTTACTATTGTTACAAAAACTGCAGCGATAGTGTAGCACAAAACTTCCCATCGTCTTGGTACAATGATTTCTCAATCTGTGAACTTGGATTACTCAATCCATGATTGACAAAGCCTCTCTCCTTGATAAGTCTCTTCTTCATGATGACTTTGCCATATAATCTCTGCGCATCAAAACTTATAAACTTTCTTCTATTGAAAATTTCATACCTTGAAGTATTTCTAGAATTGGAAGCCATGGAATTCAAAATCTAGAAGTTTCTGGTCGTCTGAAGCAGTTCTTAGGCCTTAAAAAACACCTCTCAGCGTTTATTTAAATGCAAAATCTTGCCAAAGTCCACCAAATACGTCTGAATCGTTGGAACTACTCTCGGCGTTGTTGGCACTCCTGATAGACGCCATGGTTTATATAGGCAAGCGCGTTAGCGTCCATTCTGGCACTAGAGGCCAAAATCACGTCTTTTATTTTTTTTGTTCAATTTGATTCCAAATTTTCCTCCAATACCAATATTTGTCTTAATTTATGATATATAAATNCGTAGCAGAAAATGATTTATACTGGTAACTACACACATCTTCTAATTGATAAAATTTATTAATCTTACTTGGAGTAAATTCCATCAACTTCCCACAAACAAACACATAGTCTTCAGAAGTCTCCTTCAAATCGGCATAGAACTCCATCACTACACCAATAATAGCTCAACAAAAAAGTAACAAAAATTCTCCCACTGTCGCGATTGATTAATCTCTCGACTTCTCCCCTGGAATTTTTAAATCCTCAATCTGGAATCACTTTTTTAGTTGTAAGTAGACTATTNGCTATGTAACTCAATACCTTCCCCCAAGGGTCTACCTCCCATAGCAGTTACATACATTTGATATAGCGGAGTGCGAAATTGACACCATTCAACAAGAATTTTAATTTAGGTGTAAGTGTCAGCCCAACAAAAGTTTGTTCAGTATTTCTACCCTGGGAGGCAAGCTAATGAGCTGGACAATTACCCTCTCTAGGAATATAATTGATATTGATCTTGTATCTGGGTAGTAGGGCTAATAACAAATTGTTCCATCTGGTTATATTCCAAGGAGGGGTTTCATCATGAAGGAAGATTTTAATGCAATTAGTAGAAAATGTTTCTATGATCAAAGGACCCATGTGGCAGTAAGAAGCAATTCTGATGGCCCAGTAGATAGCTATGAATTCTGCCTCCAGAGCATCCATTGCCACAGCAGGAGCAGTGAAATATAGAATGGGAGAACCATGAGAGTTCTTGAAAATTTCCCCAATACCAGCACAACCATTTGAGAAGCTGCCATCAGTGTTCACCTTCAACCAACCAGTAGGGGGAGGACTCCAAAGGATTAGTTTGAAAGACTGAAGAAGAGGAGTATTGTTTCCTGGAGTCCAGTGCTGTATAACATCAGGGAAGTGATGAAACTTGATCAATTTCTGAATATAAGAGATACAATTAATAATCACAGATTTTTACCCTGAAAACTCCTCATCAAATTTTTTGTGGTTTATGTACATCCATATGAACCAAGCCACAATACATGGTATCACCCAAAGGTTGTTGTTATGTCAATCTTCCCATCTAGTAGAAAATTTAAGCCAGCTTAAATTCTGACTATTAATGTTCATGAGCTTGATTAAACCTGACCAAATTTCGTGTGAGAGGGCACATGAGAAAAATAGGTGATCCAAGGTTTCTCCCACAAAGCACTTGGTCTAACATCGTTAGCCCGATGTACTATTATTTAATCAGGATGACTTAACATCGAAATTTCTTCAGATTGTGGTATGTGCCCTTCATAATAATNAGGAAGGAATATCCTTGGTCCTACTTCCAAATCTTCATCTAACATGAGATTCATAAGTCTTAATATTGGCAGGCCCAATAGGTTTTAGAGGTTCAATCCTCTCCTCATCCATTCTAAAATCAAGTCTTGCCTGTTCACATAATGTGAAGATCAGAGCAAGGTGTGCCGAACCACCAGTGGTCTCTCCCAAAGCAATATAACGAGTGTTTCTAAAAATAATTGAGCCTACATCTATCCTCATCATCTGCTAGATACAGAATTTCAAGATGGCTCTATCCTTTGTAACCTCATTAAGATGATTTGTTGCTATCATTCTTCCAGAAATAAATTAGTGTCAGGCCTTAGATACTACATTTAACATTAAAAGAGTAAAGTTTACCTTAACACCATTCTTCATTTTCCAAGCTCCTCTTCCATCAATAAGATAAGAAATAACCTCATCTAAGGCCTCATTTGTAGCAGAAAATGATTTATACTGGCAACTATACAGATCTTCTAATTGATAAAATTTATTAATCTTACTTGGAGTAAATTCCATCAACTTCCCACAAACAAACACATAGTCTTCAGAAGTCTCCTACAAATTGGCATAGAACTCCATCACTACACCAATAATAGCCTCAACAAAAAAGTAACAAAAATTCTCCCACTATCGCGATTGATTAGTCTCTCGACTTCTCCCCTGGAATTTTTAAATCCTCAATCTGGAATCACTTTTTTAGTTGTAAGTAGACTATTGAAACAAATGTTTGCTTTGTAATTGACAAACTTTTGATCATCAAAATCTACCTTTCTCTTTTCCTTGCTCATTCTTGGTGCCACGGTAATCTACAAAAGTTTGATGAAATCCAAATAAATTCCCAAAAGTTTCAAAAATCACAATGTTGAATGTTTTAAAATTAAATCTACTAAGTAAGAGTTCTTCACCAAGGGATTTCTCAAAAATCTTCAAAAAAAATTTCAAAATTTTGGATCTCGGCAATGTAAGATAAATCCTTAGTGAAAATTAAAAATTTTGAGTTCAAAGTGTAGATCTTACCTAGAGAAGATGAAATCAAAAATTCCTTTGCCTTAAAATTGCCTCAAATCCAAGTAATTGTGAGCCCTACGTGCAAAAACTGAAGGTTGAAGGTGACTAAAAGGTAAAAATTGTGTTTTACTATGAAAATAAAAAAAATTTAAGGGGTTTAGGTGGCTTTTGAGTCGAGGGCGCTGTTGGCACCCATGCCGGCACCGTCAGCGCCATTGGCCAAAAATTCATTTTTCTTTTTTTCACAACTTTCAACTTTCTTTCAATCACTCCAAAGTCTATTTTCTTAACACTAATTTTCATCTTAAAATAATTCATAAACAAACATTTTCATGAACAACACCAAACTAACTTTTATATATGAAAATACACTTTTACAAATACATTTTTCTAATCTACACTTTCACATACATAAATCAAACTAAATTATAATTTAACGTCGAAATCAAGCCACAATACTAAAACGCTGACACGAAATTATACACACAATCAAAGTTAATAGAGTTCTAAAGCAAAGTGAGTAAAGTAAAGTAAATCAAATCCACACAATCGCATTAAAAACATAATTACTTTAAACTAGTGGAGAGTCCAACTTCTTTAATTATTCTGCTTCATCTCCAGTACTTTCTCCTCCTCTAATATCACCCATAGACTGGTAATGGGCATACAAATTGTAGAAGTGTTGGTACGGGAATTGATCAGTCAAATTTTCATCGATCCATCCATTTTTCTAGAAAATCTGCACCAATCCTACTTCAACTATTCCAGTATGATCAAAGTTCTCCTTCATCCTCCAATCTAGGTGATCAAAAAGGTTGGTAAGATTCTCTATTGCATTCATAATACTCTAAAGTTCTCTTTTTATTTTCTTCATTCTCTTCTCCAAAATAATTGAACTTCCAACTATTTGTGGCATTAATGGTGTTGAAACATGTGATGAATGATCCATGATAATATCTAACGCTTTATTTCCATTCCCAATATAATTTTCTTCAATAGGAATCATGGGCTCCCTAGTTAATAATACTTTTTCCCAACTTTCATATGGCACTTGAGATTGACTACAAAGTAAGAAAATTATGTAATGATGTCCCGGTCCGTATATTAGCCCATTTATAATAATACCCATAATAGATTTGAAAATAATTGATCCTACATCAATGGGTTTTTCCATTTGAACTTGTAACTCTACTAATCTTCATAGTAGGGAGTAGTTTTGTAGAAGTTAAGAAATGTCATTGGTTTGATATTGGATTAAATAGTGAAGTGGAAAAACTAATGTATCCCTCATCTCTGATTTCCC
The DNA here is from genome assembly GCA_002079205.1 of Phalaenopsis hybrid cultivar. NCBI lineage: Eukaryota > Viridiplantae > Streptophyta > Magnoliopsida > Asparagales > Orchidaceae > Phalaenopsis > Phalaenopsis hybrid cultivar. The sequence continues at coordinate 63,567 of JXCR01006226.1, forward strand.
ACTTATCATGTTCATCCGTCAGAAAGTTAAATAAATCTTGCATCATATCTCTCATTGGGATAAAATTTGTATAATGATAGATTGGAATATTTTCTATCATATATAAATCATTAATTCAAGCTAGAGTAAATGGTACGGCCTTACCTCGAACAAAGATAACTCCTTGGGTAATTCCATGTAAGTTAGCATAAAATTCCTTTACTATTGTTACAAAAACTGCAGCGGTAGTATAGCACAGAACTTCCCATCGTCTTGGTATAATGATTTATCAATCTGTGAACTTGGATTACTCAATCCATGATTGACAAATCATCTCTACTTGATAAGTCTCTTCTTCATGATAACTTTGTCATATAATCTCTGTGCATCAAAACTGATAAACTTTCTTCTATTGAAAATTTCATACCTTGAAGTATTTCTAGAATTGGAAGCCATGGAATTCAAAATCTAGAAGTTTCTGGTCGTCTGAAGCAGTTCTTAGGCCTTAAAAAACACCTCTCAGCGTTTATTTAAATGCAAAATATTGCCAAAGTCCACCAAATACGTTTGAACCGTAGGAACTACTCTCGACGCTGTTGGCACTCCTAATAGCGCTGTCAACGCCATGGTTTATATAGGCGAGCGCGTCAACGTCCATTCTGGCGCTAGAGGCCAAAATCACGTCTTTTATTTTTTTTGTTTAATTTGATTCCAAATTTTCCTCCAATACCAATATTTGTCTTAATTTATGATATATAAATTTTTTTAGGACTAAAAAATATTATTACTTCCTAAAAGAAAACTTATTAAACAAAATAGTAATACATAGATAGATATATATATATATATATTTGGGAAAAGAGCAACTAAGGCTCCTTACATGTTAATAAAGAACCAAATGGGGATTACAAGAGTTGGAGAGACATACACCCTCCCAAAAAGCAGAAACTGAAATAGGGAACTATGAGTATGGACACATAAAAAGAAATTACACACAAGGACCAGCAGTAAAGTCTAACACTATGTAACTCAATACCTTCCCTCAAGGGTCTACCTCCCATAGCAGTTACATACATGTGATATAGGGGAGTGCCAAATTGACACCATTCAACAAGAATTTTAATTCAGATGTAAGTGTCAGCCCAACAAAAGTTTGTTCAGTATTTCTACCCTGGGAGGCAAGCCAATGAGCTGGACAATTACCCTCTCTAGGAATATAATTTATATTGATCTTGTATCTGGGTAGTAGGGCTAATAACAAATTGTTCCATCTGGTTATATTCCAAGGAGGGGTTTTATCATGAAGGAGGATTTTAATGCAATTAGTAGAATCAATTTCTATGATCAAAGGACCCATGTGGCAGTAAGAAGCAATTCTGATGGCCCAGTAGATAGCTATGAATTCTGCCTCCAGAGCATCCATTGCCACAGCAGGAGCAGTGAAATAGAGAATGGGAGAACCATGAGAGTTCTTGAAGATTCCCCAATACCAGCACAACCATTTGAGAAGCTGCCATTAGTGTTCACCTTCAACCAACCAGTAGGGGGAGGACTCCAAAGGATTAGTTTGAAAGACTGAAGAAGAGGAGTATTGTTTCCTAGAGTCCAGTGCTTTATAACATCAGGGAAGTGATGAAACTTGATCAATTTCTGAATATAAGAGATACAATTAATAACCACATATTTTGACCCTGAAAACTCCTCATCAAATTTTCCGTGGTTTATGTACATCCATATGAACCAAGCCAGAATACATGGTATCACCCAAAGGTTGTTGTTATTTCAATCTTCCCATCTAGTAAAAAATTTAAGCCAGCTTAAATTTTGACTTTTAATGTTCAAGAAAAATTGCAAATTATTCATATTAAAGCCATTTAGAATAATCATATGAAAAGAACTTCATAAGACTTTACTAGTAAATATGCTAATACTGAAATATAAGTTTGGAAAATATAGCCAAGTCTTCTTTATTAAGTTGATTCAAGTGAAGCCAATTTTTACTCAAGCTTCTCCTCAAGCTTCTCCTCACATCTTCTTCTTTTCTTTTTCTTTTCTTTTTCACGATCATTTTCAATCCTTTTTTCTTTTATTTTATATTCTTTTTCTTTGCTTTTTCAGGTGAGGATNTCAATATGGGGACATTCCTATAAGAGTCTTATAAGTAGTTCTATAAGCCCATAATGCAGTATCTAATCTAGCAGACCAATTTAATTTATATGGATTTACAAGTTTTTCTAAAATTTGTTTTATTTCACAATTGGATATCTCTACTAGACCGCTGGTCTGAGGATGATAAGCAGTAGATAATTTATGCATAATATCACAATTTGGTTTATCAATTTCTTGATTCTCTTATTCCTAAAATAGGATCCTCCATCAGTAATAATTACTCTCGGCATTCCATATCTTGTAAAAATATTTTTATTTAAAATTTTGGAAATACTCCGAGCATCACATTTAGGTAGAACAATAGCTTCAATCCATTTTTACATATAATCAACAGCAAGTAATATATATAAATTTTCAAATGAAGGCAAAAATGTTCACATCAAAAATTTCAACTTCCAATGTGTAATTTAGAGGCATTTCATTTCTTCTAGAAATATTTCCTACTCGCTGACATCGATTTCATGTTTTAATATATTCATTAACATTTCCAAAAAGAGTAGGCTAAGAAAATCCAGCTTGCCAAATTTTATATGCAGTTCTATTTGTTCCAAAATGTCATCCAAATTTAGAATCATGACATCTTTCAATTATTTATTGAGTTTCTTCATAAGGCACACACCTTCTAATAATAAGAATCTTTACATTATTTATATAAATATGGGTCATCCCAAAAATAGAAATTTGAATCATATATAAATTTCTTTAACTTACATTGTTTATATAAATATGGGACATCCCAAAAAATAAAATTTTGAATCATATATAAATTTCTTTAATTTTTGATTCTTAATATCTGGTGGTACAATATCACTAACAATAAAAATAACTATATCAGCATACCACGGTATATTAAGTTCATCAATATTATATATTTGTTCATCAAGGAAATTTTTTAAAAGTTCATTTGCAAAATTAGTTAATATTTCTTTTCTAGTCTAGACAAATGATCAACTATTTAATTATCATTTACCTTTCTATCAACTATAATAAAATCAAACTCTTGCAGAAGAAGTATCCATCTAATTAATCTTGGTTTAACAAACTTCTTTTGCATCAAGTATTTGATAGCAGAATGATCTGTATGCACTATACATTTGGTTTCAATTAAAGGCATAAAAAATATCTAATAACTCTCTTTCAGTAGTCGTGTAATTAATTTGAGCATCATTTAGAGTTTTACTAGCATAATATATTACTTCAAAAACGTTATTGTGCATTTGTCTTAAAACAACTCCAATAGCATATTCACTAGCATTGCACATTATTTCGAATGGTTTTTCCCAATCAGGTGGAACTTTTATAGGTGCAGTGATTAATTTTTCTTTCAGCAGTTCAAATTCTTTTATGCATTCCTCATTAAAATCAAATTTTGTACCTTTTTGTAAAAGTTGGCATAATGACTTAATTATTTTTGAAAATTTTTTATGTAACGCCTGTAGAAACCAGCATGTCCTAGAAAACTTCTTACCCTTCTAACCATAGTAGGAGGTGGTAATTTTTTTAATAAATTGAATTTTTACAGGATCTAATTCCATGCCATTTTCANATTTGTCCTAAAATAACTCCAATAGCATATTCACTAGCATTGCACATTTTTTCGAATGGTTTTTCCCAATCAGGTGGAACTTTTATAAGTGCAGTGATTAATTTTTCTTTCAGCAGTTCAAATTCTTTTACGCATTCCTCATTAAAATCAAATTTTGTATCTTTTTCTAAAAGTTGGCATAATGACTTAATTATTTTTGAAATTTTTTTTTATGTAACTCCTGTAGAAACCAGCATGTCCTAGAAAATTTCTTATTTTTTTAACCATAGTAGGAGGTGGTAATTTTTTTAATAAATTGAATTTTTACAGGATCTAATTCCATGCCATTTTCAAAAATTGTATGCCCAAGTAAAATTCCTCCTGCAATCATAAATTGACATTTTTCCCAATTTAGTATTAGGTTGATTTTTTCACAAAATTCCAAAAATTTTTCTAAATTACTTAAGCATAATTTAAATGAAGTCCCAAATACAGAGAAATCAACCATAAATACTTCCATTCCATGTTTAATCAAATTACTAAAAATTAACATCATACATCTTTGGAATGTCATAGGTGCATTGCATAGTCCAAAAGGCATTCTACGAAAAGCAAATGCTCCATAAGGGCTTGTAAATATTATTTTCTCTTGATCCTCAGGAACAATTAGAATTTGATGATACCCATTATATCCATCTAAAAAGCAGTAATATTTGTTTACAACCAATCTATCCAACATTTGGTCTAGAAAGGGTAAGGGTAAGTGATCTTTCCTAGTGGCCATGTTTAATTTTCTATAGTCTATACAAATTAGCCAACCTGTAACTCATCCGATTGTAATTAATTCATTTTCTCATTTACTTCAACAATCACTCCTCCTTTTTTTGGAACATAGTGAATTGGACTCACCCAAGCACTATCTGAAATTGGATATATAATTCCAGAATCTAACCATTTTAAGACTTCTTTTTAACAACTTTCATTATTGGGTTTAATTTCCTTTGAGGATCAACTTTAGGTTTGTATTTATCATCTAATAGAATTCTATGCATACAAGTTGAATGACTAATTCCTTTAACATCTGCTAAAGTCCATCCAAATGCCTTTTTATATCTTTTCAACATTTCTATTAATTTTTGCTCTTGAATTTCAATTAACTCAGAATATACAATAACAAGCAATGTAGATGAATCTCCTAAAAACACATATTTTAAATGGGCAGATAATAATTTTAGTTCAAGTTCAGGTGGTTTAATATTTGAAGGAATAAGATTTTTATTATCATTTTCCAGCAAATCTAAAGTTTCAAATTTGTCCTGAAAATAAACTAAATTTTCTTATTTTATTCCATTCTCATTCTCACTAAATTCTTCTTGCCTTAATTTTTCCTCAAACACTTTCTTAAATTTCTCATTATTGAGATAATCAGCAACATCCATCCTAAAACATTCATTATCCTTTTCTATTGCAGAATATTTCATAGCTTTTGCAATATTAAATGATACTTTTTGATCATTAACTCTCTTTATTAATTCTCCTTTTTGCACATCTATCACAGCTCTCCATGTTGCAAGAATGGTCTTCCTAAAATAATGGGAATCTCTTTATCTTCCTCCATATGTAATACTATAAAGTCTACAGGAAAAATAAATTTATCCAATTTTACTAATACATCTTCTATAACTCCTTTAGGATAGGTGATTGATTGACCTGCTAATAAAAGAGTTATAGTAGTAGAGGAAATCTCTCCTAAATCTAAACGTTTAAGAATTGATTGCGGCATAAGATTGATACTTGCTCCAAAATCACATAAGGCTTTTCCATTAAACTTTTCACAAATTGCACAAGGTATAGTAAAACAACCAGGATCTTTTAACATTTTAGGAAGCTTTTTCTGAATAATAGTGCTACACTCTTCACTGAGTGCAACGGTCTCATGATCTACAAACTTCCTTTTCATTTTTAGTATATCTTACATAAATTTCACATAACTTGGCATTTGTTCCAAAGCCTCAATGAAAGGAATGTTTATCGTTAACTTCTCAAGGATTTCCAAAAATTTTGTAAATTGTTTCTCTTTATTCTTCTGTTTCAATCATTGAGGAAACAAAGGTAGTGGTTTTTTATAAATGAACTTGTATTAATTCATTTTTATTATGGTCACTTTCAATATCTTCCTTCTCCTCATCAACTTCAGTTTCTCTTTGGATTTTTTTTCAACTTCTGTTCCACTTCGTTAAAGAATTGCTTTAATTTGCTCCTTTTTTTGATCTTTTGGATTAACTTCCATAGTACTCGGAAGATTTCCTGAAGGTCTACTACTAAGTACAGTAGAAATATGTCTTAATTGATTTTCAATATTTCTAATAGCAGCCCCTTGATTTTGTATTTGATTTCCTATATTCAACATTACTTCTTCCATTGTCAACTTCTTTTCCTTAACTTGTGGATTAGGGGTTAAAGTTAAATCTAGGAGGATAATAAGGTCGATAATTAGGATTTCCTTGGTTATTTAAATTTTTTTAGGGATTCATTGAATTGTTATAATTATTCTAACTAAAATTAGGGTGATTTTTTTATCTAGGGTTATAATAATTATAATAGGGATTATTATTTTGATTATTTATAACATTCAGAGTTTCATAAGATGATTGAATATCAATTATATGTCCTAGCAAATTTTCCTCTAATACTAGTGGTATTTGAGAATAGTTCACTCCAATTTGATCAATCTTTTTTGATATAGTAAAAATTTGAGATGCTAAAATAGACATTACATCAGATTCATGAATACTTGCTACTCTCTTAAGATTTACCCATTCAGAGGGCCATTGAAATTTTTAGTAGCCATTTCTTTTATTAAAGAGTATGTTTCATCAAAAAGTTTTGACATAAGTGATCCTCCTACAGCAGCATCTATAATAGATCTAAGTGATCATACTAATCCATTGTAAAAAGTTTAAATTATTAATCAATCTGGTAAAGCATGTTGTGGATCTTTTTTAAGGAGATCCTTAAATCTTTCCCAGGCTTCATATATTGATTCCCCTTCAAAATGACAAAAAGATGTAATATCATTTCTAAGCTTAACAATGTAATATCATTTCTAAGCTTAGGGGTTTTCGAGGGTGGAAAATATTTAGCCAAGAATTTTTGTGATAGTTCTCCCCAAGTTCTAAATTTTTTAGGGTGGAAAATATTTAGCCAAAAATTTTTGTGATAGTTCTCCCCAAGTTCTGATGTAATATCATTTCTAAGCTTAGGGGTTTTCGAGGGTGGAAAATATTTAGCCAAGAATTTTTGTGATAGTTCTCCCCAAGTTCTAAATTTTTTAGGGTGGAAAATATTTAGCCAAGAATTTTTGTGATAGTTCTCCCCAAGTTCTAATAATCCCAGGTGTTAATGAAATTAACCAAGCTTTAGCTTTATCCCTTAAGGAAAAAGGAAAAAGTCTAAGCCTAACACCATCAATAGACACTCCATCATATTTAAAAGTATCACATATTTGAAGAAAACTAGCAAGATGTAAGTTAGGATCTTCAGTGGGTGTTTCTCCAAACTGATAATTTTTTACCATTTGGATAATACCAAGTTTAAGCTCAAATAAATTAGCAGCAACATTAGGATTTTGAATAGTTAAGTGAAGTTCATATGCTATCGGATTAGCATAAGCTTTTAAAGGTCATCGTCGATTTTAATTTATTTGATTATCTAAGTTATTCGGCATTTCGTTCAATGTTTTAACTTCATTTTGTTGTTTTCAAAATTTTCTAATAATAGGTTATAATTTTGAATCGTAAGGTACTAAATCTTTAGATCCAATATTTTGTATAAGCAAATATAATAAGCAAAGAAAGTTTTATTAAAAATACTTTTAAATATATATAGTTATATTTATTTTTTTATTTTTGATTTATCTCTACTTTTCTTATTTTACCAAATCTATTTAATTTATCGTTACCTTCCCCAACAACGGCGCCAAAAACTTGATCCCGTGAATATAATTATGTAAAATTTATAAAGTTGACTTCACTTTACAATGATGCAAAAAACTTGATGTGGTATTTTATGAATAGTAACGTTAAGCACTTAATGTTAGGATTCTACACAAGTATACGTATCGTTATCAAGTAATATAAGTCTTTCTATTTATGTCCAAAATATCAATTCCACAAGGAAGGTTTTAATTTGAAATGATAAATTAACTAGGAAATTCATAGAAATAAAACAAAATTTATGTCACTAATTTTGAATGTGTAAAATACTATCAAAACTAAATTACTAAGTACTGAAAAATGTCAATGCAAAGTTTAAAACAATAACTAAGTTATGTTTATGTGATGAAGTTTTCTAATATGAAAAACATCTTTCCCACTACAATGAGTTTTTTTGTGAAATTAGATGAGATAATGGTTTAAATTTGTATTGTGCCAAATAGGAACAAATTTAATTCTCTACCCTGATTCAGTGTTATAGAAAATCATTAGCTAATCTTAAGGTTTAGTCCCTAAATTCGTGGCTAGGCTAGAAGGATACTAGCTCCCACTCCAGAGCTCCCACTTCCCTTCTGCTGGAGGCAAACTCTTGCTTTAGTTCTTAAACACTTCGATTGAATTGGGGATTTTTAGTCTGTCACCCTAAAAATATCAATTCCACACCCAATAATATATATTTTCCTATTTATTTGCACTTAATTCCATGAACGAAACACTCCTTCATGGACTTAAATGTGATTCTCACTATGTTGTAGAACTCATACTCCATTTTTTGGATCATATGTTTCAGAACATATTTTGTCAATTAAATTGGCTAGATCAAAAATTAAATTAAGAACATAGTGAAAAAATCATCACAATTTATTTTATACTTCAGCATTGGCACATCCAAATTATCTCCTCATTTCACCAAATCTAAGAGTAGGGCGAAAGATAAAGAAAACTACTCAAACTTCATGAGAAAGATACAACTAAACACAAATTTCATATATAAAAGAAAGTTCATACAACAATAATAACTAAACAACACTTATCTGAAACTCTTCCTCAAAGCAAATTCCTTGTAGCCTCTCTTAGGAAATATAGGAAGAAGAAATCTCTCACTTCTCTGCCTCTCCAACACTTCTTAGAGAAGAATTCACACTAAAATTCACCACAGAAACTCAAAACTATAAATAAAATAACTGACTAATGTTGTGGAAAGGCGTACAAATTGATTGAATGTTGCCAACTGGCGTCAAAAGGGGGCAAAGGCGTGCAAAGAGGAGGAAGAGACATCGTTTTCTGATCAATTTTGGCTCTAAATAGAGCCTAGGGTCAGTTTTCCAATAAGTGCATAAAAAAACTCTTCAAAAATCATCCAAATTTGCTGAATCTTCTAGAAACAGGGTCAGCACCCAGTGGCCCGTAATTAAATCCATATTCTCTGTCAAACGGCATAGTTGGCGCCCAGTCTGGCGCCATCAACACTGAACAATTTTTTAAAAATTCTATTGTAACTCCAAATTTCATCTTTTTTGTTCCTCTTTGCTCCAAGTCCTAAAAATCAACAACCTGCAATAAAACATGGAAAAATACCTTCATTTAAAGTGCAATATCACCAAAATGCATATAAAATGCGAGTCTAAAAATCCATATATTTTTGGTGTATCGCTGATCCTAGGATGGGAATTGGAATTTGAGTACCAACCCCAAAATGAGAATTAGAATTTGAGTAAGAATCTCAAAAGGATGAGAATAGGATGTCTTACTCCATTTAAGGTGGCCTTATACCTATCTTGAAAAGGTTGGAAACAAACTTTGGGTATTGATCCTGAGGAAATGAGAATCGAAAGCCATACTCCATTTAAAGTGGCCTCATGTCGATCTCAAAAGGATGAAAATAGAATGCCTTACGCCATTTAAGGTGGTCATATACCTATCTCGAAAGATGGGAATCAGAATTTGGGTACTGATCCTAGGATGGGAATTGGAATTTGAGTACCAACCCCAGAAAAATGAGAATCAGAATTTAAGTATTGACCTCAAATAGATGATAATAAGATGCCTTACTACATTAAAGGTGGTGTTGTACCTATCTCAAAAAGGTAGTCATTAGAAATTGGGTACTGATTACGAGGAAATGAGAATCAGAAACCTTACTCCATTTAAGCTTGCCTCACACCAATCTCAAAAGGATGAGATTAGGATGCCTTCTTCCCTTTAAGGTGGTCTTATACCTATTTCAAAAATATGAGAATTATAATTTGGGTACTGATTCTTGGATGAGAATTGGAATTTGAGTACCAACCCTAGAAAGAGAATCAAAAATTAAGTACCGACCTCAGAAGGATGAGAATAGGATGACTTGCTCCATTTAAGGTGGTCTTATACTTATCTCAAAAAAGTGAGAATCAAAATTTGTGTACTGATCTCAAGGAAATGAGAATTGGAAGTCTTACTCCATTTAATGTGGTCTCACACAAATCTCAGAAGGATGACAATATGATGCCTTCATTTAAGGTGGTCTTATACTTATCTCGAAAAGATGGGAATAAGAATTTGGGTACTGATTCTAGGAATTCGATTTGGTTTTAGAGGCAAGGGCCGAATACTTTTCTTCTGCCTTAAGAAGGGAAGAAAGATTTTAGAGATCTAGTGAGAATTTGTGGAGACTCACATAGAAATGAAGGTGGAAGATTCCAATTCATCAAGATTGTAGAAAGTTTGTGAGATTTTGCGAGAGTTTGAAATTCAAGAGATTTTCTTTTAAGTTTTCAAATTTCATGTTGTTTTCATATTTTCATCTCATTTCTCGTTTGTTTGTTTCATTTTCTTTTTATCTTTTAAATTTCTCTGATTTTTATTTTTCATTATATTTGTATCATTCTTTGTTCAACATTCTTTAAATCAAGTTAAACTCAATTTAGTGGCATTCACAGTCAATTCCACAGAAATTGAAGGGAAATGTGACATAGCGGTTTTCCTTTAACTGCTGAAAGAAGTACATCATGTGATCCATATATGTAGGAATACAATAAAATGATTTCTGACATCAATCTTTCAAAAAGCAAACTCAAACTCTGTAACTTCAAATGGATATCATTATGAATCATCACGTAATTTCTCAAAATTTCCACTGTTTCTTTTCATCCATGTCTATCCAGCAAACAACATAGGCAAAATCACCTTCTAAGCCAACGTCAAAAGAAGAATCTTGAATAGGTGTGTATTTGAGGTGTGATATCTCTATTTAGCTTACAACTCAAGAGGCAGAAGGCTTTCTAAATCTGGATTTGGCATGTACTTGAACTGCCTCTTTACTTCACTCATTCTTCAAAAAGTGATTGAGATTCTCTTATAGGGGACTCATGAAATGCAATGCTTGACCACATATGTGTTTTTGCCCTTCAACACTAAGATTGAACCTACCAGTAAAAATATTTCTACATGCCCTCAGAATTCACCTGGGCTAACTATCCAGAGGTCCATCTCAAACATTATATTGTACTGGCTAATGAGCAACAAATTATAGAAGGGCTTCACAAAGTCATGGGGACCTATGTGAGACGGGATGCAGTCGCCTTCATCATATATGTTGTTGATGCATCTAACGGGTACACAACCGGAGGGTAACACCTATCAGGCCACCACTCTCTTGATCAATCTTTTTATAAGTTGCAGCATCAGATCAATCTCATCGTGGCGAAGTATTCCAGGTGGCTTTCCTTTACTATATCCTCAACAAAATTGTAGCAGCAACCACATTGTATTGTGATCATTCCTTTGCCCAGCAACCACTTTTGAGGCTCCAAATAAGTCTTACTCCTTATTTGGTTTGATTTAGGTGCAAACCAAATAAGTCTTACTCCTTATTTGGTTTGCACCTAAATCCCTGAGATGGAATACACATTCCACGATCTGCTTCTGCTCGACTCAGAGAACACATTTGTATGTAGCTCCAAGCCTTCTAGCATGTTGACATATCTGCTTTGTATCTTCTCAAAGTACCCAAAATTTTGCTTCTTCACTTATTTGATTCTTTCCAATTTGTGTTCTGGAATAATTTGTAACTATTTGGTTCTAGTAAAAAATTTTGATATGTACAGCTCGACATCGACGGGTTGTTCCCTCATTCTGGAATAATTTGCAAATCCACCCAAAATCAAGCCTTAGGTGTGAAAATCAAAGGTTGAAGGTGACTTTAACGGTAAAAATGGAGGTTTTGCAATGAAAATTGTGAATTGAAGGGTTATTACTACTCTCGGGTCGAAGCCGCCGTCGACACCCATGTCAGCGGCGCGGCGCTAAAGGCCCGAAATTCACTATTTTTATTTTTTCAAATTTTCAATTTCCTTTTAATTTCCAAAGTTTTTTATTATTTTTAAACACAAACTTTTATCTAGCAATAATTCACAGATAATCATTTTCACAAACAACAACAAACTACTTTTATATTATAAATACACTTTTTACAAACACATTTCACAAATCACACATTCACACCTATTAAACAAACTAATTATAAATCAGCGTCGATATTAAGCCAGAATACTAAACGCTGACACAAAACTATACACATAATCAAAGTTCAGATTTATAAAGCAAAAACAAACCAAACCAAATCAAATTAAATCCACACAATTACATCAAATACATAAATATTCTTAAGGAAGTAGAGAATCCAAAGTCTTCAGTCATTCTGCTTCATCTTCAGTGCTTTCACCTCCTCTAATATCTCCCATGGATTGATAATGAACATAAAGATTGTAGAATGATCGGTACGGGAATTGAAATGTCAAATTTTCTTCGATCCACCCATTTTCTTTAAACATCCGAACTAATACTACTTCAAAAGTTCCAGACAAAATTTTCTTTCATTCTCCAATCAAGGTGATCAAAAAGGTACTTAAGATCTCCCACTGCATTCATAATACTCTGAAATTCCCTTTCAATTTTCTTCAATTTCTTCTCAAAATCAGGCGAACTTCCTACTTTTGGTGGTATTAACGGAGTTGAAGCATGTGAAGAACGATCAATAATAGCATTTAGTGCTTCAAATTCCATTACCAACATATTGATCATCAATAGGGATCATGGGCTCCCATGGTAGTAAAATTTT
>JXCR01006226.1:77388-89182 GCA_002079205.1 Phalaenopsis hybrid cultivar
TACACAAAGTTATGTATTTTCTAAGTTAAGGGTATTTAAATAAATAGGAAAAAGCCCTATTTATCTATTTAAACAGCGCGTGCTGACTAGATCCTAGGCAGCTCCGAAGGCATGTGTGGTGCGCTCTTGTTGGATGTTGCCATCCACGTAGCTGCTAACTCGGCCCGCGGTTCACGTCCTGAAGTGCTGTCTGGCGCGATCTCCCCGTCCATTTGATACACTCTTGATCGAACGGCTCCCTGTCATCATCCCCGATAGAATGATCCCGTGCCCGTCCACTCTAAAACCTTAAGATCTCGGCCTAGACTCAACCAAATCACTTCGGGCTTGATCTTATGGACTTGTCTAAGTGAGATGAACACATCCATACAGCTAAGGTACCCTAAAATCAAGCTTAAATAAATGGAGAATCAAAATAAGCTCGGGAGGAGGAGGAGTTTTATACCTACTCTGAGAAGGGAAGCTTCGATCAGAGGTGCTCGACATGTTCGTTGGGGTCCAAGGAGGTTAGGGATTAAGTCCCTGGTCTTGGTGTAAGGCCTAGGTATTAATTGGATCAAAACAAGCTCGGGAGGAGGACGAGTTTTATACCTTTGCTCTGAGAAGGGAAGCTTCGATCAGAGGTGCTTGGCACGTTCGTTGGGGTCCAAGGAGGCTAGGGATTAAGCTATGGTAGAGGCTCTGTGGAAGGGGATTTGATGGGGATTTAGTTTCTTTCATTGTTGTGAAGGTGTGGGTGAAGTTAATTTGAGTTTTGTGGACTGTGGAGGTGTATTGGGTTCTGTCCTGGTTTCCGGCAGGGTTTCGAGCTCAAAATTGAGCTCCAGCAATGGGAATGGGTGAGGAAAAATGGTTGGGATGCATTAAGGGGATCTTAGGGAAGCTCTGTGTGAAGTTTGGAGAGGCCTCTCTGAGAAAATTTTAGCACACCTCCCATGGTCGTGGGAGGTGAGTTTTTATAAAAATGGCCATGGGGTGGCTCTCAACCTCTCATGGTCGTGGGAGGTGAGTTTTTATAAAAATGGACATGGGGTGGCTCTCAGGGCACAAGTTTGGGTGCATTACCTCCCATGGCCGTGGAGGTGAGTTCTTATAAAAATGGTCATGGGGTGGCTCTCAGGGCAAATGTTTGGGTGCATTGTGGTGCTTAGGGGTGATTTTAAATAAAAATGGCCATGGGGTGGCTCTCAAGGCATAAGTTTGGGTGCATTGTGGTGCTTAGGTGGTTTTTATAAAACTGGCCATGGGGTGGCTCTCAGGGCACAAGTTTGGGTGCATTGTGGTGCTTAGGTGGAGGGCAGTTCATGGGGTGGCTCTCAGGGCATAAGTTTGGGTGCATTGTGGTGCTTAGGTGGAGGGCAGAGGAGCTCATAGTTTGATTTTGGATGAGCTGGCCTCTAGGTTTAATTTGGGTGAGGTTCCATGGGAGTGGCTCTCGATTTTAGGCTTTTCTGGCCACTAGGCTGGCCGGCCGGCCAGGGGGAGGTGGCTAGGAGCTCAGGGAACCCAGAGAAATCTATCATAACAATTTAATGCAAATGTGCTTGGATTTGGGAAAGATATCTTAAGCATATGCATTTTTGGAAATACAATCCCTTAAATTGGGGGACCTTTGGTCCATGGCTTGATTTAGGTGATTTCATGGTGTTTGTACTGGTCACTACCAAATAATGGCTGTGGGGGAGTTAATTTGGTGGCTTTAAGGTGGTTAGGTCACATTTAGTGCATGGGTCCAAGTGGGTGGAAAACGTTGGTCCATGGCTTGATTTAGGTGGTTTCATGGTGTTTGGACTGGTCACTAGGTCCAACTAATATGGCTTGATTTAGGTGGTTTCATGGTGTTTAGACTGGTCACTAGGTCCAACTAATGGCTGTGGTTTGGTGGCTTTAAGGTAGTTAGAGGTTAAGCTATCTATGTAAATTGGTCTAATTTATTGTTGTATTTGGTGTAGATGATCATAAGGAACAACTTTGGTGAAGGATGGAAGTGGTTTTGAGTCCAATTGAAGGGCCAATTTAAGGGAATTTTGAACTTTAATCAATTTGATCATGTTGGGCTAGGCTTTGGTCTAGCTTGGGTTAGCCTTGGGCTAAGTCCAAATTTATTATTGTAAATGGTCAATAGGGGCCTCATAAAGAGTTTTCAACATGAATTGGATGCCAATTTGGAGGTTATGGCAATCAATTGGGTGAAATTTGGGGACATAGCCAATTTTGGGCTAAATTTGGGAATTTTGGATTTAGGCCAAAATCAAATGAATTTGAAGCTTCACCAAGGTAAATTGGTGGTTGATTTTGATGTGTATGAATGCTATCAATATTTTTCAACATCAATTTAGGCCAATTGACTAGGCTATGTGTTCAATTTGGTGAGATTAGGTCATACGGTCAAAATTCGGGTTTTGACCCAAATCAAAATTAGGTTCAAATCATGGACAAATTAAACTTGTATTTGGTTTAGTTTTGTCATATCAAAAGTGAATTTGAGTTTAGGATTGGAATTTGGGTCAATTGAGATCAAATTGGTGGACATTTGAGTTGGTTTGGGGATTTTAAGAGCAATTTGGGGATTTTGGTTAAAGATGGTCAAATTGGCCAAAGTGGGTCATGTGGTAGTTGATTGGGTCATATGGTAGTTGAGAGAAATGAAATTGGAATTATTTTGGATTTATTGGGATTTTCTGGTAATTTTTGGAGTTTTTGGGATTTTGGGCCCAAGAGGGGTATTTTGGTAATTTGGGGGTGTTTTAGGGGCAAAAGGCCAAGATGNTATTTTTAATTTAGCCTAAGTCACCACTAAGCCCTTATGACCCAGGTGAGTGTCTTAATTAGTTTTGAAAAAGGGTTAAGCTTTAAGTGGTCATGATTCATAATATGGATTTTATTTGAAAATCAAGATAGGGGTATTAAATTGATTAATTATTGGCTTCAAAAGTCATACNTTTAACAGTAAAAATGGAGGTTTTGCAATGAAAATTGTGAATTAAAGGGTTATTACTGCTCTCGGGTCGAAGCCGCCGTCAGCACCCATGTCAGCGGCGTCGGCGCTGAAGGCCCGAAATTCACTATTTTGATTTTTTCAAATTTTCAATTTCCTTTTAATTTCTAAAGTTTTTTAGTATTTTTAAACACAAATTTTTATCTAGCAATAATTCGCAGATAATCATTTTCACAAACAACAACAAACTACTTTTATATTATAAATACACTTTGTACAAACACATTTCACAAATCACACATTCACACCTATTAAACAAACTAATTATAAATCAGCGTCGATATTAAGCCACAATGCTAAATGCTGACACAAAACTATACACATAATCAAAGTTCAGAATTATAAAGCAAAAACAAACCAAACCAAATCAAATTAAATCCACACAATTACATCAAATACATAAATATTCTTAAGCAAGTAGAAAATCCAAAGTCTTCAGTCATTCTGCTTCATCTTCAGTGCTTTCACCTCCTCTAATATCTCCCATGGATTGATAATGAACATATAGGTTGTAGAATGATCGGTACGGGAATTGAAATGTCAAATTTTCTTCGATCCACCCATTTTCCTTAAACATCCGAACTAATACTACTTCAAAAGTTCCAGACAAAATTTTCTTTCATTCTCCAATCAAGGTGATCAAAAAGGTACTTAAGATCTCCCAATGCATTCATAATACTCTGAAGTTCCCTTTCAATTTTCTTCAATTTCTTCTCAAAATCAAGCGAACTTCCTACTTTTGGTGGTATTAACGGAGTTGAAGCATGTGAAGAACGATCAATAATAGCATTTAGTGCTTCATTTCCATTACCAACATATTGATCAACAATGGGGATCATGGGCTCCCATGGTAGTAAATTTTTTTCCCACCTTTCATATGGCACTTGGGATTGACCGCAAATCAGAAAAATTGTAAAGGATGTCCAAGTCCATAAATTGGCCCATTCATAATGATACCCATAACCGATTTAAATATAATTGAACCTATATCAATAGGTTTTTCCATTTGAATAAAATAGTTTAAAATAACACTTTTTTTGGTTACTCTACTATACGGAGCAATTTTGCATCAATAAAGAAATGCCACTGCTTCAAAATTGGATTAAGTGATCAAGCAGAAAAACAAATATATCTTTTATCTCGTACTTCCCACATATCACTTTCATCCATCAGAAACTTATAAACATCTTGAATCAAATCTAGCGTAGGAATGAAATTTGTATAATGACATATTGAAATATTTGTTATCATATACAATTCATTAATCCTCACAAGAGTAAATTGTGCAGCCTTACCTCGTACGAAGACAACTCCTTGGGTAATTCCATATAGATTTGCATAGAAGTCCTTCACTACAGACACAACAACCGCAGTGATAGTGTAACACAGAACTTCCCATCGCCTTTGCAAAATGGTCTTGTCAACTGGAGCACTTGGATTGATCAATCCATGATTAACAAATCCTCTCTCCTTGATCAATCTCTTCTTCATAATAATTTTATCATATAATCTCTGCTCGTCAAAACTAATAAACTTTCTTCTATTGAAAACTCCATAGCTTGAAGTATTTTTGGAATTGAAAGCCATGGAATCCAAAAATAGGAAGTTTTTGGGCGTCCTAGGAAGTTTTTAGGACTTTAAAAACACCTCCCAGTGGTTATTATGGAGCGAAATCCTGCCAAATTCTACCAAAAGTCGTATGAACCGTCAAATTGCTCTCGGGGCCGTTAGCGCTGAGGACCTTTTTCTTGGGCGCCGTGGGTGCTAGTGGCCAAAATTTTGTGACTTCCACTTTTCATTCAATTTAATTTCAACTTTTTCTTCAATACTAATATTTGACTTAATTTATAATAAATTCAATTGTGTCAGATTATTATCTACTAATATATAATACACTTATCAAACAAAATAGTAATACATAAACATATATGTATAGGTTGTCTCCCACAAAGCACTTGCTTTAATGTCGTTAGCCCGACAGACCATTTTTTTAGTTGGGTTTACTTAACATTAAAACTTCTTTAATTTGAGGTATGTGTCCTTCATAATAATGTTTCAGACGATGCCCATTAACTTTAAATACCATTCCAGTGTTAGAATCTTTAATAACAACAGTTCCATAATGATAGACTTTAATCACTTTAAATGGTCCAAACCATCTCGATTTCAGTTTTCCTAAAAATAATCTCAATATTGTGTTATATAATAGAACTTCTTGTCCAAGTTCAAATTTCTTTTGAATAATATTCCGATCATGCCATATTTTAATTTTTTTCTTTATAGATTTTTGCATTATCATATGTTTCTTTTCTTATTTCCTCAAGTTCATTGAGTTGCAATAATATTTTCTCACCAGCATCTTTTAGATTAAAATTGAATTCCTTAATAGCTCAAAATGCTTTATGCTCTAATTCTACTGGTAAGTGACATGTTTTTCTAAATATTAGTCTGCATGGGGACATTCCTTTAGGACTATTATAAGCAGTTCTATATGCCATAATGCAGTATCTAGTCTAGCAGACCAATCCAATTTATAAGGATTTACAGCTTTTTTCTAAAATATGTTTAATTTCATAATTTGATATCTCTACTAGATCGCTAGTCTGAGAATGATAAGTAGTAGATAATCTATGCATAATATCATATTTCTTAATTAGTTTTTTGATTCTCTTATTCCTAAAATGAGATCCTCCATCAGTAATAATTACTTTCGGCATTCTATATCTTGTTAAATTATTTTTAATTAAAAATTTAAAAACACTCTAAGCATCACATCTGGGGCAGCAATAGCTTCAATCCATTTGGACATATAATCAACAGCAAGTAATATATATAAGTTTTTAAATGAAGACATAGATGGTCCAATAAAATCTAATCCGTACACATAAAAAATTTCAGCTTCCAATGTGTAATTTAGAGGCATTTCATTTCTTCTAGAAATATTCCCTACTCGTTGACATCTATCGTATATTTTGATATATTCATTAACATCTTTAAAAGTAGTAGGCCAATAAAATCCAGCTTACAAAATCTTATATGTAGTTCTATTTGTTCCAAACTATCCTCCAAATTCAAAATCTTGGCATCTTTTAATTATCTGTAGAGTTTCTTCATAAGGCACACATCTTCTAATAATTAGATCTTTTCATTGTTTATATAAATATGGGTCATCCCAAAAATAGTATTTTGAATCATATATAAATTTCTTTAATTATGAATTTTTCTTATCAGGTGGTAAAATATTACTTACATTATAATTCACTATATCAGCATACCACGGTACATCCATTTCATCAATACTATATAATTGTTCATCAGGAAAGTTTTCTAAAATTTCATTTACAAAATTAGTTAATATTTCTATTTTTATTCTAGAAAAATGATCAGTTATTTGATTATCATTTCCCTTTTTATCAATCAAGGTAAAATCAAACTCTTGCAATAGAAGTATCGATCTAATTAATCTTGGTTTAGCATCCTTCTTTTGCATTAAGTATTTAATAGCATAATGATCTGAATGCACTATACATTTAGTTCCCATTAAGTAAGGTCTAAATTTATTAAAGGCATAAACAATAGCTAATAACTCTCTTTTAGTAGTAGTATAATTAATTTGAGTATCATATAGAGTCTTATTAGCATAATATACAACTTGAAAAACTTTGTCATGTATTTGTCCTAATACAGCCCCAATAGCATAATCACTAGCATCGCACATTATTTTAAATGGTTTTGCCCAATCAGGTGGTACTATTATAGATGCAGTGACTATTTTTTTCTTTAATAATTCAAATTCTTTTATGCATTCCTAATCAAAATTAAATTTCATGTCTTTTTCTAAAAGTTGGCATAGCGGCTTAGTTATTTTTGAAAAAAATTTTATGTAGCGCCTGTAAAAACCAGCATGTCTTAGAAAATTTCTCACCCCTTTAACATTAGTAGGTGATGGTAATTTTTCTATAACTTGGATTTTTGCAGGATCTATCCCCATGCCTTTTTCAGAAATTTTATGCCCAAGCACAATACCTCCTGCAACCATAAATTGACATTTTCCCCAATTTAATACTAGGTTGACTTTTTCACATACATCCAGAACTTTTTCTTAATTTTTAAGACATAACTCAAACGAAGACCCAAATACAGAAAAATCATCCATAAACACTTCCATTCCATGTTCTATAAGAGTGCTAAAAATTGACATCATGCATCTTTGAAATGTTGCAGGTGCATTGTAAAGTCCAAAAAGCGTTCTACGAAAAGCAAATGTTCCATATGGGCTTGTAAATGTTGTTGTCTCTTGATCCTATAGAGCAATTGAAATTTGATGATAATTGATATATCCATCTAAAAAACAATAATATTTATTCCCAACCAACATATCCAACATTTGGTCTACAAAGGGAAAGGAACGTGATCATTTCTGATGGCCATATTTAATTTTTTATAGTCAATACAAATTTGTCATCCAATAACTTATCTTATTGGTATTAACTCATTTTTTAGAATGGTTTTCTCTTCAGTGTGAGGTTGAGCCTCGCGCACAGATGTGGTAGCTTTGGTTTCGATCACATGGACATCCATGAAATCTTCCTCCAAGTAATCACTGTAATCAAAACCCTCATTGTCACTATCGACAGAAACTCCGTGTTCTCGAGCCAACTTAGAAATCTCGATCCTGAGTTTCTCAAATTTTTCCTCAATTATCGACTCCTTGATTGCTTTAAGATCTGGAGGACCTTGATGGAGATCCTCAACCTGTTCTTCCATCTCACTGGCTATTGTTGCGACAATGTCAGATATTTCAGGCACTGGTTTTACTTCCTGTCCTGCAGGCTCACTGAACTGTAGCGGTGCAGCGACCTTGGGTACCCATACCTTCTTCTTCTTTGACGTTGATGTCCCATGATGGGACGTCTTAGTAGAGACATCGGTATGTCGAGAGTAGGTATGTTCCCTGTGATGTAGACCGGCTACAGTGTCAGGTAATCGTCTTTTCTTTCTTTCAGTGATTGCAAAAATAACAGGTAAACTTCTCAGACCCAGTCTTGATTTAATCGGCTGGCGACCTGTGGTCCTGGTGGTGGTATGATTGGTGGTGACCATAGCAATATCGACTCGGTGTCCCAAATGGAGCCAGACGGGAACACGGGTAGGTGACTTTATAGTTGACCTATGAGATTTTCTAGAGGACTTAATATCCTTCAAAATTTCATTCTTCATATGAGGGGAAATTGTATGTCCCACTTGTTTAAGTAATTCACTAATAGAACATCCTTATTTTGTGGAAAGCCTTCTGAAGACTGCACTAACTCAGGTGATGGAGCTGAATTTCTTTCCCTTCTCACCATGTCCATGAGGTGATAGTAATGCGGCAGCAATCTTCCAGATACTCTCATATCCATCAGTATCTGTCAGAGGATGGAATCTACTCCCTCGTAGGAGTGGATAAAATTCCGGTAATACCTCCTCAACTTGATGAGGCTCCTCCTCCTCAGGTGTGTTCTCAGGAGTCTGGGCCACTTCTTCAGCTTGAAGAGGCTCCTCCTCATCAGGTGTGCTCTCAGGAGTCTGGGCTTTGATGGCCCTCCGAATTCTCCTATTGTGGTTCCTCCTTTGAGTTCGTGTCAGTGTTACAGTGCTTGAGCTTGACCCGATCTCAAACACGGGTGGCGGACAGTTAATCCTTCAGCCGAATCTTCGACAATCATCACTTCCTTCTCTTTAGCAGCAGCGTGGATAGCAGGTTTGGCGGATGTCTTTACGGCAGCAGCTTTAGCCTTCTTTCCTGCAAAGAAGTCTTGAAGGCAGTTCAAATTGAATTCCGCAGCTGGCTCTTGAACTTCCGTGGTAGTGATCTTGATTACCACGAGCGGGGCTTTCCCCAGGATAACCACGAGGTCTTCAAATCCAGGCGTTGCGGTCTGTTGGCAGGTTGCAGGAAAAGGTCAGCGTTGGGTAGGCCATAGCAGCGGGCTTTAAAACAGAAAGTTTTAGGGTTAGATATATGGCCAAAACCCTTGTAATCTTTAGTGCAAGCACAGAAAGTAGAGGTTAATCCATAGACCGGGCGGGTCTTAATTTATGGGTATTTTTTAACATCTTTGTTAAAAAAAAAGGTGTAAAATTTAATTAATATTTCAAAGTGCACGCATCACAACACGATTTGGTTCAATTTGCAAAGTAGAAAACCAAATGTGAAAAGGAGTTGTGAAAAGATTTAGGACCCAGTGCGAGACCCAATTATTGGCAGAAAATGCCCAGGTGGAATTAGTCCACCGACACACCTATTGGGGGTCTGACCCCACATGAAAATTTAAAGAATCCTTAATGGCCTTCTAAACCTCTCTGTTCAAAGATAGTTGAAAAGCTAGTCCTGAAGTCCAAAGAGTTAGTTGTACTTTCCCAAGATAGAAATGGGTAAAGTACGCCAATGGAAGAAGGGTAATTTGGTCTAAGAGGGGCATGGACATATTATCAATGTGTGAAGATAATATTCCTTGATTTGTATGGAAAGAAAAGCATGTCCACAGCAGAGTCGCCAGAAGCTGTCGGCGTTATTTCAGGTTGGTTTGTGGGGTTGCCCGTAAGAAGCTGTCGGTCGCCGGAATCAAAATTCCGTCGCCCGCTTTGGAAGGACGTGGAAGTATGAAATCAAACTGACCTCATATTTTTCATAGTTTAAAATGAAAGAGCACTGTACCTCAAATCTTGTATCTACCCCAAAGGATGAACACAAGACTTTAGGATGAGGCTCGATCAAATAAACTAAGGAAAGTATGACGTCTGTTTGGTCTGTGAATCCTTTGTATTTGCCAACAAGTTCCCCTATTTAATATAAAAGATTAAATAGGGTTTATATTAAGTTGGGTTCGGACATCCTTCCTATAAGGTCAAGCCCCTATAGTTAATTACATCTTAAATTACCAAAGTCACTTAAGAAGACTCTCGATAAAAATCAAGAAAAATTATCTTCAAGGAATTCCAAAGGGTAGGACTCTTCATGGAAATCAGACATGGAGGTGTGCAAGGGGATTGGTTCAAATTTGGAACATTTTTTATTGTAGAATCCAAAGGAAGAAGGACTAGGGGATGTCACGGATCCAGAGGAGAGCCTCGGTGACTTCCCAAGCTATCCTAATGTTTGGCTTCAGTTTTGAGGAGAAATATTTGGGTGTTTCATCCTGCCAATTTTATTAGTTAGGGCTTACATTCGTGTGAAATGATCACACAAAGAGCCTGTAAGATGTGAGGATTTAGATCGTGACAAACGACAACCTTGGAATCTTAACACGAGTTAGGGCTTATATTATATAGCAGGGCTATGCAAAGGCCTAAAGATAAGGTGGGGATTTACGTTGCATAATCAAGCAACCTCAAAGTCCTATGGCTTTGTTGTTTAAGTCTAAGGAAGGAAGATTGGTTTAGCTGGGGAAGAAAGATTTGCTGTTGAAGATGGCCGTGCTGCTCACCAAGCTAGCTCCAAGCTCCTTGTCGCGACGAGTTTGAGTTATCTAGTGTGTCAAGTTATAATATCAAATCAGGTGGCCCTATGGTTGAAGTTCTTTAAATATTATGAGGGCATATTAAAGTTCATTAGAGTGACACCGGTTAGGATCCTACGGTTCCCTCGTTCCGGCATCACTATTTTCTATTGGATTCACTTAGTCCAAATAAACATATCAAACCCAACTTAATGATTTCCATAATTTCATTTAAACCGTGGGAAGCCTTGTTAGCAACCGTAGGTTACCTCCTCCGAGGGATTCCCGATCATCCAATAGAGACGTCTTAATTTGGTTGAAGTTGTAGTTTTATGTGATGTTTGTGATTAAATTTTGAGTTGTTTTATATTTTGCATGTTGCGGCGGTGAGTTTTATCTTGGTTGATTTTTAATTTTGGTTTTGGGTTATGGTTAACATGCAAGTTTATGTAGGTAAATTCAAGCATGAAACATGTAAGGAAGAGGCAGAAGGAAAACGTTACTATAAACTGTAAAAGCGTACCCGGCGAGTCTTCTCGTTCCACCACCTGAAACTTAAAATGCATGTTAAGGCAGTTTATGAAGAGGGAAAGGTAAAATTTTGGTAATTTTCCTAACCCTATGTCATATATTGTTGAGTCCTTAAAAGTTGAAGGTAAGATTTTGGTAATTTTCCTAACCCTATGTCATATCTTGGAAAGTCCTTAAAAATTTTAATTAAGGATGATTCCATTGAGCAAAGAATATTAAGTTTAATAGGAGCCTCCAGGTATCCAACAAGTTAGGAAGGGGAAGCAGGTCCATGCCACCCTCTCACCAACTGGTGAAAAGCCTCAAGTCCATTTAAACTCATTATGTTACTTAATGGTTATAATCCTTAATTCTCAGTGAACATTGATGTCCCAATTATCCCTAAAAATAGGGTAATTATCACTTATCATTCAAATCAAAATTAGGTTCAAATCATGGACCAATTAAGCTTGTATTTAGTTTAGTTTGGTCATATCAATAATTAATTTGAGTTTAGGGTTGGAATTGGGGTCAATTGAGATCAAATTGGTGGACATTTGAGTTGGATTTGTGGAAATTTGGGTTTTTAAAGGGCAATTTGGGGATTTTGGTTAAAGATGGTCAAATTGGCCAATTGGGTCATATGGTAGTTGAGAGAAATAAAATTGGGATCATTTTGGATTTATGGGGATTTTCTGGTAATTTTTGGAATTTTTGGGATTTTGGGCCCAAGAGGGGTATTTTGGTAATTTGGGGGTGTTTTAGGGGCAAAAGGCCAAGATGGGTATTTTGGTAGAGTTGAGGT
>JXCR01006226.1:89949-108724 GCA_002079205.1 Phalaenopsis hybrid cultivar
AAGGGATCTAGGCTAGAAATTTGAGTTCATGGTTGTGAGTGAATGTGGGTGTAGATAAGTGTATTGAGTGCCTTAGCTCCAGACCAACACCCAAGGTTAACCTTAAGGTCCCGCAATCCTAAGGGTGACTCATCTTGAGTTTCCCCCACAATGACCCCACCTACTAGGTATTTAGAGGTTAGGACCAATATGTGGAACTTCAAGTTGAGAAGATAAGGGTTTAGAATTTCTGATGGTGAGGGTTCCATGTCTAGTTTTCTAGGAATAATCAACAAGAAAAGTCCTATGGCTAGTCCCTAGGCTACTAAAGAGGAAAAACTAAACCTCAACAAAAATTGAGGTCAACAGGATCATTGAAAAATTATTAGTAGTCATTTCTTCAATTAAAGAATATGTTTCATCAAAAGGTTTTGACATTAATGATCCGCCCGCAGCAGCATCTATAATAGATCTTAGTGCTCCTACTAATCGATTGTAAAATGTTTGAATTATTAACCAATCTGGAAAAGCATGGTGTGTACATTTTCTAAGAAGATCATTAAATCTTTCCCAGAATTCATATATCGATTCCCCTTCAAACTGACAAAAAGATGTAATATCATTTCTAAGCTTAGCGGTTTTTGAGGGTGGAAAATATTTAGCTAAGAATTTTTGTGATAATTCTCCCCAAGTTCTAATAGATCCAAGTGCTAATGAATTTAACCAAGCCTTGGCTTTATCCCTTAATGAAAAGGAAAAAGTCTGATCCTAACGCATCATTAAACACTCCATCACATTTAAATGTAGCATAAATCTTAAGAAAACTAGCAAGATGTAAGTTAGGATCTTCAGTAGGTGATCCTCCAGACTGATTATTTTGTATCATTTGGATAATAGCAGGTTTAAGCTAAAATGAATTAGCAGCAACATCAGGATTTTGAATAGTCAAGTGAAGTTCATCTGCTGTCGGATTCACATAATCTTTTAAAGGTCTTTGTTAATTTAAACTTATTGGATTTTCTAAGTTATTTGCAATTTCTTTTAAATTTTTTATTTATCCTTATTGTTTTAAAATATTTCTAATAGTACGTTCTAACTCTGAATTGTAAGGTATTAAGCCTTCAGATCCAATATTTCGCATAAACAAATAAAGTAAGCAAAGTAGAAATCTTTTTTAAGAAAAAAACACTCTTAAATAAATTGCTTTCGGATTTTGGATTTTTTGTATTTTTTTTATTTTTTTATAGTATATATATTTTCTCTAACTTTCCTAATTTATTAAAACTATTTAATTTACCTAAATTTAACTGATACCTTCCCCACGCAACAATGCCAAAAACTTGATCTCGATTTTTTATATGTCTGATTTACGAAGTTAGCACCACTACAGCACCAAAAACTTGATCCTTGTATGAAAAGTAAGTTGTGTAATATATATATATAATTATAGGAAATTAATAATGGGATTCTACGCAAGTATACGTATCATTATCAATTAATAAAGGACTTTCTATTTAAACCCCAAATATCCATCCTACGGGGAAGGTGTAAATTGGCAATTATAAGTTTTACTAGGAAATTTATAGAAAATCAAACAAAATAACTATCACTAATTTTGAATGTTGAGATGTTATTAAAACTAAAGTACTTAACTATTAACAAAACATAAATGCAAAGTTTAAAAAGTAAATACTAATTTACTAACTATGTTTATGTAATGAAGATTTCTTATGGAAAAAGACATCCTTCCCACTACAATGAGGTTCTGGTGAAATGAGATGAGATAAATGTTTATAAATGATTTTGTGTCAAATAGGAGTAATTATAATTCTACAATCTGATGGTGTGCATAGAAAATTATTGACTAATCCTAGGTTTAGTCCCTAAATCTATGGCTAGGTTAGAAGGATACCGACTCCCACTTCCCTTCATCTGAAGGCTAATTCTTGCTTTAGTTTTTAAACACTAAGACCGAATTGGGGATTTTAGTCTGTCACCCTAGAGATTCTCCAATTCTATACCCAACAAAGAATATTTTTCTATTTATTTGCACTTAATTCCTTGAACGAATTTCTCCTCCATGAAATCAAATGTGATCCTCACTCTGTTGTAGAACTCATACTCTACTTACCGGATCATATGTTTCACAACATATTTTAACAATTAAATTGGTCAGATCAAAATATAAATTAAGTTCGAAGTTGAAAAATCATCACTATTTATTTTATATTTTAATATTGACACATCATATTATCTCTTTATTTCACCATATCTCATAGAAGGGAGAAAGATAGAGGGAACTACACAGATTTCATGATAAAGACACAACAAAACATTAATTTCATATATATAAAAGAAAGTTTAAACAACACTAATAAATAAACAAAACTTATCTGTAACACTTTCTCAAAGCAAATCCCTTGTAGCCTTTCCTTAGAAATGTAGGAAGAAGATATCTCTCACTTTTCTCCTTCTCCAACACTCTTACAGAAAGTTTCACACTAAATCTCACCACACAAACTCTAAACTATAAAATAAAAATCACTAATGGACTCCAATATGGTGGTGGAATGAAGATGGATTATGAAGAATGGCGAAAATGGATTGTAATAGAAGGTTTTGGAGCAAAAAGAAGTCAATTTTCTGATCAATTTCGGTTCTCCAAGAGGTACCTCCAAAAACTCCTAAAAAATCATCTAAATACATTGAACCTTCTAGAAACAAGGGTTGAACCGCCTTTGGCACCGTCGTCTCTAGTCTGGTGTCGTCGGCGCTGAGTAAAAATTTCAGCTGTTCTGTTGTTCTACATCGTCAGTGCTGCCCTTAGTGCGGTCGACGATGAGTACTTCTTCAAAAATGTCATTTTGACTCCAAATTCTATCTTTTTTGCTTTAAGTCCTAAAAATCAACAACCTGCAAGAAAACATCAAAATACCTTCCATTAAGGTTCAATATCACCAAAAATAAGTATAAAATATGGGTCTAAAAATACATATATTTTCAGTATATCAGTAGATGGTGTCCAGCAAAACTAATGGACCCTTTACTTGAGAAACTTGATTTGAATCTAATGGTGAAAGACTGCTAGGAGAAGAAAGGTTGGTCTACTGATAAGCTTAAATTCTTCCTTGTTGGACATTCAGTCCAAAATTTTTCTAAGAGTTCTTCTGATAGAAATAGAAAGGATAAATTGGTGCTAATTTCCTCTTCCAACCAAAGCCTGACTAAAGTAATTTATAAAAACTTGTATCAATGGGATGAGGTACCGTGGGGAGAATGCTTGTAGAACAAATTCCTCTCACCTTCCATGTCATTCTTCAGCTATAGATATTTCAATATCCAGATAACAACTGATGACATTTTTAAGCTCAAGGGATTGAGAGGCCCTTATATCTGTTGCTTGTGTAGAACTGCTAGAGAATCTGCTGGCCCTCTTATTTTCACTTGCAACTTTTCTCAAATGGTCGGGAAGTCCATAATAACTCACCTACAGACTTCTACAATTAACATGGAATAGAATAGCCTCTTAACCTGCTAGAGTGGATGACAAGAACTGAAGGTGGGCCCAATCCCTTTCATTACTACCTGGTTTATCAAGGCAGCAAGAAATCATGTGAAATATGAGGATCAACAGATAACTATTGGGAAAGTGGTCTTCAAATTCCAAGCTTTAATTAGAAAACTCATCCAATTGTAATGTTTTCCTAACATTTTGAATAGGAAGAGAATAGCAAGTTCTCCTAGATTTAGAATTATAAAGGTTTTTGGGAAAAGCCTACCAAACCTTTTATCAAAGCAAACACAGATGGGAGTTTCTATTCATAGAGAGCTGGAATTGGAGGAGTGTTCAGAGACTACAAGGGTTAATGCTTTCTTCAATTTTAGTCCCCAATCATTGTTGTGGATGCAAAAAAAGTAGAAATTGTGGCACTGCACTGGGCTTTAAAGCTGGCCAGACTAAACAACTGGGCAGCTTTACTGGTTGAAGTAGATTCTTCTCAGCTCTTGGACTACATGACAGGCAGGAACAACCCCCCTGGCACATACTGCAGTAGATCAAACAAAAGAAGAACATGTTAAAGGAGATGAGGGTCTCTTTTAATTTTATTTAAAGGGAAGGAAATAAACCAGCTAACTACCTTTCAACATGTGGAGCAAAATCCCAAAGGGTCATTATAGATAGCTCTCCCGCATTTTAGTTTGTCTCCAAGCTTGCTGAGTGGGGAAGATTGAACATCAACTAGTTTGAGGGCTACTAGGGCAGGCCTTCTCTTTTCTGTGGCCACACCCATTGATGTGAATACTGATGCTCAGTGCACCAGGGCCACTTATGTTGTTGTTGTGGATAGAGCCACTGACACTTTACAAGACCCTGATAAATTAGTATTTCCCTAAGCATTCTATGATACAGCAGCTGGCAAAAGTTCCTACCCTTGCATTCACCCACTTGGCTCTATAGATGGTGAAACTGTAGTCTACTTTTCTAATCAAGATTTGGTTTCATTAAAGGAAGAAGTAAATTTCACATTAATAGGCAAATTCCACTTAGGACATCTAAAAATCGAACTTGTCAAAAGCTTCTTTAATTCCCTCAATTTTATTGAG
Source organism: Phalaenopsis hybrid cultivar (assembly GCA_002079205.1). Taxonomy (NCBI): domain Eukaryota; kingdom Viridiplantae; phylum Streptophyta; class Magnoliopsida; order Asparagales; family Orchidaceae; genus Phalaenopsis; species Phalaenopsis hybrid cultivar. The sequence continues at coordinate 94,534 of JXCR01006226.1, forward strand.
GCTTGGAGAATTGGATTGCTTGATGGAAGACACCTATTAATTCAACTTTTTGTGGAACAAGATTATGTCAGGCTCTTTTCCAAGCAATCCTTAGTGATTGCAGGGATACCATAAAAATTCAAAATTGTACTTCTAACTTTGATCCAAGGAACCCCTTGTGGTACCCATATGGTATAAGCTGTCAGGCCTACCCCTCCATTTCTTCAAGCTTAATGCCCTATTCAACGTTGGCAGGGCATTAGGAACACCTCTCAAGGTAGATACCTCTACTTACAACAAAGCATGAACTGCCCTAGCTAGAATCCAGATGGAAAGAGATGTCACACTCCCATAGTTGAATAGGATCTGGATATGTTCTAAAATCGAGGGCTTCTGGCAAGAAACTGTTGCTGAACAAAAACCATATTATTGTCAACATTGTAAAATGTTTGGCCACACTTTGGAAAGATGCTATAGGCTTCATCCTCCTCTTAGAGAGAATTTCAATAACAACACTAAGGAATCAAAACTTGTAATTGAACAGATGATAAGATCCACTACTGAAGGAATCCCCCAACTGAACACTAATACACAAAAGTCATTTACTGTTGAGGTTTAGGGTAAGAGGAAGAAGAAAACCCCTAGATAGATTTTGAGGTCTCTCACAGTCAAGAGGCTGGAAGCCTTTACTCTCATAGAAGGAAGTCCCCCCTAGATTAACTAGGGGGAGATCAAAATCCCTTTAACATGTTTAACATTTTATGTAGGAACATAATGGTGATACCCCACTCCCTATCTTTCAAAAGGCTGAAATACCTAAATAAGAAACACAAGCTTTGGTGCTTAGCCATCTTTGAACCTTTGGTTCATTCAAATCCCCAAAACTATCTTAAATCCTTCCATAGTTTTACTAGTTTTACCAACATTAATAATAAGATCTAGATTTTTTGCAGAACTGAGATGGATTGCAACATCTAACTCAATCACCCTTAGTTCCTCCATCTCTCTTTCAATATGAATGGCATGGCTGGATATGCAACTTTTGTTTATGCAAGATGCACTAAAACTGCTAGAAAGGAACTTTGGACTGAATTACTGAACATCAGTACAAATACTGACAAACCTTGGTTGGTAGGTGGGGACTTTAATTGTCTTACCTCTCCTACTAAAAAGAAGGGTGGAACACCCCCAGACACTGCCATCATGACAAATTTTAATGATAACATTCAGGCCTCAGGATTATTTGATCTAGGCTATCATGACCCTAATTTCACTTGGAGAAGAGGGAAACTCTGGGGAAGATTAGACAGAATACTTAAAAATAATAGTTGGATATAAACCTTCCTACATACTTCTATTATACACCTCAGCATGGTTGGCTCTGTCCACAGACCCCTATTTATAAACATCTCAGCTTTTAATGAACCTAACACACCTTCCTTTAGATATCTCAACTTCTGGGCCACTCATCATGATTTTCTACAAACTGTAAAAGATCATTGGAAGGATTATGAACATCCCAATCCTTTGATTAAGCTATGGAGACTACAGAAAAAGGTTAGGAAGGCTCTAAGTTAGTGGAATTGGAACACCTCTGGCAATATTATGACTGTTGTGGAACAAGCTGAGAAGGAGCTCAAGGAGTTTGAAAGGGGAAACATCCTTGGCCAAGTGGATGAGGCATCAGTGTTTAAAGCTAATGATAGGCTTCTAACAGTTGTTCCTAAGCAGTAGTTTTTCTTAAGCAAAAAGCTAACAAAACCAAATTTAAAGAAGGTGATAGAAATATAAAATTATACAATTCTTGCATCAAACATCAAAGAAGATGTAACAATATCCGTACTACTAAAGATAATCAAGGCAATTGGTTGAAGGAGAATGGAGACATTGCTCAGAGTGTTGTTGGATATTGTCAGCATTTGATGTAGTGTACAAGCCTTGCCAGGGATCCTATTGATCACATCCTGTTTGATTCTAACCATGAACGTACTGTTGCTGTCAATTTAGCTGTAGTACCTGATGAAGGAGAAATCAAACAAGCACATCTCTCAATAGATAGCTCCAAATCTGCCGGGCCTGATGGGTTCACAACTAACTTCTATAAAAAGGTCTGGGACATCATTAAGGGGGATGTAATCACTGATATACAATATTTCTTCCAGGGGGGTGATTTACCAATGTACTTCACAACTGCTAATATTGTCTTCATCCCTAAATCAAACCTAAGAGAGAGTTGGAAAAACTTCAGAACCATAAGTCTTACTAATGTGATTAGCAAAATCATAAGTAAAATTATTGTGAGGAGGCTCCAGCCAATTTTGCATCATATCATAAGTCCTAAGCAGACAGCTTTTGTCAATGGTAGAAGAATTGGGTACAATGTACTGCTGGCACATGAACTGTTATTGGACATAGCTAAACTATGTTGGGGTGGCAATCTTATTTACAAACTTGATCTTGAGAAGGCCTATGACACCATACATTGGGACTTTATAATTGAGATTCTGACAGCTAGGGGTTTCTCCAATGTCTCTTGTATGATCATCAAAAAATGTATGGAAGGGAATGTGAATATTGTACTGATAAGTGGAAGGGCACATGGGTTCTTTACTACTTCCAGGGGCCTAAAACAAGGAGACCCCCTTTCTCCAACTATCTTCATTCTTGCATTGGATTACCTATCAAAATTAATTGATAATCCAAACCAAAGGAAGAGCTACAACAAGTATCATTATAAATTAACCTTGGATATAAGCCATTTGATGTATGCTCATGACATTTTAGTTTTTTTCAGAGCCAACCAAGTTGTAGTCAAGAGGCTACATGTTTGTCTACAGGAATTCCAGAACTCCTTAGGTTTGAAAATTAACCTTACAAAAAGGATGTTTTATTCAGTAGAAAATTTCCCCCTCAAAGTAAGTAGTAGATCTTAAAGCTTACGAGCTACACATCATTGTCAGCCCCCTTTAAATATTTGGGAGTCCAACTAATCAAGGGGAGGACTAAATTAACACACTTTGATGAGGTGGTAGACAAAACCAACTTCCAACTACATAGTTGGGCTAGTTTTTTCCTCTCTAATGGTGGCAGGATAACTCTACTTAAGAGCATTCTTACTACTTTCTCAATGAATATCCTACAGATGGCTGCAATGAAGAAGAGCACCCAGCTCTTGCTTGAAATAACTTTCAATAGATTCCTTTGGGCTGGGCAAAGAAAATAGATGATCTGGGTAAGCTGGTAGAAAGTGGCAAAACCCTACTTAGCTGGTGGCCTGGGGTTTAAGGGTCTTGAGTAACTTTAGCAGATAAGTTTGTGCAGGCTTTGGTTAAAGTTCATACAGCAGGACACTCTTTGGGCTCAGTTTATGCATACCAAATATTGCAGATTTGCTCACCTTAATTCCATTACTAGGAGATTGAGGGACTCTAGAACTTGGAAGAATATGTTAAAAGTGAGAAAAGGTGCTGAAAAACTTTTCTTATGGGAACTGGGCCAAGGGAATTTATAGTTCTGGCTAGATAGGTGGTGTCCAGAGGACTATTTGGAACCTTTGTCAGAGATCAATAGCAGCAACTTTATGGTGAAAGAGGGAAGACAACACTTGGTCAGAAAAAATACTGAAAACACTCCTAACTAAAATTTCAGTTCAACAGGTTACCAAGATTCAATTTGACATAACCAAAAGGGATCACCTGGCTATAAATTCTTGCTCCAATCATTGTCTGACCAAAACCAATTATGAAAAGAAATATCTCTCGGCCAAGGTAGCTTAGGCGGAGTGCTTGTAGAATCAGTTCCTAACACCCTCTATGTCATTCTTCTCTTGGAGAGTCTTCAATAACTTACTTCCAACTGATGATATACTGAAATTAAAGGGGCTTAGAGGCCCCTCCATGTGCCACCTATGTAGGAAAGAAATGGAATCTGCCTCCCACCTGTTCTTCAACGGCAGTTTCTCTCAACTCATTTGGAGGGACTTGCAAATACACCAATATATCAACACTATGCATCTTGAATGGAATTGGCTCACTGATTGTTGGAAGGGCTTGAGTGACCAGAACTTGAGGTGTATCCCATTTATTATTGCTTGGTTCATATGGACTGCTAGAAACCAAGCTAAGCATGAAGACCATCTACTGGGTGCTGACAAGGTGGCCTCCAACTGTTTGGCTTTCATGAGAAAGCTGATTCAATGGAAAAACTTTCCAAATATTATGAATATTTATTGAATTGTTGAACAAAAAAGCTTCAAGTTGTTGAAGGTGGTCTGGAACAAACCTTTGTTCCCCTTCATAAAACTTAACATTGATGGAAGTTTCACTCCCAAGAGAGCTGGAATTGGAAGGGTTTTCAGGGATTCTCAAAAAAGATGTCTGCTCTATTTTAAATCTCCTAATATGGTTGAGGATGCAGTGGAAGCAGAAATAAGTTCATTATTCTGGGCTTTAAGGATGGCAAACTCAAACAATTGGAAACTACTTCAGGCTGAGGTTGACTCTTCTCAGCTGGTGGGATGAACTCGTTTAAACCACAACTCTCTCTTTGACACATCTTCCTAGTCAGCATGAAGTCTGGCAGGCTTTACAGTGAATTGATAGTGCTAAGACAACGATCCTGATGGATTTACTGCTGATTTTTACAAGAAAGCATGGAATATCATCAAAATTGACATGATAAAGGGCATATAGAGCTTCTTCCAAGGAAACAACCTACCACAATACTTTTATTCCTCGTGTATGGTGCTAATACCAAAATAAACTGATAAAATCAATTGGAATCACTATAGAACTATCAGTTTAATCCTTTTGCTGCACAAGATTATCAGCAAAATAATAGTTGCCAGACTACAACCACATCTTTAGAAACTCATCAACCCCAAAAAGACTAAATTTTTCAAGGGCAGATTCATTATAGATAATGTTCTACTGGTCCAAGAACTTCTATTAGACTTGGACAAGACTAATAGAATAGGAAACCTGATATATAACTTGGAAATTAGGAAAGCATATGACATTATAGGCCGAGATTTCTTACTAGACATTCTGACTGTCAGGGGATTCAAAAAGGAGTTCTGTGATCTTATTTCCATATGGCTTAAACACAATGTCCATTTAGTTCTTATTAATGGCCAATCCTGGGGCCAATTCATTGCCACTAGAGGACTACAGCAAGGGGATCCTCTTTCCCCCAGTATTTTCATACTGTCTTTGGACTACCTATCTAGAATGCTAGATAACTGCCTGTTCTCCACTTCCTATTCTAGGTATCACCATAGATCCAATCTGGCTTTATCTTATTTGGTTTATGCTGATGACATAATGGTTTTCTCTATAGCTAATAAAAATGTAGTGAAGAAAGTCTTAAAGTGCCTCAATTTATTCCAAAAACATTCTGGAATACAGTTAAATACTAACAAATGTAATTTGATTTTTAGCAGGAAACCTCCTCCAACATTAAAAATTGGATCTTGGAATATACCAAATTTTTTTAAGCACTAATCCCATTTAAATACTTGGGTGTTCTACTCATCAAAGGAAGAACCAAACATATTCAATTTGAAGAGCCTCTAGGGAAGCTAGCTGAGCAACTTTCAAGCTGGAAACACTCATTCCTTTCAAGTGGAGGCGGAATTATTTTTCTGAAGTGCATCCTCACCAAGTTACCCTCTTACAAACCACAAATGACCACCATGAAGAAGAGTAATAAACTGCAGATGGTAAGGGTGTTCAATAGATTTTTATGTTCAAGGCAAAGATAATAGTTTCACTGGGCTAGCTGGCAAATGATTGTTAAACCTACTCTTTATGGGGGACTTGGCTTCAAAGGATTCAAACAATTGCACCAAGTTAATCTTTGTAAGATCTTGATCAAATTCAGGCAACAAGATTCACTGTGGTCCAAGTTCATGCTCGGGAAATATTGCAGAGAGAACCGCCCAAATCTGGTCAACAGGAAGATTGGTGACTCCAGGATCTGGATTCACATGCTAAAAGTCAGAAGCATGGCTGAAGAACTATTCTTATGGGACTTTGGGCAAGGAAAGGTACATTTTTTTCTTGACCACTGGTTTCCAAATAAATTGTTGCAACCTATTACTATTGATCTTGGCCCCAATCTAAATGTGGCTAATTGTTAGGAAGGGGATCATTGGTCAATGCCTAAACTAAATTCTTTACTGGATGTTTCTTCAATACTGAATATTTCTAATATGAATTTTGATAAAACTAGAAAGGATAAAATCTTATGGTAAGCCTACTCCAATTAGAGCATCACTAGGCACATTTACTCCAAACTAAATAGACGAAATGTTGTGCTCTAGGGAGGGGCCATTTGGAGCAGATTCTTATCCACTTCAATGTCTTTTTTCTACTGGAGGATTTTCCAAAAACTGATTCCAACTGATGAAATTCTTAAGATAAAGGGCCTGAGATGCCCATCTAGATGCTGGCAATGTCAAACTGCCAAAGAATCTATCACACATATGTTTTTTGAATGTTGTTTCTCTCAAGCGGTATGGAGAGAGCTCACTAAGCTGCTTCTTGTGAACACCCTTCACTTACAATGGCATCATATGTACTCTTATTAGAATAGCTGGACTACTTTCAAGGATGGTCCTATTCATTTCGTTGTCTCCTTGTTTCTATGGATGGCAAGAAACCAAACTAAATTTGAGGAGAGCAACCCATAGCTAGCCAAGTGGCAAGGAACTACACATCCTACATACTAAATCTTATCAAACATAAGGTTTTCCCTATGATATGTACTGTTAAAGTGGTTGAACCAACCACCTTGCCCAAAATCATGAATGTGCAGTGGAAACCACCCTCCTAGTTTTTTGTTAAGGTGAATACAGATGGCAACTTCTCTTATCTTGGTTCTAGGGTGCTAGGAGTCTTTAGAAACCAAGCTGGTAAGTGTATACTCTTCTTGTATGCACACGCTATGGCTGATAATTCTCTTGAGGCCAAAATGATTATTGTGTACTAGGCTATTAAACTAGCTAGCATGTCTAATTAGAGTAACCTATGGGTGGAGGTGGGTTCTTCATGTCTACTTACGCTAGTAAATGGTGTTGAATCCCCCTCTTGGAAACATTCTCAATAGCTGCAGAAGATCAACTCCATTAAATCCTCACTCATGGTTCAAGCTTCCTTCATATATAGAGAAGGAAATAGTCCTAGAATTTGGTCAGCTAAACTAGGTCTTTCTACTATTGTTGGAAAAGTCTCTTCTTCCCTCCCCCTCCCCTCCTTTTCCTCTTAGAAGGAGACCTATTGGAGGTTTCCCATTTAAGAAGTGTATCTGAATCATTAATGAAATAGAAGACTTTTATTTTAAAAAAATAAAAAGAAATATATATAGTTTAAATGATTACTTCAAAATCCATAAACTCGTTGTAATGGGGAAGGATGTTTTCTTAAATTTGAACTCTTTATTACAAAATTTTGTTTAGTCTAGTAAGTTTTACTTTCGAGGTTTAGCAAATAGTTTAGTTTCCTTAGTTCATTTAACTACATTTCATTTAGCGCACATTAAATTTACTTTAGATTTGTTTTACCCAAGTTTTATAGTTTGAATATTGTGTTTGGCGTTATAATCATAAGAATTTCTAACTCCCTGTGAGATAGAAACTTAGGACTCCATTAGAGCCCTTTATTACTTGAGCGATACATATACTTGCGGTATTATTACAGTTTGGCAGCTCAAAGATTTTTAAATATAAAACTATTTATTTTAAAGAGATTTTAGTTATGATTGAATTGCACATTTATTATTTGTGTTGTCATGTACGTATTGTAGTATTGAAAGATATTTACAATGCACCATAAAAACCACGCATCGTATGTTGTGTGATACTTCTTCAAGTATCGTTCATTAATGAGAAGCATAGGTCATTCTCCTTTGCAAACCACAAGCTATTAAGAACCTCTTAAGTAGACTTTATTGATCACAAATGGCCCTTCCCAAGTTGGCTCAAACTTACCTCCTATCTTGTGATATGCAAGAAAAGGTCTTCTAAGCTTGAGCACTAAATCATCAACCTTAAAAGTTCTCGGCCCAACCAGTTTGTCATGGGCTTGGATCATCTTGGCTTGATACAACTCCAAATCTATTGTGCTGAGAGTCACTTTTCTTCCAAGCTTTCCAGCTCCTCCAACTGTAATTTAGTATTTTCTTCCATAGTGATCTTGTTGGCGAAAGCAACTTTGAGAGACTGGAGTTGAATTTCTAAAGGAGTACAACCTCAGACCCGTACACGAGAACGTAAGGTGTAGATTATGTGGGAGTCCTGAACGATATTTTGTAGGCCCATAAGGCTTCTAATAACTGCTCGTGCCAATTTATTTTATTTTGGTCTAATGTTTTCTTCATAATTTGGATGAGATTTTTATTAAAAGCCTCAGGAAAGCCGTTTGTTCTCGAGTAGTAGATCATTGAGTAGTGTCAATCTATCCCATGTTTTTTGACAAAATTGTAGATCCTCGTACTATTGAATGCGGACCCATTATCTGAAATAATTATGCACGTTACGTCACAACGGTGGATAACCTGATTCTTAAAAAACTACAGAATGCGGTGTGCTTTCACCTATTTAAGCAGTACTACCTCTGCACATTTCAAAAAGTAATTGGTAGCTGTGAGGATGCATAAATTTCCCTTGGAAGATTGGGGTTCTATCGAGCCCATGATATTTGTTCCCCAAAACTCGAATGGCCACGATGTGATGGTTGGATGCAACACATTTGGAGGTTTATGTAGAACCACTCTATTCAATTGGCACTGGTGAAAACTCTTAGCAATTTTCATGCAGTCGGTCATCATCATGGGCCAGCAATATTCTAGCCTCTTAATCTTTATTTTCATTATTGGACCCAACTGATGAGTGCCACAAAGTCAAGTGTGCTCCTCTTTAACAATTTTTTATGCCTTGAACCCATCCAAACACCTTAACAACATTTGATCGAATGGCCTCTGATACAAGACGTCATTTATCAAGGTGTAGGATAGAGCTCTTTTCTTGATTTCATGTGTAGCTGACTTGTCATCCATTATCTTTCCTGTCTGCAAATGTTCTATTAACGGATGACACCAATCTTTCGTACTTTTCACAACTACTATCACTGCTTCTTAATTCCCCATTCTTTGCAAATTGTCTATGTTAATCTGGGATAAGACCTGACGTCCTTGGACTGTTATTTTGACAGAATCTTCCTGCGGACATGCGAACTCCTCCACCAGTCTCGAGCATTTTTAGGGCATTTTCTATTCTAGGAATCTTGTAAAATGTCACATTAGGGATCCACTCTAATATTTTAATTGTATTCTAAAAATACTGCTTGAGTTTGGGTTTCAAAATTTTGTACTGCCCGAAGACTTGTTGAATAATCAGTTGCGAGTTACCGAAAATACTGATGTCGGTTATCCCCATTGAGATGGCTAACTCCAATCCGATTATGAGGGCTTCATATTCTACTTCATTGTTGATACACAGTGCTATTAGGTGGCAGGAGTATCTCAACATTCCCCGCTCTGGCATAATCAATCCAATACCTGCTTTGTTGGGCACTATCATTTGAGATTCTTCGTCTTTCTGTGCTAACGAAGCTCTGTCAAAGTACATCTCCCAGCGTTGAGCACTAGGGTCATCTAAATTCATTATCTACTCATCTGGCAATTCATCATTGAGAGGATACTCTATCAATAAAGGGTGTGTTGCGAGGAAATCCACTAAAACTTGTCCCTTCACGGTCCGTAGAGGAACAAAAGTTATATCGAACTGCAATAATATCATTGAATGCCTAGCTAATCTACTGGAAAGTGTTGGTTGGGTCATCAAACACTGCATATGATTAAACTTTGAAATTTGGTTGACCTTATGAGAAAGCACGTGGCGTATGAGCTTCTGGGCGATGAAGATCACCGTCATACAATGCTTCTCAATAGGAGGATACTTTACTTCTATCAGAATTAGATGACTACTCAAATAGTAGATAGCATTTTCTTTACCCTCATTATTAACATAGGCTAGCAAGACTCCAAGAGAATCCTCTAAAGTCATGCTATAAAGTCTCAAATGTCTCAGTGAGACAGGGGCTGCTAAGATAGGAGGTGTCATCAAATATTGCTTGATACTCTCGAAGGCATGTTGACACTTGTCATCCTGAGTAAACTTGACATCATTCTTGTTGAGTGCAGAAAATGTCTGACACCTACCTACAAATTAAAGATGAGGTGTCTAAGATATGCCAACTTCCCTTAAAAAGCTCATAATTGCTTCAAGTTCTTATGTGTGGCATTTCTAAGATGGCTTTAATTTTTTTTGGATCTATTTTGATTCCGTGGTGCAGGACAACGAACCTTAAGAATTTTTTGGAGGTAACACAGAAGGTCCGCTTTAAGGGATTCAACTTAAGGTTAAACTGTCGTAGCCGCTCAAAAATAATTCTCAAATCGTACGAGTGATCATCCTTCAATTTGCTCTTAATTACCACATCATCCACATAACTTTGAACTTGTTTATGGATGAAATCATCAAAGATCCTTGTCATTGCTCATTGATAGGATGCACCCGCATTCTTCAAATTGAACCACATTACCGTATAGCATTACACTCCAATCAATATCCTGAAAGCTATGAGCTTCTCATCTTTTGGAGCCATCTTGATCTGATTGTATCCGGACGACCAGTCCATAAAAAAGAAAATCTCATGGGTCGACATGATATCATTCATCAACTCCAAAATTGGTAGTGGGATTTCATCCTTCAGGCATGCTTTATTCAAATCTTTAAAATCCACAAATAGTTGTATCTGACCATTCTTCTTTTTAACAGCCACCACATTGGCCAACCAAGTCAAGTATTATTCTTCATAGATGAACTTAGCTTCTATTAAATTTTTAACTTCTATTATGACTTGTTGCTTGATTTCCAAATGCATTCTTCTAGGAGCTTATCTGTTTGGAATAGCGGCTTGATCCAATACCAACTTATGAACTACAACTTTCGAGGCTAATCTGGGCATCTCTTTGTAATTCAAGGTGAAACAATTATTGAACTCCATTAACAATTTGATTATATTCAAAGAGTCTTCTTAAATGAGCAAAGAGCTAACAAAGGTTGGCCTAGGCTCTTCGTTGGTCCCTAAGTTAACCTCTCTTAGCTCATCAATTGTTGACTTAATCTCCTCTTCAAACTTTGGCATAGCATCTTCAACTGAAGAATCTTTGAAGTCTTATAAAGCCTCAAAACAGTCTTCATCAGGCTCATCAGTGACAACTAGGCAAAACTTCATATCATCCCCAAGCCCTACTATGTCGAACCTAAGACCCTACTTTAAACTGAAAGGTTGACTGGTATTACTCTATAATTTCTCAAAGAGGTTTGATCAGTCTTTTGACCATTGCTTAGGAACGACACCACATTGATATAATTTCTAAACACAAGGAGAATAGCGCTTAAAAGGCAGTTCCTTTAATTCGGATAAAGCAACATCTTTTAATTTTACATCATTTTCAGGGTTGGAAGAAGAAGAACCCCAGTAGAACTTGATTGGTTTGATATCAACACCATTTACCTCCTTAACCACCAAACTCTCAACCTTGTTAGATCAGATGGGGGTTAGAGTCACAGTTTGCAATAATTGTTGATCCTATCATACATTGATTTATTTTTTCCAGTATTCACATCTTCTAGAGAAATCACGAACTAGGGCTTCTTTGGAATTACCATCATCGCTTCTTTCTTGATTCCTTGTTCCTCAAAATTGTCATCTCAACCAATATTTATCACCAAATTATTTTATTTGATGATCTCATAATTTCTACCTCGACCTCGTCCCCAGACTCAACCTCGAGTGAGAGCTCTAGAAAAATGTTCACCATCTCACCCTAAAGGAGTAGTTAGGGGCTACTAAATTAGAATTGGATGTTCTTCGTCTTGTGTCTCTTCTAGCCCTTCTGCTTTTTCCGGTGCGGTGTTTCTAGAGAAAACTATCTTCTTCAAAGGTGCATACTAAGCGACATCTTCATGAAGACCAATTTCATGCATAGAAAATAACTGTAAATCTTCTTTGATGCATCATTCTTGACTGCCTTCGTATTACTTTATACAGTGGAGCAGAGAAAATGGAACCATCCGGTACTCGTGGACTCAGGGCCGACCCAGTAGAGCATTAAATGATGTCTCAGAATCAGTTATGTGAAATTTTCAGGTTGTCCTTACCAGATCACCAATCATCATAGGTAGTGTTATCGATCTAATAGCTCTTTCTCCCCTCTGATTGAAGCCTCTTAAGATCATCCTATTCATTTAGAGATCTCAGGCATCAATATCCAAGTAGCCAAGGTATGAAGATTCATCACATTTAAAGATTTTCCCAGATTTACTAACACCCTGGAGACCGTAAACTTGCCGATGGTGATAGAGATGTACAGAGACAGGTTATGGTTTGTTGTACTGAGAAACATGTCATTGTCCATGAAGGTAACATCATGTTGTTCTCTTAACTAGCATACCTCATCTAAGGAGTTATCAACCAATTGAGCTCAAGGCTCTAACCAGAGCTTCCCTCTTCCCCTTTGACAAGATTATAGCATCATAAAGGAGAGAAACTTTCAAAGGTGGCCTAAAACATTGTATTCCACTTTATTGTTACCAGTTTCTTCAGTTCCTTCCCGAATGGTATTTCATTTGTTGGCGGAGTCGGCTCTCCTTGAGTAACTGATACACCAAAATAATGTATTTTTTTAAGTGTACATTTTATGCTTATTTTTGGTGATATTGCACTTTAAAGAAGGGTATTTTTATATTTTTGTTATATGTATATCAATTTTAGGCATTCGAAGCAAAAGTAGCAAAAAGAAGGAAATTTGGAGCCAAAATAGAGAACATTGTGATTCTGGTGCATGGGATGCCAGAACTGGTGCCAGAGGCGCTAACTTACAGAGAGCTCTTGCCTGAAGTGCCAAAACTAACTCTAGAGATGCCATTATGTTGGAAAGCGATGAATGAAGTGCCAAAATCGGCACCTGAAGTGTTAAAACCCAAAACAACGCTGACTTAAGTAACTTGGACCTTGAGGCGCTAGAAGCGCCAAAGATGACATTTGATGGATTACGACGGTTTGAGATGAAATTTGAGCTGATTTTGAAGGCTTAAAATATTTCAAATCCCCCATGGAGTGATTCAAAGCATCTAGATGCTTTAGAAGGCTCTTTAATGAAGGGATATATCTCTTGAATGAGTGGATAATTTTTTTTGGATTCAAAAGGTGTGACTTTTGGAAAGAATTTGGGATGGAATTTTGAATTCTTTTTTAGAGTTAGCAACCTCTATATGAAAAGAGAGGGAGTCTAAGGTTGTAAGAGAAGCGAGAGAGAAAGTTTTGGTGGTGGCACGAGAGAGTTGAGTGAGGCGTGAGATAGAGTGAGGGACTTCGAGATTTTCAGCTATGGGTCGTAAGAGGAGAGGGAAAGTGAGATATTTCTTCTTCATTACATTTCTAAGAGAGAATTGAGATTTCTTTTAAAGATGGAAAGTGCTTAAAGGGAACTTCTAGGGATTTGCTTAGGAATGAGTGTGAGGTAAGTTGTGTCTTTTATTTCTTTATTTTGTAAACTTATTTTTATATTTGGAATCAATGTTTTTTTTTCTTTCTCATGAATTCCGAGTAGTCGTCCTTATCCTTCTCCCTACCCTGAGATATGATATTTTGAAGAATTGATTTTTTTATACTATTTTAAATGTCAATAATTTGTGATGATTCAAACTCTAATCTTCATTTCCTTTTCAATTTAGCCAGATGAAATGTTAAAATGTATTGAGAAACATATGATCCTTTAGGGCTACGATTTCTACAACATGGTGAGAGTTAGGTTCAATTTCATGGGTGAGAATGTAATACATGGGGTTGAGTGCAAATAAATGGGTAAATATAATTTTTTGGTCGTAGAATTGGAGATTTTAAGGTGATGGATTAAAATCCTCAATTTGGTCCAGTTGATTAAAAACTAATTTGATATTGTTAGCCCTCAGGCGAGGGAGAAGCGAGAGCTTTGGATTTAGAGCCGGTATCCTCCCAACCTAACCACTGAATTAGGGACCAAACTCTGGATTAGTCAATATTCTTTATGCACTTGAAAGAGGGTAGAGAATAGGGTTGCTCTTATTTGGCACAATAAAATTATATATATATATATATATATATAT
>JXCR01006239.1:0-20474 GCA_002079205.1 Phalaenopsis hybrid cultivar
TAATTTTGATGTTTAATAATGTTTTCTATTTCCAAATTTCTATTAGCATAAATTATATATCGTCATTTTGGCTTCAGAAATTGTTGCTTGTATGGAACAAATTTGTAGAAGTGTTGATTCATGGATGGAATTTTTGTTCTAATTTTACTAAATATGTTATAAGCAATTAGTCTGTTGCAGGATTGTTCTTTTTATAGATCCTGGTAAGGTTTATAGATCGACATTTCTCTTTTGTTGCTTGTAAATGATTATGCACTTGACAGATATATAGCTGAATTTGTCATGTTTTAGTATATGAGTCATGTTTTGCTGGTCATTATTTCTTGTTCTTATTTTATGCTGCGTGATTTCTTACTTTTGAGGGTCTTCAAATATTGAATCTGTGAATTTTATAAACAGAAGCTATGAATCAAATCATCTTTAACTTCTTATAGAGGCTTTCATTTCTTCTGAGAAGCTCTTTTCCTAGCATCTGTGCTTGATTTTTGGAGAAAGTATTTTCAGCCAAGTGAGCTATGAAGAAGTATGTTTTTTATTGTTTTGTGAGGTACTGGTTTGGACTTGAATTTTAGTTTGAGGTTTTACTATTCAGAGTATGGTGTCAAATTTTGTTAGTCGAACTAGTTTCGAAGTTGAAATCTAATGTGCTTGTTGTGGAAATCTTTCACTCATTAAATTTAGAGAGCTGATTGTCCGATGTGCTTCATTTTCTTTCCAAGAATGTAGTGATATGCAAGGTATAGAAATTAAGATTGGGTTAATTATGGGGTAATTTGACATTTGTGGTTTAATTATAATCTAACAATCTAAAATACACACACACAAACACATATTTATGTATGTTTGCATATATATAATTAATGGTAATAAAAGGTTTTATTTTTACCTTCGCATTAATTAAAAAGAAGTTGAGGATGCTTTAAAGAAAATCAAGGGTGCAAAATTAGTAGGATCTAATGATATCCCAATTGAAGGTTGGAAATATTTAGGAGATTTAAGAGTTTCTGGACTAACTAAACTCCTTAATATTATTTTTAAAACTAAAAAGTTGTCTGAGAAGTGGAGGAAGAGTATTTTGGTCCTCATTTTTAAAAATAAAGGAGATGCACAAGAGTATTTAAATTATAGAAGAATTAAATTGATGTGACATACTTTAAAATTATGGGAGAGGGTAATTGAACATAGGTTAAGATGTGAAACAAAAATTTATCATAATCAGTTTGGATTTTTGCCGGGCAGGTCTACTATGAAATTTACATTTATTGAGAGGTTTGATTAATAAGTACAGAGACAGTAAGAGGAATATATATATGATTTTTATTGATTTAAATAAATAAAAACTTATGATAAATTCCAAGAGAAGTTCTTTGGAGGGTTATAGAGATGAAAAATGTTGATATGACTTATATTCAAGTCATTAAAGATATATATACTAGAGCTATTACTTGTGTTCAAATAGAAGGAGGATTTGTCCAAGTATTTTCCTATTTCAGTTGGATTATAGCTGGGATTGGCTTTTAAAGCCTATATCTTTTTTGCTTTAGTTATGGATGCTTTTGCTTGACATTTATTGGAGGATGTACGTTGGTGTATGCTTTTCGCCGATCATATCCTTCTTGTGGATAAGACTAGAGAAAGAGTTCAGGAAATACTTGAATTATGAAGGTCTACATTGGGGTCTAAAGGCCTTTGTTTGAGTAGATTTAAAACTGAATGCATGGAATGTAATTTTAGTGGTAGTAGCTCTAGTGGTAGAGTTGTAACTATGGGCGATCAAATCATTAAAAGGTGTGACCGTTTTAGATATCTTGAGTCTATTGTTCAAGGTGATAGTGATACAGATGAGGATGTTAATAGTAGAATTTAAGTTGGTAGGTTGAAGTGGAGGAATGCATCGGGCCTTTTGCGTGATAGAAAAGTACCTCTTTGACCTGAAGGAAAATTTAATAAGATGGCGGTGAGATCTGCAATGCTTTAGGCACAAAATGTTGGCCGCCTTTAAAAGAGAAGCATAAAACAAAGTTAAGTGCTGTTGAGATGAAAATGCTTAGACGGATGAGCAGCCTGACAATTAGAGTTAAAATGCAAAATAAATCTATCCATGAAATTGTTGGTGTAGCTCTAGTGACATACAAGATTGGAGAGACTTGTCTTAGATGATTTGGTCACATTAAATCTCAATCATCAAATGATCCAGTTAGCAAAATAGATGTTTTAGATTTGACCTATGTTAAGAATGTAGAGGTAGACTTAAAAAGACTTGGGCATATTGTGTAAAACATAATCTTAATCTATTGGAGTTAAACAAAAATTTGAACTCAATAGGACACAGTGGAGAAAAAGATTCATGTAGCTGACCCCACTTAGTGGGTAAAGGCTGCTTGTTGTTGTATGATATTTTTTACTCACATATTTCTTAAGGAACTTATCTAGTTTAGCTGCCTAATTTTTCATTAACTTTTGTCTTCATTTATTATCATTTTTTATCAGTATATTCAGAATGTCTTGAGTTTTCAGCTGTTTTCTATCGTGATTAAAGATCCATTATCATTTCCTTGACCTTAATTAACTATCTGGGAAATACTTTTTACGTTCCTCATGTTTTATTTGTTCTTGTTAAGTGTTGAACTGTTAAAATCATTTGAGTAACTATTTGGACAGTTTTGCATTCTTCCTCTCTTTTGGTTTTTAATACTTTGGTATTAATTTTATTATTAGGTATTAAGTGCTCATCTTCTATCCTCCATTTTACATTTTGAAACCATTGAAGTGTAATTTTTTGCTTTCTTATCTTCACAGAATGTTGTTGTTATAATGCCTTCCATATCATGATTCCACAATCTATATTTTTTCATAATAGCCACACACCCACTTCATATTATTTTAAAAAATAAAAATCAGGAATGGATCTAAATACCATAGCAAGCTCATTAATTTTTTTTTTAATTTTCCTTGATGTTTTCACTATATTCTTATATGGCATATTTTACCTGATACATTTTTCCATTTTAATATGTAGCATTACATCTAAGTTGTCCTTTTGATTCTTGATGAAATTGTGATTAAAAGGCCAGTGATTCATATTTCATTTTGATCTATCTTTTGGTCTCTCCGTTGTAAACCTTCTACGGAGATATTAGTGCTTTGATACATGATATAAAAGTATCAGGTTTTGTATTAGCTATGACCAATTTATGGAATTGTAACTATTAATAAGCAATGCCAAGGTTGACATGTGATGCCCTTGCAAGCCATAATTTTTCATCAATCCAAGTTGCATTCCTTTCTAGATTAAACACTTTCATTTATTTCTCTGTATATTTTTTGAAACTTTTTTTGTGTATACTTTGTACCACATTATTGCCTCATTTTTTCCGTTACATAATTCATCTTCATATTCTGAATTTTTTTTTTTTGAACTCTGCAATGTATTTTACCCTCTTTAGTGCACCATTCTCTTCACTTATCCCCTGTTTATCAGCACATTCTTGATGGTGATTCTCCATTTTCACTCAGTTGATGTTTTCATTCACATTGTTACCTGGCATTGGGAGTCATCTGGCATTATTAAACCGGAGTTCAACTATTCTTTGACTTTCTATCAATGCTCTTTTTGTGTTTGGACTTGGTATCTTAATGGACAAATGTATCATTCTCAGGTTTTGGCTGCTATCCTGACAGCAACAGTAAAATTATCAAAATTTGATGGATGCAATCAGTCTTTTCCACTTGTTACTTTCACATGAATGCTTGTTAATTTTTTTGTAGTAGAATCTAAGGCCTAGGGTCGATGCCACTTTATTAATTTGGACATCCTTATTTGCATTACTTATTGCACTTCTTAGTCCTTTTTATACCACCAGCTATTGGGAAAAATGTTCAATTGCTCCTCCTATAACATTCATCTTTGTTCTTTCTACAATCTAAAATTATCCTTTGGTACATATCAGTTAGACCATCTTATGATATATTATTATTTATTTTCTTGTTCCGTGATTTTTTGTTGATTCATTGAAGCAAAATTTGCTTTCATTTTTCATATTTTTCTTTTTGTTTAATTAATTCTTATTAGTTTTATTAGTTAATAGGGTGATCGATACAAATAGTTATGTTGGTGCTGCTTTTAAGAATTTCCGTTATGCTTTACTGATATGTTTGGTGTGGTTATACATTAAGCAAAACCTCTCTACTTGCATAATACTTCATCGTTGTTCAGTTGGTTCCTATAATGGGCATTAAAGATGATTGCTAAAGTAATTTTTGTTTATTTTTATGCTCAACTCTTTTCAGTACTGCTGGGTTTTTTGAGGGGGAACTTACATGCATATAACAAAATTCTGATGTATTTTTTATCTAAAATCTAGGTCTTTACATATATAAAACTAAAACCTTTAAATCACATTCAAAATTTTACCAATATTATATTTTTTAAAGTGAAGCAGACCTTTTCATCTGTATAAGTTAATGTGATTGGGACAGTAAGATGTTATATAAATACTAAAGTTTAGGTATTAGATATATATAAAAATAAAAATGTTGTGGTATTTATGTGAATCCTTTTTTTTTGGGAAATATGTTTAAATTTCAGTATCCTGGAATTGACTAAATAGTATATCTGTCATTTTCCTGACCTTTTATGATGTTGAAGAAAGACTAGAACTAACTTTTTTCTCTTTTCCTAATCCAAAAATTTTTTTTATGAATTTTCAAACTTTGTTTCACGTTGCTTCTATTTTTGAAAGGCCATGTAAGGTGTATCAAAAGGCAGATTCCTTTTTTCGGCCTTCAATGTTGTGTTATTGTGAAATTAGAGACTTACTGAAAAGTTGAAGGAAATTTGGCTTGGGCCTAAATAATACAGCTATATTAAAAAAAATAGAATTTTAAGAAAATTTTACTCTTTTTTTTTCTCATCATAAAATTCATGGTCATGAGGTCCAACAATGTCTTCAAATTCACCCGGAGGTAATTTAGTTGAATCACATAAGTTGGATTGTTTGAATTATCCCTTAAAATGGTTCTTGTTTGAAGAAATTGACTAATTCTTACTAATTCTTGTCAGGATCATATACGTGGACACAATAATGATGCTACCATAAATTCACTTAATAATCTCTCATTTGTTTTGAAGGTCATTCTTCTATCCAAAACTAAGTTCTGCTGTTGAGTTGCCTTGGGTGATTGACTTGGATAATATTCGGCTTAGTAATTCCTTAGCTCAAGGTAATATTGATAATTATCTTCTGATGATTCACTGCTTGTTGAGAATGTTTCTTTTAACTGTAGGGTTGGTACTTCACTTTGAATTTAGACATGCTGGTTGATTTCCTTATATTGCTTTCTTCTCTTTTTTTCATAAAAGTCATTTTTTTGGTTACCTTGTAAGATGAAATTTAAGGTTTTAAAATGTTCTCTATGAGAAAAATATGACAAGAAACAATATAGTTACATCTCTAAGCGTAATGAGATACCAAGCTTCTATTATGCTTAAATGATTTAGAATATTTTGTTTGATTGTAAATCGTATTTTTATTAATAGAGCCAAAAAACTATTTAGAAATCGTAATATTCATATTTTAGTTCTCTTGCATTCTTTTTTTTTCTGCTAGTAGGATTTTGAGTATTCAATATCATTTGGGCTTTTCGTAGCTCCTTTGCTAATTGCTCTAATATGTTTTTGAAAATATGAATGCGCCATATGTTTTTGAAATGATTTTGTTCAAGCCCTTCATATTAAAGTTTCTAGGGAAATACATATGTAGCACACAATTCTTATGTACTCATAGATCTCACACCACACACTTTGGTGCTTTAAACCTATGCATGAAAAGATATATTACACTTTTAAAAGTGATAATAATGCTATTTTGATGTGATATTAAAGATTTGAGTGCGTTCTGTTTAAATATGAAAATTTAGGTGTGATATGTGTAAAATACATAAAAAATGTGTGCTATGTATGTAAATGTTCGAAACTTTCCAATAATGTCTTTAACTTTAATTGAAAAATTGTTCTTAAAACTTAATCTGTACATTCATAACATGGCTTAAATAAGGTATTACAATATTTTACAAACAAAGCCCTAAACTTCTTTAATATTTTCTTTTTACCAATAGGATCCAAAATAAGGTCCAATTTTCAACACTCACCCTCAAGATAGGCAAAAGATATCCACTTAGCCCATCTTGTCACATAACTTAGACAAATATAATGAACTAAGTCATTTAGTGAGGCAGTCTGCCACTTGCTCTCCAGTGGCTAAATGACTTAGCTCTAGTCGCTCGTTATTCAGCTTTTCCTTGATGAAGAATCTATTGGTCTCCACATGTTTGGTTCTATCGTGTTGCACCGGGTTTTTGACAATGCTAATTGCCAACTTTTTGTTGCACCCCAACTTTATTTGAGTTCCTTAGTCCATCTTGAGCTCGACCAAGAAGGCTCTCAGCGACATCATCTTGGTAACTCCTAAGGTCACGACACTGTACCCTGCCTCTGCTGTTGACCACGTTACGACATACTATTTTTTCTCTTACAAGCGACTAAGTTGCCCCTTATGAACTTGCAATATCCTGAGGTGGATCTTCTGTCATCTGCACAACTCACCCACTCAGCGTCACAAAGGCCCTCAATGTCTGCATGTACATTCTTCATGAAGTTCAACCCTTTCCCTCGTGCACTATTCGGGTACCTCAGAGTCTGATACACTGCTTCCATATAGCCTTTCCTTGGATCATGCATGTAGCGGCTCACCACGCTCACTGCAAAAGGGATTTCGGGTCGTGTGACACAGAGATCAGAAGACCCACTAGTCTTTGGTACCTCTCTTGATCAACTGGTTTTCATGCCTTTGCACTTAGCTTGACCTTATGGTCAATTAAAGAGACTGCAGATTTGCACTTCAACATGTCTGTTTCCGTGAGGAGATTCAGTACATACGTTCTCTGGCCTTAAGTCCACGGGCCACTTTAGTATCACGAAAGTATCTGAACTGTCCAAAATCCTTTACCTCAAATTTATTGCCCAATCTCACCTTTAGTTAGACAATCTCTGCCTCATTATGACCGGTAACAATGATTTTATCTACATAACAAGTATAGTGATGTGATTTTCATGTTGCCGAAAGAACACCGTAGGGTTTACATTGATCTTATGGTATCTCATACCCGCGAGGAGACTACTTCAAGCCATACAATGAGTGAGTCTACACACCTTGCTCACTATTTGGACTATACCGAATCCTGGTGATATATTCATATGCATCTCTTCTAGTAACTTATCATGAAGAAATGCATTCTTCACACCAGGTTAGTGTAATCTCCATTTACCATTCATTACCATAGAAACCGGTGTCTTCACTGTGCTCATCTTAGTTACTGGTGCAAATGTTTCATCATAGTCAATGCCATATGTCTGATTGTACTCTTTCACCACCAGTCATGCTTTGTACCACTCTACTTTTCCTTTTGGAGTTTGCTTCATTGTGAAGATCCACTTGCACCCAACTATTTTTTTCCTCGCTGGTAACGACACAATCTACCATGTTTTGTTTTTAACAGGAGCCTTAAGCTATTCATGTATGGTCGCTTTCCACTTGGGATCATCCTTAGTAACCTGTCAACACTTGTGTATAGAAATAATATCCAAAGATGCAATGAATATTCCATGTAAAGGTGATATGTTAGAATATGAAATAAATGTAGCAATGTCATGTTCCCATCCAAAATGATCATGAGGATGTCTCGTATTGCTTCGAGAGATTGTCCTTAAAGTTGGGGGGTTAGGAGAAGGACGAGGAATCATATCACATGAGAGTTTTGAGTCGTAGGTGTTTCAAGAGTCGGGGAAGATCGGGAAAAGGGACTAGATGACACATGTGGCATTGCAGACACCGTTCTCTCATTTTGCTTGCTTCTATGTCTATACACCTTAGCTCACATTCAACATGAATCCCATCATCTCTGGGTTCACTCTCCTCATTTTCTTTTCCTCAATTGATTCATCTTATATAACAGAACAATGCATTTCTCCCACTCGCATCACTCTCTCACCATTGCCGCTCACCCTCTTGTCTCATATCTATATTGTTTGGAGAGTCATCAAAGAGTGATGTCACCTCTTGAGTGTAGTACGGTTCAAAATCTCTAAATGACACATTCATGCTCACAAACAGTCTCTTCTCGATTGCATTCCAACTAACATACTTTTTCTAGGTAGCAGAATAACCTATGGACACATTTCACAGCTTTATGATCCAGCTTCCCTACTGATGACCTTTATCTTTCACAAAACATATACATCTAAACACCTTCAATGAGAGGATCACATGATTATATTCTTTTAACACTTGATAATGAGACTTTCAATCCAATACCATCGAGGGCATTCTGTTGATCTATTGAGCAGCTGTCAAAACTGCTTGCCCCCATAAGTGCTTTGGGACATTCATTGCGGTCATCATGCTTCGGGTTACCTCTAGAATGTGTCTATTCTTTCTCTCTGCTACTTCATTTTGTGCTGGTGTGTATGAATATGTGGTTTGTTGCTGTATCACTTGGGCTGACAATTATTTCCCAAATGTTTTGTAAGTATGCTCTGTTCGATTATCATATCTGAATACTTTCACTATTGCACCATATTAAGTTTGGATTGCGTTTTGGAAATCTTTAAAGTAAGCAAACACACCACCCTTATTTTTAATCAAATATAGCCAAGTAACATGAAAAAATAATAAATAAAGGTCATAAAATATCGATAACCATTCATAGAACATGTATAACAAGGCCCCTAAATATCAAAATATATCAAGTTAAAAATACCAAAACTCTTTTTCCCAAAACTGATATAAGAGCTCCTAGTAAGTTTGCCAAACTCACAAACATCACAAAAAAGCTTTTGTTAATTTGCTTTTTCATACAAAGAAAGATATACCCGACTTAATAGACTAAAATAAGAGTGTCTCATGTGTCTGTGATGTAGCAGCAACTTATCTTTTACACTCTTGGATTCTTCTAATCCAGCATTCTCTGACATGAATGTCAAAGCTGAGTTCATCCCCTTTCGATCCATGTATCAGAGTCCACTATGCCACATTCTAGTTTCAAGTGTTCAGTTCGTCTCTTTCTCTTGAAATATCACCTTAGGAATATCAAAAGAAAAAAACATTGTAGTTAGAGAATTATGAAACTAATGGAAAAAAAGATTCACTGGAAAAGAAGGAGCATGCAAAACATTGGATAAAGTCATATAATTTGTACCTCTCATTGTATCCTTTTCAACCACAGGCTGTGTTGTAACATCAACAGTGTGGATGCTCTTTGGTACTATTAGGGGAGTACATGAAGAAAACTCTCTAGCAGTACGTGCCACATGTTGATATACACTAGAATCTACTATCCATTCTAATGATCTTATGGTGAGAATAGAGGGAAGAGCATGTGTATCACAAGTATCTTTATTAGAGTAAACATAAGTGATAATGTTACCCTTTGGCGACGATTGGTTGGAAGCCTTTTTAGCTCCTATTTTCTATTTCCTCTTCAACAGCTCTAGACACCTATGTATTCCTCCTCTGCTACCATCAAAGTGCTTGGTGACCCCTTTTTCCACCTTTTCGACCACCACGACCACGACCTCCACCACGTCCACCTGTCTCGTGGCTTAGGATAGGTCTTTCTTAGATGCCTAACTTCACTAGAATTGTAGCACTTGTGAGTTTCCCTCTAGATGCATATAACGACACGTATAATACCTGAGCTTAAGGCGACCAAAATTGATCTCACACTTAGAAGTCCACTTGGCTCAGAGTGTAGCTTCATGCAACTCTCCTCCTATATTATTGTAGCATTGGCCCCATCCAGCGAAGGGATAGGCGCTTGAGCTAGGAAGTCAGATCTTCTCTGAACAAAGATTAGATTCAGATGAGTCAGGAACTACGCAGTCTTCATCTATGTAAAGATCTCACCTTTCTTGCACTCCGGATTGCCACAACTCGATGTCAGTGAGAAGTGATCAAGATCTACCCACAACCGCTCTAGCTATATGAAGTACTTCTGTATTGATCTATCATCCTAAACTACTGTCTCTATCTCACGCTGAATCTAGAACGGCTTCATATGATTCTGAGCTTTGGCATAGATTTTCTTCCACTTCGTTTAGATGTCGCTCACGCTTCGAATGTCTTCTACTGATGAGACATTCGATGGAACCATCGACTTTGTAGCCAGGTGTAAAACAATGCATGTGTGGTCCTTCACTTATCCCTATTAGCACTGTCACTCAGATATCTTTCTAGTCTCTTCCTTGCTAGGACAACCTTGATCCGTCACGACCAACTCAAATATGTGGCCGGTCCATCAAGTTTCAGATTCACTGAAGGGACATCGAGCTTCACCTGTGTTGGAGCATGTGCTGAGGTAGCGGCTTCCGTCGAGATGCTAGCTCTCTATATGAGCCCGGCCAAGACCTTTAGAATGTTAGGATCTATCTTCACCAAAAGTTCCAATGCTTTATCTCGTGCACTATCTCCATCTCCTGTCATTAGAAGTTCCGATCCTACATGCCCATTGAAGACCACCAAAACGGCTCCCGCTTCCTTGTATATGAAGCTGAAGCCTCCTCCATTAGCTCTAAACGCGACTTCTTCGAAGGATAGAAGCGGAAAACTGAGAGTTTCGAGTCTTTTTATGCCGATCCGGGTATCTGTACGTCGATCCCGATCGGATACCAAAAAAACTGGGAGTTTTGGGTCTCTTTACGCCGATCCATGTATCTGTACACCAATCCCGACTAGATCGAGCAGTTTGATGTTGCTTCGTGAGGACAATGTCGAA
This sequence comes from Phalaenopsis hybrid cultivar, assembly GCA_002079205.1. NCBI lineage: Eukaryota > Viridiplantae > Streptophyta > Magnoliopsida > Asparagales > Orchidaceae > Phalaenopsis > Phalaenopsis hybrid cultivar. The sequence goes on from JXCR01006239.1 coordinate 10,831, forward strand.
GGAAGAGAAAAATGGGAGTTTTGGGTCTCTACCTCGTTCCCGACTGATTGATCGAGTAGCAGGCGACTAGGGCTCTAGTACTAAATTGAAAAATTGCTCTCAAAAGCTAGTTTGTACATTCATAACATAGGTTTAATAGGGTATTACACTGTTTTACATATAAACCCCTAGACAAAACACTGTTTTACATGAACCCCTAGACAATTACATAAACCCCTAGACAAAACACTGTTTTACTAGACAAACCCCTAGACAATTACAATGTTTTACATGAAAAATTGCGACTTCTTTGACTGTTGGCTAGTTTGTACATTCATAACATATGTTTAATAGGGTATTATAATCGATTGGTAAAAAGCGAATATTGAAGAAGTCTAGGGGTTTATTATGATAAAATATGCTGAAGTTGCTACCACTATTAGTGGCCCTTGGATGGTCGGTTGAGATTTTAATGACTTTTATCTCCTAGTGAATGATTGGAAGGAGCTTCTCCTAATTGCAATGATGTGAAAGAATTCTCTAATATTATGCTATATTGTGGTTTTATGGATTTTAATTTTTTGAGTACCATGCATGCTTTGTCTTAAAAGAGATCTTTGGTAACGTTTGCTTGGAAATCTTATCGGTTTTATGTGGAATGAGATATTCCTTATTCAGGTGTTTGACATATCTTAGTATTATGATTGCTTCAGACCATTCTCCTCTGCTATTTAAAATTAAAAAACTGTGTTTCCCTTGTATGGGTACATTCCAGTTTCAAAATACGTGGTTGAATGCTTTTTCCTTTATGCAGTTGGTGGTGGCTGTTATAGCAAAATTTTGGAAGCTAAAAAGAAAAAAAATAATATTATTACTAACTCTTCTATTCTCAATGAAGCCGTAGACATGTTACTTAAACTGCAATGTGTGGAGTAAATTTATTGGAATCCTGCAATATTAAATTTTTTGCTATTTGTTGATGAAAAGAAAGCTTGTAACATTTTCATAAACTTAAAATTTCTTATGATGAATGGATAAAAGAGGATGCTCCTATTGTTAATTTTGCTATTGATAATCAGTTTTTTTTTTTTTCGATAATTTTAGTAGTAATCTCATCAGAAATTCAGATTGAGATTCTTGTTTATTATCTCTGACATCGGTAATGAATTCTATCTGCTTCTCCTTCTGCAGAAGAAAGTTTTAATTTTTTACTGGAAATTGATGAGCATGCTGGCGGGTTTCGATGGTTTTTCTATTTTATTTTTTCAAAACTGTTGTCAAGTGATTAAGAAGGATGATGAAAATGCAATACAATTTTTTAAGGTTAGTTTTATACATAAATTATTTAATTTTTTTTTGTCGTACGTCCATAGCCTCTAGCCTTAACATAGTTACTCTGAATTGTAAGATTTTTGTCAGATTAGTTTGAATTGTTTTTAATATAATAATTTTTAAAATTTTAACTTTCAGACATGGCGCCTTGTTTTCTAAACTCATCGAAGAAATAATTTGGTTTAGTGAAATAATGTGATATTTTTGATAATATGTTATCGACTTAGCACTTGAAGGTGATCTTTATCTTAGAACTAATGGACATAATATTATTCTAAAATTGAATATTTCAAAATCTCATGATTGTTTAGATTGGAATTTCTTGTATAATATATTACATTGCTTTGGCTTAAACATTCTTTCATCAATTAATTAAAAGTTGTGTGGAAAATGTTTGGTAATTCTATGGTTCTTTTATGATTATTTTCAAATCGTTTGGTGTGCCATAATTGGTGATCAGTGAACTCTTGTTCTTTTTATTATAGCTGCTAAATGACTTTGTAGAGGTCATATCAATTTATTGAAGGGTTATTCCCATTGGAATTATAGAAGACTTAAAAGTGTTCTTATTTCTCATTTATCTTTTGCTAATGATTTTATAATTTTCACTAATGTTACTCTAGCTATGATTGAATTACTTAAGTTTTCTTCTTTTGAGAAAAAGAGTGTTCTTATTATTTATTTAAGCAAGAGTTGTTTCTTAACTTCAAAATACAGGTCTTCCAGTAGGCATATTAATTTCATTTCTCTAGGTGTGGGTTTTCATTATTAATCTCTTCTTATAAGGTATTGGTTCTGCTTTTTATAGGTAACAAGAGATTCTTTTTATTTAATTTGTTAATTGCTTTTGTCCAAAACAAACTTCTAGCTTGGGAAAATTTAAAATGCTGTCATTTGGAGATAACGATAACTTTATTTGTACTTTGCTTTGACAATTCAAATTATTTTACTGTAAACATTTCAACCTGCTTCATTTGTTTGTAGTAGGATTGAAAGATCATTTAATAAGTTCCTTTTGGGGTTTTGCCTCTCATGGAATAAAATATTCATCAAGCTCCTTAATAAAACTTTTTCTATTAAACTGGTGGGTTTTCAATAAAAGATAATTGATGGGTTGAGTTTATATACCCCAAATATCTTTGCGTAAATGTTCTTTTTCTTGTTATTATAAAAATGGGGGTTCTTAATTTTGATAGCATTATTATGGTATTAAGTGTGAAGCTGAGAAATTCATCCAATGCGGGTTGGGTGGACCTTGTTACTTTTGGCAATATAATTAATGAGCAAATTCTGGATATTATTTCACTTTTCATAGTTGGTGTTATTAGTAACATTTCTCTTGATTTTTTCCATGAAGACTGCATTTTGTTTATTAAATCTACCTCAGGAGGCTTTGTTAAGCTAATTCTGTGTTTAAATTTACTTTGAGTAAAAATCTTCTGGTATTAGATTCTATATTTTTTTGGAGATTGCAGTATTCCATTTTCCATATTTCATTTTGGTAAACTACTTGATATTATTTTATTTTCCTTGATGTTATTAAGAATATTTCATTTGATTTTTCTTGAGAAGGTTTTGTCCTGTTGAATAAGTCTCTTTCAGGAGGCATTGTTACCAGTTGGGAAAATGAAGACATGTTTAACAAATCCTGTGTTTAAATTTATATGGGGTAAAAATATTCTGTTATCATATTCTATGTTGCTGTAGATTGCTTAAACGATCATTCTAGTGGATTTTTTTTTTTTAGTAAAAATGGAATTTTGAGGCCTGATATTTGTCATCGTTGCCGCCTCATTGAGACAGTAAACCATGTATGCATTGATGTCATTATTACTTTGAAAGTTTGGTTATGGTTCTGTAACATATTTAATCAAATTTCTTTTGTTTTTCAAATTCTTCTGTATTTGAGCTTCATAGCCATCAATTTCATCTTCAGGTGGTACTATTAAAGGTCATATACCTATTCTTATTTATGATTGGAACGAAATGAGAGAAAGTATCCTAGTTCTAAGATGGATTATGTCAGGGGCATAAATAGATTGCATGTTCAGATTTATCAAATCAATAATTTCTCTTCTTTTAGGGCTGTTAATGCTGTTTCTTGTATTGGCTGTGAATCCTTGAGAATTAACATTCTTTCAAGGATTTCATTATTTATTGGCGAAAACCTGCTCTCGGCATAATTGAGATTAATATTGATGGTATTGTTGCAATAATGTGGTAGATGGCGACATTTTCTAGGATTTTCAGGGCAATTTTATCTTTGTATTTGCTGCCTTCTTCACTGATTCTGCTCTCTTTGATGAAATTATGGCTCTCAACTTGGTATTATAATCTTTTTTGCTGTTATTTTTAATATTATTTGGATTAACATGGATGCTTTAGTTCTAAATCTGATTAAGAATTGAAAGCATGGGAATGTGGTCTTTTTTTATGAGGACAATTTTCTTTATATCTTGATTCTTTGCAATATTTCATCCTTCAGATTATTTTAGAGAAGGCATCCTTGTGCGGATTGGTTAGCCAACTTTGATGCTTATTTTGATACTTCCATGGAATTCGTAGGTTCCAATAACTCTTCTCAATTGAGACCATGAAGGCTGATAAATTGCGCATGTTTTTATTTTACTAGGAATAATTGGGATTGTTTTCCTTAATTTTGGTCATCTTCTGTTGTTGTGTTTCCTTTTCCTTTTTTTTTTTATGAGTTGGCAGTAGTAATCTTTGAGCCTTTTTGTACAGTTTCAAGTGTTAATAAGTGGTGTATGTTTTTTTTTTCCAGACGTATTAGAATACCTTTAGATTATAGCTAATCATAATTCTATATGTGATTACTTGGTTATCTTAGCTTTGTGGCTGATTCCTTTTCATTAGTTTTGAAGTTTGCTGAGTTGCAGACAAACAGGATATAATAACTATAATCTTTGCGCTATAAGTTTCTTACATAGATCATGATCTTCGAATTCAGCGATTTAATCCTCAAAGTTGCTTGGTGTTCATTTTCATGAGAGATTATTTTCTGATTATTCTTTTTTGAGTTTGAGCCTGTTAGTTTGCTCTTCATCCTTGAGCTCATTCCGTGTTATGTGTTTTCTTTTTTTAATTGTTATTGTGGACTTTTGCCTGATGGCTGTTGGCTGATTTAGAGGCTTTTGCCACGAGATCTTTGGTTATAGTACCATACAGTAATGATAAGTTGGTTCCTGAGTTATATTGTTCAGGAATGCTGAATGGTGTATTTTGCTCTGTCCAGTGATGTCTATGTCTGCATTATCATTTGATACTCTGATTTAACAATATTCTTTTTTTTTGAGTTTGAGTTCAATATTCTTAAGCTTTGGCTTAATAAATTTAGCCCTGTTTTTGTTAGCTTAGTATATCGAAAGATCGCAACACCTTGTTTCGAGCAAAATCCATTAGGTTCAAGGCAGCTTGATAAAAAATGCTACGGATAACAGACTCGCATACTCGACGGGCTTGCGGTGAACTTATTAGGCTCTTAGAGAAACTACCATAGCCATCTCGGTTCAGGACTTTATTAGGCTTACTCGACCGAAACAGACCGGTTATGTGCTTATTCAGCCAATTTGTTCAAATAAGTTGACTTCATCGAGGAGAAGCCTTCAATAAAGTTCTTATGAAGGAAACATTGATCCTGCTGATCACATAGCTTATTTTGAGTCGGCTATTATCTCAACTAGAAGTGAGTGATGCTTTGAAATGCTGCTTATTTTTTTTTCACCTTTAAAGAATCACTTCTTAACAAACATTGTCGAGTTTAAAACAGTTACTTGTAGCATATTTTGCAATTGCATAGAAGCCATTAAAAAAACTAGCAAGCTTTTTGAAAAACCAAGCAAGAACCCTAAAGAGTTATTGCGAAAAGTTATTTCTAGCTTTTAACATGAGATGCTGATTGTCAAAGACTTCAAACTTACTGTGCTAAAACAATGATGCGATTTGAATTGTTAAAAATGTTTTTTGTTGGAGAGTATTACATTACTCTTTTGCCATAACAATAAAAGCACCCAGAATTTATGTTATAAACTCCGGGTTGCCAAATTTTTATTCTTATTTTTGAACTTTTGTTTGATTCAAGCTAATGTTTAGACCGACTAAATGTCTTAAATCATGTTTTATGCTATGTATATTTTCATGTCTGTGAAGTCCCATTTCAATTAATCAAGGGAAAGGAAAGTAGAAATTGAAGGAGAAGTGAGGAGTCGGGCACTTAAAAGAGGGAAGGAATCGAACAATTTGAAAGCCAAAGAGGGGGATGTGAAGCGACAGGGTCGGAAGCCAAGCAGGTAAATTTCGCTCTATAAAAGTTGCAAGCAACTTACTCTAGCGTTGAGCAACTTATCTTCGCCTTGTTCATGCCTCAGCTAGCAAAATTCAGCCTTTAATTTCGTGGCTTGTTAGGTTCTATAAAGTTTGAGTCATTTAATTGTTTACATCGATAACTTGCAATGCATGTTAATGTGATTATAGGAATCAAAGCTATTAATGACATATCAAGACTATTAATGTCATTGATTCCTATAATCACGTTAACACAACTGATGCCTGACCGATCAAGGAAAAAAATGCTCTCGTGATGTCGTCGAGAGCATGCATTCAGTGAAAAGGTAGATGATGAGTCGAACATAGAGAAAGAAACCAAAGGAAGAAGAGGCTGGCCAACCTGAACTGTGGCACAAGACATCATCTTCACTGCGTAGAAATCGCTCGATCTCGATCGACTGAGTTGAAGGAGAGGAAAGGGAGGAAGAAGGCGCAACGACATTCATGCATTCGTGTGATCCTGATCTCGATGAGGGAAGAAGTCTTGCGTGGTTGCGGGTAGAGCTCGACTAAAAGAAAAAAAGGGTAAGATTTTAATATTGAAGTTATTTAATAGAACTTATATAAATATAAGTTATATATATACAGTCACACACAATAATATATATATATATAGATAATGTGTGTGTTTTGAGAGTGTAAATTATATTAATAGAAAATTTTATTGAATTAAAACTAAAAATATATAAAGTTTGTTTGGAGGGAAAGGAGGTGAAGTGTGTGAACTGGAGAAGGAAAATGACATTACAAACTTCGGTAAGGAATAGTTTTAATGAATTTAATTAGGATTTTTTATAAAGTAAAATAAAGGAAACATGATACTTAAATTATGTAAGTTTAATAGCTAATTAAAATTTTTGTAACACGAGTACACATGCTTAGGCTTCCAATTTTAGAAAAGTCGAGGCATTCAAGCTCAAAATTAATCGTCATCAAGGTGAGTATTCATGTTCTTATTATATGGTATTATTTTGTTTATTTTAGGCCAAATGTATTCACCAATATAATCATTACTAATATTGAAATTATTGCAAACTCAAAATTTTGATTTTCAGTGAATTTTTTGTTCATAATGTAGGAATGATGTGTGTGAACATCATTATTGAATGATTCGACTCTATGAAAATGAGAAATGAATATTTTCTTTTTTAGAAAATGATATTTTTATAGGATGATTATATGATCATGATTTACTTTGATAAAGTCACCCTTTGATATTAGCGGGGGAATACTAATGTAACCGTTCACGTATATGAGAAATGATATTGATATTAAAGTAACTTGATTGATACAAATTTTTAGAGTGCTGTAATAATTGTATAGATGTGAATTGGTATTGATATATTTTTGATATAGTATGACTGTTTGAATAACATTAAATATTACTATTGATTTATTAAAATAGTTCCTTCACTAGTTTCAAGTTCCGGATCGGGTCGTGACAATGACTTCATTCACTCATTAGTTTATTGTTGCGCCTTGAGAAAAGCTATCCTTCCAATGAGCCAAGTTAGGACTTTTTGATACATTTTTTTAATATATATATATATATATATATATTTAAAGATATATATGGACCGTACATATTTAAATGTTGATTCACATACATATCACTTGGTGGTGGAGCCGGAAAATTTTCAAAGTAGGAGCACAAAATGGACTGTATATATATATATAGCCGTATGGACCTGTAAGAGTTCACCAGCTAAGTATTAGGGCTGTAAATGAACTAAGCCTTTGACAAATTATTTGTAGCTCGACTCGATAAGAGCTCGTTTGTGAAGCTTCGATATTATTTTAAATACTCAATTATTAAATGAACGTGTTTGAAAATATTATTATTCGATTCATTTATGATTGTAAATAAAATTATTTAAAGCTCATTAAAGAGCTTGTTGAGGTACTTGATTAAAGCTCGGTATTAACCTTTATACTTGAATAATGCTTATTTAGATAATTAATTTTACCATCTTATGTTTTAAAATTATAATTTCAAAATCTTATAATATTAATCTAAATAAAGTTGAATTAAAATCTATTTTAATATTAATTATTATTTTTATATTATTGTTGAGTGTTAGAAAATTCACGGGTCTTAGCGTTATAAGAAAATCTAACACATAGAAAATTAAATTTTAATGGAAAAGGACGCCAACATTTTTCACGTGGATAAATTTGGAATGGGAAAAAACCACATGGTGTTGTCTCATTTAAAGTAATCTGCTATAGGTGTATAATTATGAAGAGATACCCTTTTCTTACAACTTGGAGAGTAGGGTCACAAATTTACTTCAGTTACAACACTTGTTCGTACATAACATACACAAAATTTTGAAGTGTATGGAAAAACTCTTAAGAAGTTATCACTAGATCTTCAATATGTCATTAAGTATTATGGCCATATTTAAATACAACTTTACTGCAAAGGGTGGCTAATGTCGGAGAGCTGGGGCTGCCTGTGAGTGGTGGCCAATGTTGATTGGTAGCTACAAATATCGGAAGTTGTTGTCAGGTTGTTGGCCTGAAACATCATTGAAATTAGTTATCGATGGATCTTCAATGCGGGGTTATCTGTTACAGCTGTATTTAAGATACGTTGTTACAAACGAAGTTGGATGACGACGAGCCGGGATGGCCGGCGACAAGCGGTATTCGATGATTATAGAAGCCAAAATTTATTGTTGAGTCTTAAGTTCAGAATAACATTGTAATTGGTTATCACTGAATCTTCAATACGAAGTTACATGTTATGACCGTCTTATATTAGATATGTCGACGGTGGTGGGTAGGGGAGGCTGACGATGAGTGATGGTTGATAATTGTTGACAGTTACGAAGGTTGGAATTATTAAAGGGTCTCCAGTCTAGAACAATACTGAAATTTTACTCCTTTCCCCTAAGTGAGGGGATTTATTTATAGTCTCTAGTGGAGGGATGTTTTAATCCTTTGGTGAATAGCTCTTATAAACACATGATCGGATGACCATATTGATACCTCTTGATCATATGAAATCTTTTAATAATTTGAAGGTGTTAGTGGCCTCAAAATTAAGCAAGCTTAAGCTAGTTGGATTGCTCTTGTTGAAACGCTCAATTTGATTATAAGCGTCAAATTTGAGTTTATTTGATTATTCTAAAGCTTCTAAATTTGTTTTAATGGATTTGATTTGGACTTGATTGGACTCAAATTGAACTAATTTTGGTATCATTGGGTACCTCTTTTCGAGACGACCAATTTGAATATAAACTTGCTGAAATCATGACCCTGATTCATCCTGAATTTGGATCTAAATTTTTTCTTAATTAAAAGTATCATGAGATTTGTGTCACATAAAAGAAACTTGTTGATGAAGCATCAATTATTAACTAGAAGCTCATTAAAAACTAATTAACAAAACCAAATAAGAAAAAGAAGATTTACATGCATGCTACTCAATTCTCATGTATTTATATCTCTAATACCTAAAATTCAATTTTTACTTACCTATGATCTTATCTATGCATAAAAATGTCTATTCCTTTTCTTTAAAGTTAAAATAATGGTATTTTTTATGAGATATAAAAAATTTAGAGGGCACAAATTTTAAAAGTAAATTTGAAATTTTAGATATGTAAATATATAAGAATTTGATTGGTATGAATGTAAATGCCCAAAAGAAATTTGAATCTGCTCTCCAATAACTGAAAAAATTTGCGCATGTAAAAATTACGCAGCGCTGCGTACGTCAGATAAGTTACAGGGAGCGTATTGGGGGTTATATCCACATTATACCCCCTATAACTTCCACATAACTTACCTGTAACCTACCTGTAACTACTAAGTTCCGTACATCTATTTTCATATATTTATAAGTTACATGTAGGTTACACGGAGTATAACGCGGATATAATCCTGAATACCCTCACTGTAACCTACCTGACATAAGCAGCGCTGCGTACGTCCGCAAATTTTTCTCCCACCAACGCAGCCTACCAAAAAAAAAAAAAAAA